>VXAA01001306.1:475210-496901 GCA_013399115.1 Anseranas semipalmata
CGGAGGTGGCACGGGCTGGGTGCCGCTGAGCACGGGAATCTGACTAGAAAAGGCATCCACAGCATCAAAAAGTATTCGAGGTGCACACATCGACCTACACATTTCCCATAGAAGAGTTAACAAGCTGAACCCGGAGTTGTTTCTTTGCTTTTGGACCTGAGAAAGGAAGAAAAAACCTTATAACTCCTTCTGGACATCATCCGTGTGCTGAGCGGATGCTGGGACTCCCTGGGCTCCTCTGCAGCAGAGGAAAGCCGAGCGCTGGCCCACGGGAGCCGAGCCCACAGCACGCCTGCCCACACTCGAGCCAGCACCCCGCTTCGCTCACCCATACTGCCACGGCTCCGTGCTCGGCCGGGGTGCGCCGCCACTCCCCACAGCCTCCCGGGGCTGGGGTCACCATCACAGAGGGCTTCTGCAATCCTTTTGGCACCCTAGGCATGCTTTGGCTTCTAGCAAACTTCAGCACCCAGCCACCCTCAGCAACCACCGCTACGTCCCACCTCCCAGACACAGCTTCCAGGGCAGCGAAAGCCAAGGCGTCTCCCACGGAGCACTGAATTTGCACAGAACCTTTCAGGCACACGGAGCACGTTACGAGCTACAAGAATTACTATTGTTTGGGGCCATTATGTCTGATTTCTTTAAGGTTGCTTGCAACCCTTAAGATGCTTCTAATGTGCTCCTGGAGCAACAGGGGAGCCCACCTGCAGCTAATTTAACCATTATACATTCCCATAGGAAGTAATGAGAGGCTGAGCTCGATGCTGTCAATAGTCACCTGAGCTATATTTTAATAGCTAGAAGTGCAAATCCTTTAAGCAATTTGCTTGTATTTGTTCCTATCAAGACAGCAAGAGATTAGTTCTCCTTTTTGTGAAATAAAATCCAATTTGATTCAGAACACTTAAACTTGCAAATGAAAACACAGCGGAAGAACAAGCCAGCCACATAATCAGGCTTCTACACTCAAAAGTAGAGAAGTCCTCACCTTCGACAACTCCTGCTCCTGCAGGTGGGAGCAGCGGTTCTTTGCTTGTCCTGCAGCTCTCAAAGCTGGCAGCAAGTGCCCAGACACGACGCGCCCCAAAGGAGCCCACGGACACCAACACAAAATACCTTTGTTGTCAGCTCGATATCGGTCGTGCTGCCAGCAAGGCTTACGTTACGCGCACAGGATCAGACCCCGAGTTGGGCAGCAGCAGGTAGATTAAAGAGAGAAGAGGGAATAAGCAGCACCGGTGAAAGACGGATGAGCATCGTTAGGAGCAGCAGCCCAGCCACCTACACCTATTGTCCAGCGCGTGGTTTTAGGGACCCCCAGAAAAGGAACAAGTTGCCACACTTGGGTTTTGTCTAGCCTCGGCGCGATCCTAAAGGCGCTGCATGCGGACAATGCTCCCATTGACCGCAGTGGGAGTTCTGCCAGCAAAGAAATGGCAGGATGATGGATCTGACGAATAATTTATTTGACGAATAACAGCATTATTTGGCATATACATTATTCTATGAATAACGTCTAATCAGTCCTGTGCGAGGGCCTGAGGCATTTAATTCAGTGGGATTTTTGCCATTGTTTTCAGTGGGTGGCAAGCTCAAATCACAAACTGCTAATCCTTTCCTAAGGCGGCTGTTGTTTTATCACCTCATCTTTATACAATGGGTGCTCTTTTCCTCACCTATCTTCTTTTTGGCTATGCTAAGTCATTTCGCTTATGTATTCATACTTTTAATTGGTTCTCATATTGCTAGTAGAGGCAGCCCATTACACTGCCACTATCTGCAGTTCCTCTCCTCAAAACACTGTTAAGGAGCCTGAATTATACATATACCCAAATACAACACAGCATATTTAGTGTCAGGGAACTGGAATGTCCATATATATAACATTGGTTACTTCAATACATAAGGAAATGTTTATGTTCCTAATGGTTTTGTAATAACTATATTGAAAGGCATGAATTAAAGATGGCCTGTTACATTTTTTCAGGCTGAAGTCTGATTTTTTTTCCCCCCTCTGGAAAGAAGTGTAGATCCTTGCACGTTTTTTGACCATAGTTTTCTTGTCACTGATTACAGTATTCCCTTTTTCTTTTTTTCTTTTTTTTTTAATGTAAGCTGGATAGGAGAAAGGGGAAAAGTTTGTGGGTAATTTAGGAAATAGGCATTTCTCAAACACTGAAGTGTCTGAATGCATATCTAAAGATACACACTTATAAAAACAAATGTGTTACAGCATGCTGCTTGCAATCACCTATCAACGAGGTGGTCATTATTACCGTCACTAGGGCTGAGGCACGGGTGCTGTGCAGGCACACACAGCCCGCACTAAATGCTGGCCTCGCTGACAGCCCTGCATCCCCGAGCCGCCACCCAAGTGCCATACACCTCCTCTGACACCACTTTGGTGACAAACATAACCTCACGGCACCAAGGAGCACGCAAGATCGCTACTTAAACCCACTCTGACAGCACGAAGTCACAGGAGCCTTGGTCGGGTGCTTCCCCCTGCGAAGCGATGCCAGCCCAGGTGTCGTGTCTGGGCACAGCAGCTTCCCAGGGAGCCGAGAGCACAGCACAGGCGTAATGCAGGACCCCAAGCAATTTAGGTCCCGTTCCTCCAAAACACATGCTCCACATTCAGCAGGGCAGTCCGACCGACTTCAGTGGAAGCAGTCAGGTGCTTAATGGCAAACACATGCCTAAGTGCTTTGCTGGAAGAGGGCTAGAGATAACAGGAGAGGTATTTAACCAATTATTGTACACAATGCTATTACACTTCAACAATTTGCCTGGAACTGTCACAGTTTACCTTGTCAACAGGTGTCTTTTGTTTTTCACAAATGAATATTTATCACTGTATATCGTTGAGAACTGTATCAGTACTTCTTACAATGAATAGCAATATAAATCTGCCCAAACAATCCGCTCAGTCTTAATCCTGCTAAAGTGACCACAATACTCAGCATGAGCTTTGGATGTATAAGAAAAGCTGGGATCAGGTCTGGGATAAAGGTTTTGTATTCCTGTTGCCTCAGTCCTCCTCTTGAATATAGCTGGAGTTCTGCCAGTGATTTAAATGGAAGCTGGACTAATTCCCTTATGGTTAAGATAAGCTCATCTCCAGCACTGGCCTTGCCACCAGTGGGACTTGCTGGGCACAGCCTGCTCTTGCCAATTCAGCTGCCAGAGTGAAACCTCCCTGTGTGCGGTATTCAGCCATTCCGAAAGAGCGAGCAATCTAGTCCCTACAGCCATATTTTATCTTTAGAGGCCCAGTTTCCCAGGGCACATGTTTCAGCGAAGGGCCTGAGGAACTCAGCTGACTACTCGGAAGTCAAAGTCAGGGACCTGGTTAAGTCACTGGAATGGGCCCAAACCAGAAGCCAAAATTCATTCAGAAAACTCAATCAGCCTCAAAAGAACTGTAAAATCCTCTGCTCAGAAGAATCCGTAATTAAGACAAGTTTCTTTTTTCATTTTTATTTTTCATTTTTTTCTCCTAAGAAAATTAAGTTGATTTTCTGAAGACTAAGAATACTATACTTCAAGTCAGAGCAAGCTTTAAAATTAAGTATGAAATTTTAAATATAGATTTTAATAGTAAAAAACAGTCATGCATGAAATATTCATAACTACACCAAGACTAGAAGCGCTGATAGAAAATTGTTTCTCAAAATTTTCTTATCCCGTTAAAGTGATGAACACTATGAAACTAACAGAAAAATTACCAGCATAAACCTATCATTCTGTTTTTGTTTAGAGATTCCATTTCCTTCTCTTCTTGTTCACTTAAGTAGCGAGCACAATGCAAATAAGTATGCTGCCATACCATGAATTGTTTCCTGTGCTGTATGCACTCCACATGGAAAAAATGTTTGCAGCCCTTTTTGATGGTCAGAACACAGTATTCCTGCACTGCTTCATTATTTCATGGGTATTTCCCACGTTACCAGACAGACCTATTCAAATGCACAGTTTAAAAATGCCTGCTCTACTTTATTTTTTTTCCTGAGGGAAAGAAAAAGACATGCCTGAAAGGCACAGCGGTTAGCTATACCATAACACTCATTTTTTTCAAAATTATTGGACCACCAACCAACACAAGATCTAGGAAAGAAATATAATTGTTACAAAAAAAAAACAGCAAGCCAAGACAGCCACTAGCTAGGAGAAAGCCAGCTCTTTTACTCCAAACTGAATGAGGCTTGGCCCCAAGCATCCTACACGCAGCACTGAAGAGGCTTCCACATTTTCATCATTACCTGTTATTTCCTTTTAAGAATGCGAGGACAACTATTTTAGTTCAGACCAGAAGTCGTTTAGCCCCTTGACTCGTCTCCTCTGGCAGGGATCACAGCTACTATGCTTCTTCAGCGACTGCACCGTGCACAACACCCCAGAGTTCTCCCTCCCTAGATGGTGGTTTCAGATCACACCCAGGCCACCACAGAGTGCTAGGTATTTTCTCTGATATCAGCTGAGAACACCACTCTAATACCCAGGAGAACTTCCCTTTTTATCATAAAAAGATTGCCCGGAGAAATAGAAGTCTTAAAATCTCCCTGGAGATGTAAAGGAGGACAAGGCACGTAAGACTTTTCATACTCAGAGCACCTTCCAGGGCCGATAGCCAGCGCAACGCATGAGGAACGCGATGCGACGACAGCTGCAAGGTAAGAAACAGCCTTCCCACCTCTGTTGTGCTGGCTTTTCTGTGCGAGATCTTGCTCCTAAATCATCCTGGTCACTGAGCAGCGGGGAAGACGAATGTAAGTATTTGCCCTTATCTGCATGGCTCAGCCTACAAATTAACTTAGTTGGGACAAGCAAGAAGGTTCCAAATTTACTCATGTGAGAAGCTCTGCACAGCCCAAGGGAAATCAAGTAGATTACTCGAGGAGTAAGGGTTGCATAATGCCGTACACTTCAAAAGTCTAATAATACAAACAGAGGCTTCGCATCAAGGAAGCCACCGACTTACTACATGCCTTCCAGAAGTTCCTCTGCCCAGCAAGACAGCAATATCCTAGTGACCACCAGGAATTCACAGCTGGCTCCATGAGCACCAGCACCAAACATCTACTGCTAAGAAACACAGCACACAGACATCCCGTCTGCCCTCAAGGAACCAGTTCAGGTCTGTAAGTAACACAGCAATAAACAGCAGCTAACACGCGATTGCCCACAGGTGCTGCTGTCCTAAGCAGCATGGTGGTCTTAGCACAGCTCAGCAGCAGCTTGAGGCTCTGTGCCGTGCCTTTCCCATGAGGGGCAGGCAGGTCCGGAGGGGAGACCCAGGCACATGCCTCCTTGGCAGAAACCTACTGGCATTTTAAGGATGTCCATCCGTCACTGGCAATTGCTGAAAGCCATGTTTTGCTCTCTAGAACAGCCCAACAGGCCCAGACGCGCAGGACAGGGGGATGCCTGGCCTCTCCTGCAGGCTGCGACAGGGCACACAGGCTCCACTGAGCAATGGTAATGCAAAGCAGCCACCCCCTTACCTCCCACAAAATTTGCGCTTAGGGCTTCCACAGCGATGGGTGTGCAATATCACATTTAAAGCGCCAGATTTAACCTGAAATATATGCTTCAAAAATGCCTATAATTTCTGATAAACTTACAAGAACTCCTGGCTGTTTCCTCTGACAGGTAAAAATCACAACACACCAGACTGTTAAATTCAAATTGTTAATGAATTCAAAAACTTCTAAAAATTCAATCTGTTCTACGGAAATTCGTGCTCTTATTTAAAGGCTTATGGTATGGAACAAGTTCACCATCTAAAATTACAATTCCATAAAAAACTAAAAAGGTGACAATACAAGTGTGAATAGAATCATTATAATGCTTGTAATAGCTTTTTCTAGCAGAACAAAATGCCCCAACTTTCATTTGTCTAGCTGGGCACTCAGAAAAGATGATTTTTAACTATGTGTCAGAATTTGAAGTTAATTAAAACTAATTGCCTGCTGTACTGTAAGTGATGCCACTGCATTTTCAAATAGCTCTGTTTCCATGGGATAATTTACTTAACACGGGTGTCTCATCTACTGAATTCTGGGTTTGCCTTAATTGTATTGTTCAAGTTGTTTATTTTTCCTCTTTGCCTTGCAACTTTACATAAGAGGTCAAAACCAGCAAAGTTCATTGCTAAGACTGACACTTTATCAACATGAGAAAAAGCATCCTAGAATATAAACTAGCTTATCAAAATAAACGAACTCCTGACACCTCACATTACTCTTCCCACTAGCCACCACTTTCTGTCCTCAGAATACTTGTGTATGTGTTCAGCTTCTTAGTACAACCTTATAGCTCAGGACCAGCGTACTTTTTAACTGGCACAGCAGCATTCGTTATCACTACCATATGGGCATGAACTAAAGATCGCTGTGACAAGAACTAGCATACAACCAGAAAACACACCGCTCTACTCGCACACAGCAGTAGCATGTTTGCAAACCTTTCCAACTTTGTGTCCAGCGTGCACATCTCCAGACGCTGGATCACACAAAATGGTAGTGCCTCCTGCCTTCATGGGGAGGGTACGAAGGATATGAACCTGGGTTAAGTAAGGGCAGACAAACCCAGGCACAGCTTTCTGCTGCTGCCATCCACTAAGAGGGGCGGGAGGACGGCAGCAGCAGATGACCCTTCCCAAAACTGCTATGACAAAAGCGGGCTGGTTGTCACCTTGCTCCTGCATAGCATGGCAGAGACACTACCTTGTTTCCTGCAGCCAAATCATGCCCAAACCCAGTCAAAGTGCAGAGAACCCCATTCATTCTCAGCCCTGCAGAGCAGGTGGTGGCCAAGTGAGGCAGCTCGCTCTGTGGGCAGCCATCAGCTTGCCTCATGCTTTTGGGCAAGGGCCTCTGCAAAGCTGCTCAGCACTAGCCACCCACAGCTTGCATAAAGAGACCCACCTGGTGTAGGAGCTGCTGCTAGGGGAGACAATTGTGTTAAAAACTGCCAGCCCCGAGACAGACCATCATTTACCAGAAAAATCATAGAATCATAAAATCATAGAATTGTTGAGGCTGGAAAAGACCTTAAGAGCATCAAGTCCAACCATCACCTAACGCTACCAAGTACAGCACTAAACCATGCACCACATCCACATCTCTCAAATATCTCCAGGGATGGAGACTTCACCACCTCCCTGGGCAGCCCATTCCAATGCCTAACCTCCCTTTCTGTGAAAAAATTTATCCCAATATCCAATCTAAACCTCCCCTGGCACAACTTGAGGTCAATCTGCTGTGGAGAGAGGAACAAACTGACAGACATGAGAAAAGCACCACATTTCACCAAGTCCAACTTCCAGATGTTAGATTCATACTGTACTCCTAGTCCGCTTCCTAATGAAGGGCAACAGCAGCTTGATAGCCTGGAGGCTGGAACAACAAGAGCAGAACAGGCACGAGTCACTGCTGAAATATGCCTGGGAAGCTTGCCTGTACAGTTTTAAACACATTTGTTTAAAACATGCTATTCAAAAAATACATGTTGAAAAGAGCTTTTTCTAATTGGCATTCAATGTTGTCAGTTTTAGAAAAACACCCTTGTTGAAGCTCTCAGTGCTGAGCAGTCTAATGATGATAATCATTTGCAGAAGGGCTATTCCTGACAAGAAATCTGCACTTCAAGAAAACAGTGAAGAGCCTTCTGCTCCTGTGATGCTGGGGCAAGACCACCGTCCTGAGTTTCCCTCTGGTTCAGCAGCTGCCCAATGCATTCCCTCCCAATGGACTTGCCAAGGCATCCCTCGGAGCAGGAGCTGAAAATGGTGAAATTTGGCAGGTCTCTTCCAGGCATAATTTGGGCTGCAGAATCTTTGTTAGGAAAAGTGCTCACCATCTTTGCAAACTGAGCAAAGATGATGCATAACCAGAAAAAATAAAAAGGAAGCGCACTGGGCTACATTTTAATATGCATGTTAGATGTACAGCTATATTTTATAATAGCTACACTTAAAAACTAATTTCTTTTGGTTAAGTATCGAAAGTAATCTTTCCCTGTTTTGTCTTATACCATGGAATGCCTTGTAGACCCAATGCAAGAAGAAATCCTGGAGCTGAAAAGTATTTTCCAAACAGAAAACTTGAATCTGATGGCTCTCTTAAGTCTGTGTGTCAGTGCAAACTTTCTCCTGTTGGATTTTGTTCATGAGTACAACCACCACCGCTGCAGTTTTTCACATGAGTGAGACAGGAATTTGACCCCTTGGCCCCAGCCCTGCTGTGGGACCCCACTCTTATCAAAGTCCAATGATTTCAGTGTAAAAAAAAAAAAAAAAAAAAAAGCCTTGTTGCAACCAGGGGTTCTTGCCAGCAGATCAGTTTAAGTTGCAACTTGTCTGGGTGGGCACCTGCTGCTTCTTAGTGATGCCAGTATCACGGTGCTCCTGTGAAGGGACGGAACACCGAGCACTGGCAGAACGGCTCCGCCTGGGGCCCGGCAGCCGTCGTCCTCCCCTGTCCTCGCCCCATGGCACGCACGGTGCTCCAGGATGCCAAGCGGGCCTTGGCGTTGTCTGCTAGATGCTGGATCTTTCACACACATGGTGGTAATCTCTCTTCTCCAAGAGACTGCAGGAAAAAGCAGATGAGCCCTGAGCAAGTATAAATTAATGCTGACATTTGCTGGAATGATGCACTCTCCCGAGCCTCCGCATCTATGACACCAATGGAGCCTGCTGGTGACATGAGTTTATATGCATCTTTCTGCTAAATCAGAGCATCATCTGCACAAATCAAGCACTTGGGAGACATCATGAGATTTGCGATAGTCCCTGGAAGACTTCAGGTCCGCAAAGCCATAGCTGGATTCTTAGCCATCTATTCTCACTGACTGCTGGGATTTCTTACAGGCAATTTTTAGTGACAAATTGAAGGATAAATCCTATCAGTATTTCAACAAGGTAACAGGCGAGCTTTGTTTGACTTTGAAGTACAGATTACTCAGTGGTGATAGCACTACCTATTATACACAGCTCATTTTATTTCTTCAAAAACAGGTTCTGGACTGGTAATAAGTGGTTTTCTGCCCTGTGCAGTAAATCCGTCACAAACATGGGCCCAAAGACATGACACCTGTCCTCCTCGAGTTCTTTACAAGGTTGGAGAGTTGAATGAACCAGGATTTGCCTGCCTAGCAGCAACCATGTGCCTGATCCAAGACTCCTCAAAGACAGCGCAAAGCTCCTGTGACCCCAGTGAAGGCTGGGACAAGTCTGTGTGCCCTGGTGCTCCTGTACCTGTCTCATCTCTGCCCACACTGAGACCGGGACTCACACTGTAACTCACAGGGATGATACTCATTTTCTGATCAGTTTGCAGACACTAAGCCCTTGGGGAAAATTTTACAAGGACCTTTGGCATCCAGGCAGCAGTCCCAGCTCCCCAGAACCTTCTTCTGAGGCCAGGAGACAGTGGTGGTGCTTTAATGGGATGTACACACTTCCACCAACCAGTGTTAGCCACAGCCCTCAACAGCACTGTTTGTGAAGTCAGCATGTAAGAATTTAGCCCTTTAAATTAGGGGGGTTAAAGGAGTAAGTCATCTATCCAAAACAAAGTCTTAAAAGTCAGCTAATACAAACATCAATAAGCCCCAAGTATAGTGCATTCACTAGGAGCTAAAGCATACCAGGACCTAGCATATACTTAAGTGCAAATTCTGGTCATGCGAATTTTGATGTGTGGCAAGCTTCCTAGTGAAGGAAAAAGCAAGATGTTTTTAGCTCTGATATGCCACTTAGGCTGTGGCATGCTTCACTCACTAAAATGGAGTATAATATGTCTTTGTATTGAATTATACTTGGGTTGGTTATTAAATGAAAACTATTATTCCATTAGAGGCATAAGAAATGGAAATGCTGCATATGGCTGTGTGCAATCCATTAACTGGCTTATGGAGCCAAAGACCCTTCAGAGAGCATTACAAATCCATCTGATGTCCCTCTCTGCCAAATTTTACACACAGATATCTGCACTAGATGCAAGAAGCGTAAGACTGTATAGAGCCCCTATTAATCAGGCTTTATATACCATTTATGTCAAAGACACAATATTCTGACCTCAAATTTATTCCTTCTGTATTAGTTTTAGATAAGTGTGATGCATGGAGAAAAAAACTATTCTAGTCAAAGTACATCATGTTAAGGAACATTTGTGGACAGCTGGTTTGCACTGATACCCACCTTAACTTGCCTCTTACAAGGTGATAACCTAATCCAGCTCTGCTTTGGAAGAAAAAACTGCACCTTTGGGGAAATTTTCAAAGGCACAAAGACCACTGAAGTCCAGCCTCAGTGGAAATAAACAGGAAAGAGTTGCCTTAGTTGACTGATGGGCCTTTGAAAGTCTTCCCCAATACTACTTCTTGTATGAGCTTTTTTTGATGAAGCACGCCCTTTTTGTGTACAGAACCTTTAATACTGGAGTTTACAATGATTCAGCATGATCACTTGTTCTTGCAATATTCTTTGAAACAATCTGATCATCCAGCTATGAGTCTGCATGTATTATGCTTAAAAAAGGTCAAGTTTACAGTGCAAAATCAATCTAAATTTCCTCGTTATCAACTAACAGAGGACAGCAGGTTGGATTCCAGATGACAACAAAAATAAGTGACTCAAAAAAGAGATACAAGTTAAAAGCAAAAGTTGGATCCAAGTTTGAACTGGGAGTGTTTGGTAACCCAAAATGAGCATTTCCATTTGTTTTTTATTTTCCTAAGAGAATTTTCCAGACTGTTTTTGTTGCTGTTGTTGTTTTGATACAATCAATTCTCTCCTTTCTCAGTTATCCATTACTCACCTACCAACTCATAAGTACTCAACATTTTATTTGCAAACAGTTATCACAGAAGGAGATCTTAGTTACCCGTGACTCTGGATGGACAGATTGGCTGGACTCACAAACATTGATACAGAAGCTGCATAGAAAATGGTTTGTCAACAGAAGATGTAAAAACGCTTGACAATTTAGAAAGCAGCCAGATGTTTTGTACAGACCAGCATTCAGACTGGGATAAGCGAGAGGGAACACCCTTTTAAAGGTGGGTGAGATGAGGAAACCAGATCTGAGCTATTAAAAATGGGCAGTTGGCTCATTTTGACACTATTCAGGATAGTGCTGAGCATCTATTTCCTGATGTTCAGA
The DNA here is from genome assembly GCA_013399115.1 of Anseranas semipalmata. NCBI lineage: Eukaryota > Metazoa > Chordata > Aves > Anseriformes > Anseranatidae > Anseranas > Anseranas semipalmata. The sequence continues at coordinate 486,385 of VXAA01001306.1, forward strand.
GGCCCTTTCTTACTAACTTCCAAAGAAAGGGAGAGAAATGTAAAAAACACACACAAGGAAGAACCAAGTAAAAATTGTGAGGTGTTTGGAGAGAACAATGGCATCCACAGTCCAGCATGTTAGCTTTCATTGCCAGAGCTTTCAAATGTGTCTTTACTTAAGACAGGCAAAACTCAATGTAGTTAGGACATTTTCTGGCAATGGAGTGAAAGCTGATGCACTAAAAATGCATGACTCATGCAGGCTGTTACATTTCATTTCCTCCTGGGGTAAAGACGACTCCTGTCTTTTTTGTCTTAGGGCCAACATTTTGGATGATCTACCTTTGACACTTAAAGCCCTAAGCAAGTTGAGATTTCTCTCTGGGCCTGTTCCCAGCTTCTTCTGAACAAAACAAACGCAAAAAGCTGATGCGATACCTCAAAAGCTTGAGATAGCTATGCAACAGGTGTGGGCTGCCTTATCAAGGCGGTAAGTCATCAGCTGAGTTGAACCACCACCACACTCACAGGGATCCACAGGCGAGCTGTAACAGTGAAACACCTTTTTGCCAAGTCCTGTGATCTCTTGCAGCTCAGCACAGAAGTCAAAAGGCAGCCCCACCTCCACAAAAATCCAACCTACCTTACAGGAATGAGCTCTGAACTACAGCAGAGAGGAACCTGAGTTTTTCCTATTTTGTTTGACCTGTTATGATGAGGGTGCTGTATGATTTCAAGTTACACTGCACTCCACCACCACGAATTTTCCTGCAGACTTCCGAATGAAGAGCTGAGAGCAGATGCTTGCACAGAGGTGATGAAGGAGGAGTGAAGCCTTCCTGACATGGCAGTGTCTAAGAGCATCTGGCAGCAATAAGACATCAAGGATTGCAACTTGACTTAAAGGACTCAATTCCTAACACAACCACCTTCCATGGAAAACCCTTCCCACTAAATTCTTTTTCTGCTTTTCCTACTCCCTTCAATGGAAAGTTAAGCATGTGGCTACAGTGGATCCTCCTTTCAGTTCCTTGCAGGTGAAATACTAAATGGGGCACTTGCTTTTTCTCAGCATCAGCTGTTTTGAAGAAAGGAGGACAATGACAGGAAATAGAGATGAAGAATCAGAGCACCCAGAAAACTTCATCCAGAAAACATACTCAAGGGAAGCACCTTACTGGAAACAAGAATAGGAGATGCTTCTCTTTGCTCACACATGTTCATGGCAGACATGTTCTTTCTTGGTATATTTAAGACCCTCTTTATCTGGTCAATTGACTCCTAAGTCTCTTCCCAGGAACTCTGCAATACCTACGTGTATTTTTTAAATGCCCAGGCTAAAACCCCAATGAGCTCTAATCATACCTGCTCCAAATTATTCTACTAGAATTCAGCTCTATTGATACCTCAGATCAACCCAGAGAAAATAAGCACAAAGGCAGCACTTTTTCTAGGACAAGAGTATTCTTTATATCAAGCTGCCTACACTGAATCATTTTTTCCTAGCTTTATTTCCTTCCTGGAAAGACTTTTTTTCTTCCAATACTTGTTTCATAACAGGAGAAAGATGAAAGTACACAGAATTATTTTTGGCTCTTTGCAATCAGGATTTCCACAGCAGCTCACTGAAGCAAGAAAATCATACAAATGACTCCCTCCCTTGTCTCCTGCTATACCATCATAAATCTGCATTCCCATCTCCCCTGGCACACAGGTAGAGGCAATTACTGAAACTGCCACAGCCAAGAGAACCAACTCTCATCCCTGTCACTGTTTGGCATAAAAAAGGGAAACTGCTCTGGTTGAGCACAGAGGGTTTTGGAGGTCTCTGCTGCACAGGGCCAGGCAACTGTGGAATTGCAATTAGCTGGTGGAAATGGGCACAGAGGGCTGCTTCTGGTTTTCAGGTAACTTCTCTTCAGAGGGAGCCTCTCTGTTAGGAAGCACCTGCAGAAAAAGGCACTGCCACCAATTTAGACAAGGGTCAGAATTCTACATGAAAAGTGGTGGGAATTTCACATGAAATGTAAGATTTAGCAAGCTGGGGCAAATCCCCAGGGGGAGGTAAAAGTAAAAAGAGAAACAAAACTTGGTATTAAAAGACAAAGCCAGTGCAAAGTATTCCATACACAGAAAAAATCAAGCCGTAAAGAACTTGGATCTACTAAGGACCATAATCCACTTTCAATTATGGTAGCAACTGGAGAAGGATGCATTTAGCCCTTAACACTTCTTGACTAGCCTAATCATTTGAATCCGATTTATTTAAATGAGTCGTTCCTCCACGCAGAAACCAGGCTGGCCTCAGCTATCCATCCACTACCCTGCCAGCTGACTAATAGATGCTATATCAGAGGCAGAACTGGGCTACAGTCAAGGCTCTCTACTACAATATTCATGCTTAAAAAAAGGTATTTTACTGTTATTCAGTAGTTTAAGACAACAGTAGGTTCTTTATTTTCATTTTTAAAAAACTAAGTATCAGTATCTTAGTTGAATGCTACACGTGAATTCTTAAGCATCCCGCATTTAGAGAATGCTGTTGATTTCTATTTCCTATTTTCCCCCCTTTTGTAGGTAAAATAAAATAGAGCTTTCCTTGTAAAAGCAAGACCTTCTCTCCAGATGAGGACAAAATTGGAGGTAATGAACTGAACATGATAGATAAGAAAAAGCCACCTCCGTTCAGAAGAGTTATTCCAGCTGGTCGATGAAAGGCATTCTGATATAGTTGTGAGAAATAGGACAATTTCTGCTAATAAAAAGGTGGTACCCAAGTAAGCAATCACCATTAATTTCAGCAAAAAAAATTGCTTAACAGTGCTTTAGCTTAACAGTATATTTTCCTCCATTAGATCTAGAAAGTCCTTTTGCAGGCACCAGGATGACCTAAAACACAGGATATACAAATAAATCAGCAAAAAAATTACTGAATACTAGCTTTCATAATTTCTCCAGAGACAAATTTCTCATTAGAAGAGGGACTGGTTGCAAAGAACAAATCCGTATAACAAATTAACATTCTGTTGATCAAACACATGGAATATATACAGCAAGAATATAAATATGGATTTTATGCATCACTATACAGAATATGCAATGAAACCTCAGCTTCCTGCAAACGTAACAAAGAAATAAACATGTTTCGGGAACGGATTTATGGCACCAAGTTCCACATTTAAGAGGTCTCCAGAGCAGTATTATGTGCTAGGTACACTCTGATTGATAGCAGCTTCCAATGCACGCCCCTCCCATATTTCACTATCAAAGGTACAAGTGATTCCCCCCCCTCTCATTTGCCTCTTCCATTTCTGAAAACCCTTCTTCACATTAAAAAGGATATCATTCCACAGGTACCTAATGCAAGAATTTGCTTATGAAGCTTGCGCCGACTCCATGCTCAAGTAAAGGAATCCCACACAAGATGTAAACCTAAATGCTGTCTTTTGAAAACTGAGCTTTGTGCAAGGAACCACAGAGCAGCCTCTGATCCATAGTCCATTAAAAGTCATGGGAATTTCTTTGCCAAGCTCCACAATCTCCAGATCATCCCATTTTCCTTGAAAGAAAGGCATTGAGGGCTTGCAACTTGACAGAAAGTTGCATTGCATTCATCTGTTCCTAAGGAAGAAGGGCATCGCCCCTTCGACTCTGGCTGAACCTTACTGGAGTTTGAGAAAAAAACCCTGTTCCCACAGAACCATTACAAATAGCAGCAAGAAACAGATGAGCAGCACCGTGCCATTGATTTTAAAGCAAAGCTCCCGTTTGTAACCAATGGCACACATTAAGTCATTGTTATCCAAATAGTTACTTTCATTATGGTTTTAGTATTGTATTTTTCCCCCTGTGATTGACAGATTCGGGTTATTGCACTAAATAAGCTCACATTGTCACTAAAGGTGGCTTACAGATGGACTTTAGCAAAGCTTGGCACACGCATGACAAGCTCCCGCTGCATGCCCAGCCCTCAGCACTGGTTACGGGCCCCGCAGCCGCGGCTGCTACTTGCGAGGCTGAGCATAAACCCTCAGCCGCACAACCGGAGCGGACAAACCCGCCGCACAGTGCCTTTCAGGCACATTGTACCAATTTATGCACAAGTCCAAAGCAAAATCTGTTCTAATTGCAGTGAATCAACCCCACTTCCTTTGAAGACACCAGTTTTCTGTCAAACCCTGGTAACTGAACATCATTTGTTTGCTGTTTGTATTGAAATGAAGTGCTAACTAGTACATCTCCTGTTAAATAAAGAGTGGCATTGAGTAATTCCAATCAGCTCCTTTATGAGAAAGTCTGTTTCCCTTCTGCCCATGTTTGCTGTCTGCATGCTAATTCACCCTTGCTTAAACATGTAATGCTGTCACCACGTATCCAAATAAATCTGGCTTTTTAAAACCACATTAAGACAGGTGTAGTAAGTGATTTATGCATCTGGATTGCATCCTTCCTGAGATATATATGTATGTTCATATAAATGCCCTCATGAGTCAGTGTAAAATACGTTACTTGCTTTTTTAACTACACTGCACAAGTACTTATTTCCTGAAGTTTGAGCCATTTTTATATATTCTGTCTCCTCTATCTTGTGCAATATGCTGCCACTTACTAAATTCACTAGAGAAAACCCAGAGCCTACTGCCCTACATTAAAGCCCTGCTAATTAATTACAGATATTCTTCCAGGACTGCGTTCTGGATCAATGGGAAGAAAAGTCTGTGTCCCATACTTTCCCTTTGCTTTTACACTTCCACACCACAGCTAATGGCTCTTGTATCGAAACCCTATGCTGAATGTAATGAGATGCAAGACTCTTCTGCATCCATGGTTACTATTTACTAACAAAACTGATGATGTCAGGAATTTAATTAGGTTGTTTCTAGCACAGAGATTTTAAACCATGAAATCATTATGGTGTCTAATCTTTTCTTTGTTTGGATTTTATAAAAAAGTAAACTCAAACTAAACACCATTCCTCTGTCACAGAAAGCTGAGCTTCTCAGGGTTTGCCAGGCATAACACACTAACAGGTTTAAGAGTAATTAACACAAGCTATTCCACACACTATTCTTTTTCCAAACCACACCACAGCAGCAACTGCCACTAGCACCATTGTGCTTCAAGATTGTACCAGTGTCTTTATTACAAAACCTTACTTTCAAGACTTATAACAGAAAAATAAGCCTCAGCCTAAAAATTGGCATACATGCTCAAGCAATACCTTTTCAGCACCAAAGTTGTTATAAGCTGGCCTAGAGTTGGGGCACTTTAGGGCACCCATCGTCCCCATCCCTACAGAGCACAGAAGAGTGGGTGCAGGGGCCATGGAGATGTCTGATGTCTCTTAGAAAAACCTGGCCTTTCCCATCTGATCACCACCACTTGGTACCTTTTTTTTTTTTTTTTAAAAACAGACTAACAACATCATCTGTAAGCCAACAATCAGAAAGCTTCTCCCTTAAGAAAGACTTAGGTCAGAATACATCTTTCAAGCCCACTTTTTTTTTCTGCATAACAGGAATTGGTTACCACCAGCTACCCTGACAGTGGGCTGGAAATGCTGCTCTTTACCATCGGCATCATTCCCGTGTCAAGCTCCAGGCCACCTGTTCTGCCTCCTGCTCACGCTGACCACCAGCCGAACAGCAACCTATTCCTCACCTCTGTGTGAAAGCCTCTCTGCGTGGAATATAATGATTACCCCAAGGAGACCACCAGAGTACAGGCAAGTGGCACGTGTGAGGATTACTGTAATGCCCTTGGGAGAATTACAGCATGCCAGGAAAACTCAGTCCTGTTCACCTCTACAAAAGGGGATAGAACCGCTCTTTATCACTATTACCACCTAAACTTCTTAACAAAGCCAGAGGTAGCCTGTGAAAAAAACAGTAGGATATCAGACAAACTAAAGAACTCCATCAAACCCATATTTCCCAGAGTGATATTTCTGGAGTCTTGACAGCTGCCTCTTTGTCATCAAGGGTAGAAATTTCATGAAAGCATCTGAAGTTCTAAGTGACAGGAATGCGATCACACTTAGGTATAAAAATCAAAGGTATAACTTCAAAGAAAAATAAGCCAGAAGTCAAACTTGAGAAAGTACATCAACACATGGAATTGCTGGAGGCCCCAAAGAATTTTTCTGAGCATATCCTATTGAATAGAAAGTGTTGAAAGGTGGATTGGTAGATCATTGCATTGGAGTTAGTGATAGTGTTTTAGCTTTGCCATCTAGGATAAAAGATTTACTGCTACATCATGTAGCAAAATTCTCATGACTGTAAACACTGGAAAGGATTATAGGGAGTCTAATATAATGATTAAACTTTTGCTGAAGAATTCTAACTTGGCTTGGTCAAAACATTTTGACAATGTTGGCAAATTGCTTTGGTTGGGAGAGAAGAAACCACAGCCATAAGTTTTTTTTCCAGTTCAAAAATGCTGGTTCTTCCTATTATTTCACAAATACTTCAATTTTCAGCTGAAAATTTAACAGAAATTCCTTTCAAGTTTTTTCAAAAAAATTTTTGAACCTTGAAAATTATATTTGACTTGATCCAAAAATTAAGTACTATGATCTTCACCCCAATCACTGGTAGAAACAAACTGAACCAAAGATGGGATCATCCCACAGCCCAGAAAGACTGCGGAACTGCTGCCCCTGGATAACCTGAACCAGCACGTTAGGAAGCCTCTGCTCTGCACACAAACTGGGACCAGATCTCCCCAGGTCCCTTTATGTCCAACTTACTCTGTGAACCCAGCTCAGTTATTCAGAAAGGTCCAAAGATATTTCCCCATCTCTGTATAGTTCAGCCTTTAGCCTTATGAGAGAGGCCAGTCCCTGACAAACTCAAAATCACTTTGAGTTTCTCAGCAGGCTTGTGCCAGTTCTCCAGGGAGAAAAATAATTTGTTCTTTCCTGCAAAATTCAGAAGCAAGAATTGAAGACACTTTTGGACAGAAGGTGGATGCTTTTATATCATCCCCAGACAAATGCAGTTCCACAGACTTCAGGTTGGACGAAGACCTTCTGCGTATCTGTTCACCCATGTGCTAAAGGATTAAAGTGCAGGTGCAGCACTCATTTACAGCAATATTCCTCAACCAAATTCAGTCACTGCCTTGGGACTGGACTTTGCCCATCCTAGGCCTCAGTTTAAGAGAAAAGCCCACCCTACCATGAGGAAGGAGACAATTTTCTAGGGGAGCACTACCAATAATGCTACCTCTCCTAGCCTCCTGCACAATGCCTGCCATACTGTGCTTGCACCTCCACTACAACCCTACAACAGCTCCACACAGCACCCCGAATGGAGCAACAGCTTTTGTCAGTCAGGTTATTTCCCATTTTTGCAAGTTACAGCTCCCAGGATGAACGAAGCATTGCTAAGAGGACTCTTGCATGTCTCCAATCAAGAATGGGGACCATACCAGAGCTTCCGACCACAGCTTTCTACTTTTCAGCAGTGAAGCTACCAAAGTAATCTAGGTGCAGTTGGAAGTAGCTGTAGGCTTTAAAAGGCTCAATGACAGTCACTTTTCCAGAAAGGTTTTAAATAAAAGAGGTACCTCGTGGCTCGTAAGTCACCTTAAAGCAGCAGGCAGAGATGACTTTGAAGATGAATCTGAGAGTAACTGTATTAAGTGAACGACAAAGGCTATTCTAACTGAGCATTTAATTGCTTTGACCTTATGATAAAAAACATCCCCTTTACTTTTGTTCCAGGTTTATGTAAGCAATTTCTTTCCCTTCTTTATCACTTAATAACATGAATTTCTCCTGCACAGAGCTGTGCTATTGTTCCCATCAGACTCCAGAACACAACTGTGCATTGTTATTACACAAAAAGCAGAAACAGCAAGTTTTGGCATTCTGCCATTGCAATTTCACTTATTTTCATCTTAAGTGCAAACTGTTCTTTGCTTGGCAAAGAATAAGATGCGTATGTCACAGTGGGGAGGGCAAAAATACGAGCTGAAAGTCAAACAGTGTACATTCTGCTCACCAGGCTGTGTTTTTATGGGCTCAAAGTCACCCACGATCAGCTGATCTAAGACTCACCACGGGGAAAAAGAAAATCACATAGGAAGCAAAGTAAAAATCTTTGGAGAAGTCTCCCCTCCCCAAAACACACAGGTAGTGAAGAATAACAAGATCTTTTGGTCTTTATTTACTGTTAGTTGGAAGCTGATATTTTCAGCATTAGCTTTGTCAGAGGACACGAGAAGGCAGAATAAAAGAGTTATCAAAAGGAGAGGTACAGCACACAGCACACTTGTTACTTGCTGCCTTCTACTCTACCCATTTCTCAACTGATTAGGATGAACGTATGACAAGCTACAGGACCACTAACCAAAAGAGAGGGCTAGGAAAGACAGTGGCTTAATTCTATGGTAAACTGAAGGACCTTAAAATGACTTAGTTGAGGTACTCAAAAAATGCAAAGCAGAATAGGTGCATGACTCCAAAAGGAAGAAATACAGCTTGTCCCATCGAGCAAGAAGACTCCAAGCTTTTTGCCACGTTGGGGAAAGTAAAAAGCAGTAAGTATAAAGATGTTGCAGATGCATAATAAAACAATCAAGTCTCATCGGTTTACATATTTCCTCCACTAGAGCGATGGAGCAAAGGCAGGCAGATAGATTCAGAAAGGAGGTAGATCAGCTGCAATTCATTTCAGCAGCAAAGAACCAGTAGCATAAGACCAAAATAAATACATTTGTCTAAGCAAGAAATCTCTGCATAGGCAGCATCAAAATAGACCAAGTCTGGTTCTAAAAAGAGAAAACTGAAACTGATCCCAGAAAGATCATAAATGAACATGACATGACTTTTACAATTTGGCCTAAAAATCAGCCTTACAATAACCTGATAAAAACATTTTTAAAAAAATTCTTTTGTAGAAAATTCCCTAATTCATCTATAGATGTAGTATCATCATTAGCAGTCACTGATCATTGTTTCAACTGAAGAATGAATATTACAGTCTCATGGGCCCAGATACTAAAGTTTCAAAACTACTGCCCAGTCCTGGAATACATGAGGTCTGCGTTTGCTGTGGCTCAGCAACAGACTCATGGGCTTATTTGATAGGGATAATAAAGGAGCAGATGGGAGGATGAGCAGAAGAAACTTGAGCTACGATGAATTAAAGCATTAAAGCCTTTAAACAGAATCTATATAGGTGGTTCTGTGATTATCAGTACAGACTAGCCCGTACCCAAAAACCTGCTGTAAGGAGCAGTATAAACAAATTGAAAGTCAAACATCCTTCATCACCCAATCAACCCCTACAAGAAAAGGTGCAAAATCTTCAGTATTTATTTTTCTGAATTCAGACAGTTTCAAACACCTAGCCACATTAGTCAGATATGTGAGCTGATCCTCCATTTAGAGGAATTTTGGAGAAATGCCACACAACAGTGACAAGTTGTGCTGAAAGCTGTGACTCTGATGACTCAGCACTTGGCATCACTGGAATTTCATTGTAGTGGTTCCTTCACATGGCTTTTCCTTATGATGACAGAAAAGGGACAAAAGCAGCAAATTATTATAGCAGATATGTATTACCTACAGATGTGCACAGTCCAGATTATTTGAGCATCTGAAATATTGGTTCAGACTGTGGTACCTTCCTGCGCTCATTCTGCCAGCCTCTGAATGTCACTACATCTGACGCATGTCTAAGAGCTCACGTGGTTATAGCACATCCCCAAACACAGGGAAATGGGATGCCTCTGGGATTTAGCATCTGTCTCTTGTTCCTAGTGCTGAGCAAGAAATGACAAAACTACAAAAGCAGGTTGAGCTTCCTGTAATTTGACTGGATTGGATGGGGCTGGCAGTAGAATTACAGCAGAAGTGCTTGGCCCACATGCTGCAGCCCACCCAGGAGACTGGTAAAAGCCTGCGTGGTTAGCCTCCTCCGGGCAATCGGCATCACGCTGCTCTGAGCTGGCTTTGGAACTAGTTCAGGAGCACACACGTGGTGTAGCCACACCAGCTGGAGGGCTGTACTCAATGACACAGGACTGTCCCTCTCAAAGAGCAGCAAGGGAATTGGTCAGTAACTAAGTTTCAGGCTCCTGGTTTATGCATGTGTGCCATGGTGAACCCAGGATTCAGAGACACTTTGTGCTGACTTCAGGAGTGTGGAGTAAAGAGCCAGAACTTTAGAAGTTGCCCAGTAACCTCTAGTGATCCACCCTCTGACTTTGCTGGAGGCAGCCGGAATAATTTGGGGGTACACTCAGGAATTTCACCCACCCCGAGTACCACCTGTAGCCATAGGAATGGACAAGACAGTTAATAATGGCTTTTTTTGCTACTCTCTGAAGTTTAGATGTATTGCAATGGAACCTCTTCCTGGCAGTCCTAATACTATCCATTTCTTTACCAAATGGCTGGAGAACAGTTTTGTAAAGTTTTCTGTAAAGTTTCCCAGTACTTCAGCTACAAGGGTACATGGCTTGAGTTTCCACTTAGATGCATTGCTGCTCATCTCAGTGAAATACCATCAGTTAGCTGCTGAC
>VXAA01001306.1:496985-545134 GCA_013399115.1 Anseranas semipalmata
TGTGTTTGGGGGGGGGGGGGGGGGGGGGGCCACAGGGGAAACAGCAAATGAATCTGATCTTCTCTGGACAAGAGACAAAGGTAACAGGCTGGTATGCCATGACCTCAGTTTCATCACTGTTCCTGTAGAGATAATGTAAATAAAGTTTAACTGAAAAAAAACAGGTGAGAAGAGGATTCGTCTGTAGTGACTACCAGCTATGCTCTAGCAGTTTTGCAGACATTAAAATCAAGGGTTAGCACTGAGACAGCCTGAGCACAGTGGAGCTGTACTGAGGGCCAGCTGAAGGAAATTCTGCTTCAGGCAGAGTCCTCTCCACAACAGACACCACCCAGATGAAACCCAGCACAGCCCTGGCAGGATGGGGCACTTCACTTTCACAGGTGGTGGACACCACCCATACAGAAGGAAGAAGGCATCAGTAGAGTGGTTTAAGTACATTAAATAGGCCCTTAATACCTAGAGAGCACGCAGTTCTGCAATACCTACCTAGCCTCAAGTATGATTTTCATGACTGAAGAGAAAAAGCCAGGAGAAAGCATCCCTGTCTCCCTGTACCAAGGGAGCCTGGACAGATAAAAATACCACCTAATCCTTACATTTCTGAAGCTCATGACACTAGAACTAGAATTAAAAGCAAGGAACAGATGACTGCTCAGACTGCAACTGCAGCAATGAATAGCTAATGCAGAAACCAGATACTGTGAGGTATCTGCTTCTGCTTTGTGCATTCGGGAGTTGTGACTTAAAGCCACAGGACAACTCACAGAGAAAACACTTGGAACTAATATGACCTCAATAATGACTAAAAGTGGCTGAAGAATGAAAGAAGAGGCTAAACCATCAGCAAAGAGGTCTCAGATCAGGGAAGAAGATACAAGAGGCAGTAAGATGTTTGGTTAGCAGCTAACTATCGTCCTGTTTGTCAACCAGCCCTGGCTAAGATATGACTTCCAAGAACCAAGGCTCATCTCTGAACATAAAGCATGCTGCCAAGCTGAGGCCTCCAAATCGGGCTTTTAAAAGTAGCCATGATGCACCCCAGGGCACGGTTGTCCTTTTGGCCAGGGCACACCGACCCATTCATCTTGCCATCCACAAGAGAACCCAAGTTGTGACTGACACATGAAGTGAGGAGTCCTGGCCATCACAGCAACTGAATATGAACAGAAAAACAATGCACTTGAATTTGCTCTTTGTCCTGTACTCACAAATTCCCTTTCTTCTAACTAATCAGACAGAACAAACACACTCTTGGAGCTAGATGTCACAGCTGATGAGTCTTCGGTTGATTATCAGGGACAAGTTGTGCCAACTGATATCAGGATGAACTGATGGATTCTGAACAGGCTTTTCTTTATTCACATTAGGCTTTTGTGGCTCATGTCCTGGGAAAGGAAGGAGCTGAACAGTTCTCCACACCAAAAAAATCCTCAGCAAGAGGAAAAAAAAACTTCTGATGCTGAATCTATTCTTCCACTCTTCAGCTTTCTTGCTGACATGCAAACATCAAAAGTTACATGCAGGATGAGATCATGTCAGTGATCTCAATCTGAATGTTACCATATGGGTTAATAGTTTTGCTGGCTTCCACAGTGGAAGTGGTTTAAATTTTCCAGAAGCTCAGTGGCCCAATTTAAGAAAACAAAACACTCCCAAAACTTTAGACATTAATCTCTGGTGCAATTCCAGTACAATCAAAGGAGCCACAAGATGGAAAAAAATGGCAATTTCTTTGCATCTCAGACAAGACTAAGGTTACATGGGCCACAGATACAAAAACTTTCTTCCAAGTCAAAAATGAAACTACACATTTGACAAAGAGCAAAAATATATAATCCAGTTCAAGCTAGGTTCAAATACTATAACTTAACTTGTATTAGTCAACACCTATAGTTCACATACATCAAAGACGCAGTAACAATAAAATATTCAAAATCTCCTTCCTGCCCCAAGTCATGGTCAAATTCAATCCTAAGGTAAGGTTTTGTGTTGTGTGGGTTTTTTTTGTTGTTATTGTTTGTTTTTGTTTATTTTTGTTTTTTTTTTTCCTGCTGGTTTTGATTTTTACTTATGCATAACTGGGATCTGGAATCTGCACAGGTACACACGAACTGTAGATAGCTTACAGCAATGGATTCAGCGCATGGGTAGTAACTGAGGTCTGGAATCCACATATACACACGTGTGTATATATGGGTTATACACAAAGACTTATACCTCTAGGAATTAGATGGATCAAGCCTGGGTTTGCAAGGGTATTCCAGGGACCTAAGTATGCAGGTAAATGCTAAATGAGTTCTACAAAAGCCACCTGCGTGAGCTAAGATTTGCCTCACTGGAAAACAACCTCCTCTGTTAAATTATCTAAGTCCCTGTTAGGAATTTACCCACACTTGGCTGCTCCAGTAACTTTATGAATCTGTTTCCTTATCTTCCCCCATTACATACATTGGCTCCAAGTCAGCAGCTGACTAACGGGACAGGGGTTAGATACCAGAGGGGGACAATGCCTCATTGTGGTAGAGGTTGTTGCATGGGAAGTTCAGAGCAATTCAGTTCAAAATGTCTCACAATCCATGCAAATCAGAGTAAAACTCCACTCAAAACAAATAGGGAGAACTTGTTGATGGATGAGGAAAGCAATTATTTGAAGAGAAACCAAATTATTAGAGCAGACTGATTAAGCACAGAACAAGAACAAATGGTTAGAAATACGCTCAGCACAAGGAGAAAAGAACAGGTAATCGTTTCATCACAGAAAGACAAGAAAAAATTGGCAAATTTAACATCTTGACAGAAAAACGGCTTTTTCAGACAAAGTTATACAATGTGCAGCTAAAGCACCTATAGCACAACCTGCCTGCTCAATGTTTTTACACTATTGATGCAAAACTGAATTAATCACTGCTTCCCATACATTAGCTATGGTAATGATTTTCCCCCCAGGATGTGTTTTCACAAAATTTCTCTCTAACATCCTGACGTGGCAGAGATGACTCTGGCTTCTGTGCTGCTTCTCTGATGTAAAAGCAGCTTCAGCAAGTTTTCATCGCCCACTCAGTTTTTAGGTTGGGCTGTCACAGCAAGATGACGGAGCTGACTCTGACCTGACATGGGATTATTGTCTGCAGACACCCAGTTCCTCTGTTAAGGATCAAGACATCCTAAGGCAACAGGTGAGAAATGAGAACCCAGCTTGGCAAAAAGATCTGACTTTTCAGACCCCAGTGTCAGTGACCAAATAAAGCAGAGGCCTGTCAAGGACAGGTTGCAGATAACTAGAAAACTAAATCATGCTTAGGGCTTCTAAGCATTTGTATTGTATTCTTTGGCTTCTCTACTTTCCACATGCTCCATTATTAATGAAAATGAAGTACCTTGAAGGAAAAACTAAATACCTTTGTAGATGAATCAGCAGTTAAAAACTATGCAGAAAACCACTACAATAAGCCAAGAGGAACCTAGCTTTGTGCTTGTTACAGGCATTCCTGCAACACCAGGACCAAAATACACAGCTCCATAGGCAAGCGATCAGGTACTCAACTTCCTGGACCTTTAGTAAAGATCAGACACTGTCCCTCTATCCACTGCCAAGAAAAACTTGAAAAAAATTAATGTTAAGTGGGAAAAGGGGTGCTGACAGTAGTTCCCCTGATTTGGGTCTCATTGTAACAACAGTCATTAACTGGGACAGGCTGAAAAGTTCACAGAACACCCAATAGGGCTCTAATTCTCTTTCCAAATTAAAATTGAACTTGTCTTGTGATGACTTTGGCCACCTTTGGGAAATAAGGCAGTGATCTCAGTCCAGCTCTTAATGAGAAGGTGTTTCTGCCACCAGCACCTCTACAACTGAGGCTTGCTGGGTTACGCTTGCAGTCACAGTAATCGGGTCAGGGACTCACACCAAAGTTGACCTGTCCAGCTCCAAGATGAAGCAGGACCAGCTATGACCTATGTGTAGCTAGCGTGCTGACACATTTACATCAAACACCGAACGATGCAAGCTAGCAATGAAGTTACTTGAAGAAAATCCATAATTTAACAACTTAAGTGCTCATAAAACAAGGCTGAACAACAACACAGGAAGCCAGGCGCAAGCCAGGTAACCAGGGATGCCTTTCGGAGCCGAGGCCTTGTACTGTCAGAGCCTGGACCAGCCCAGAGAGGATCAGGTAAAGCCTAAAGAAAAGCCATGCAGGAGCCATGGATTTCACAGACTAAGTTCTAGGGTTTGACCTGACATGTAAGCAGAGCCATTTGAAGAGCCAATGACAATTTGATGTGGCCAATTAATGAAAAATAAAGGTCAAAAAATGATGGTGGAGAAGATTAACAGTGAATGAATCTGCAACACACCTACTGCCTGCAACAATTTGGCTACTCATTATTAAAAAGGAATGCTGTGAGAAGCTGTTTTATATGACTTTGAACCAAATGACAGGAAGCAACTCCCACTGAGGAATAAGAATGATGAACATGTTGGATGGTGATATACATCATTCTCATTTGTGCTGTTGTTTCCACTGATTTGGAGTAATTGTACACCAAATATAAAAAATTACCTCCTCAGAGCTTAATTAGGATTTTATCATCTGTTAACTTTCATGTTTAAGGAAATACATCTGTTAAACTTGAAAATTAAACAAAAGGAAAAAAATGAGGAGGAATTCAAATAGTTGCTTATAAATTTTGCTCAATAAACAAGATTGCCCAACTGGTTGCATTGAATGGGCTGGTTTAACAGATTTTTTTTTTTTGCCAGTGTTTCTTCTGCAATGTTGCATAAAGAGCAATCATGTTTTGTCAGCAGAATTTGTTGCTTTTTGGAGCATGCCAAAAAACTAGCAAGAACCAGAAAACAGAACATATGCATTAAACAGCAGTTCAGCTTGTCACAGTATTGCCTTGGACTCTCTCATAATAATACAATTTATCCACTCTACAAAAATAGTGAAAAGAAAGGGATTGCTATTTGCATTAGCCATCTTGCTCCAAACAAAACAATTCTGAAGAAAATCCAGAATCCTCTTGGTCTATACCCAACTTTTCAGGCCTAAGAATCAACCAATTTCCACACATTCAGGTAGACACTGTCAGCATGAAAACTTAACACTAATGATGGCTAACATTATTTTGGTAGGTGTTTTGATAAAAACTGCTCACTTTTGGAGACATTTTCCACAGAACAAAGGGAAACTTTCTCCAATATTGTCATCTGAGGACTGGCCAGTGAAAACCCCACTTGAAAATATACCTCAAAGGAACATGTGTTTGAGCCTGCATTTTGAAAACATCTTACCTCAAATATTAAGCTTGTTGCTGTATCAATGAAATTGGAAGAGCTGAAACAGATTTTGGCTTACAGAAGCCACTTGACCTAGTGGGACCCTGATTTAGGATGCTCCTAGTGCCATCATGGCACTGAGTCTGCAAGTCAGATCTTTAAGCTAAGAAACATTTCAGGGCAAGGTATCTTCCTTGGCCTTCTGAATCTAAAAGTCCTTGAATTCTTCTGACTGTATGTCAGACTTAATATATGAATATCAACAGCATTGTCGGTGCTAGAGAAGACAATAACATAAGGGTTAGATAAATTGCAGTGGCAAGAGGAAGGTATTTCTCTGAACTGGA
This sequence comes from Anseranas semipalmata, assembly GCA_013399115.1. NCBI lineage: Eukaryota > Metazoa > Chordata > Aves > Anseriformes > Anseranatidae > Anseranas > Anseranas semipalmata. The sequence continues at coordinate 502,623 of VXAA01001306.1, forward strand.
GCATCCCTGGTCATTTTGAAGGCTGGTTGTGCTGTAGGCCCTTTTAGCACCCAACAACACTGAAAAAGCAAAAAAATGAAGTGCTTCTAAAATGATATTTGGTTACTCCCGTGGGGATGCCAATGCATACCCCTGCAGAAGGAAATAGCTATGTTATGGAGCACATTCCTAATAGTTTAAAACTCCCATAGATCAAAGTAAACAATTAACATCATAAGACTAATGCCATTTGATTGCTGTCATATGAGAAGTACAATCACTTGATGTAAAGAATTTCCTTACCTGGTATAAAACCCTGTAGCTTCTGCATTTATAAGCATTTATCTTCCACTTCATTCCAGATTCCTTGGAATTTATAAGCTATACTATGTCTGATAATTTATAAGTTATTCCCCCTCGCTTTACCACTCATTTTCAACAGCAGGTTTTATATTTCTTCATTTCATGTTTGCACATTCCCTTCTACTTCCATTTGCCTTAAGGTAAATGTAACCATGCTGCAACCATATGTTTGCTTACTGGGGCCCCAGTATTTTTTACTTTTTTTTTTAAGGATTGAAAATATCCTTGGAAATGTCCTGCTTTCTTAAGAAAAACATTGTCCTGATGGGATTCTAAAACAAGTGCAGCTGGACTAATTCTGGGTGGGAATTTTCCTTAGGGGAGTCTGGCTTCACTTTTTTAAAATTTGTGCTAGATACCTCAGAAAATACCTCCAGTTTCTGGGAGGTAGAAGACAAAGCCAAGAGACAAGCAAGCCTACAAAGAGGACAGTTTACTGCACAAATAATTGCAGTAAAATCTTCAGAAAATATAATCTGTACACAATACTAGTTAAAAGTTACCTTGAAAAGACCTAAATGCAAAAATGTTTACTTTAGCTGCCCTCTTATTTCTGGAATCCCCTGTGTAGCTAACATCTGATATTTTCCCCTTTCCATTCTCATTCCACTGGCTGACAGTGAGCACAAGATAAAACAAAAGAATGAAACATTTATAGGTCATAGATACCACATTGGAACTTTCTTATTTGTTTAGATTGTTTTGCTACAGTTAACTTGTGTTACTAATCCTTTACATACAGCTTTACAAACAGGAGTTGGGGATATCCTCAGGGTTCACCCAGTGCCATGTTGCCTGTTGCACACAGGCTGAGACAGTCAACATCATAACCATCTAGGTACCGACCTCTGCTTAGAAACAACCTGGCATCAGAAAAAGACGAAACATTCAGAGATACCGTGTTAGTGTCAGAGGCAGGCAGCCCAGCTTGTATGTTCAAACCCCTCTGCCAATTCCAAGGTCTCCTTGAAAGGAGGAGGAACACACACCACAGCTTTTGCCCCCCAGACACATTCAGCAGGAAGCTTCATGGAAGGACTGCAGCCTCTGCCCAGTGGGAACTGGACAAGTTATCAGTGATTTTAAAATAAGTACATTCCTGGCCTATATCGTGTCCTGGTCACACCAGGTGATGTGGCTTTCCTTTGTCATCAGGATCATTTTATCGCCCTTATAGATATAGTTTGGAAGCTACAGATGAGTTTTATTGCTATTGACAAAGAGGTGGTCCAGCATCTGAACCACTCCTTGCAGTGAATCAGGTTCATCAGGGAATAGCTTAAAAGAACTGAAGCTGAGTTGCTACTGAAGTTGAAAAACCTCCATGTCATTCACTAAATTTATTCTCATTTCTGGCTTAAGTCCCAGGGAGATCTTTCCTCAAGAGGTTCATCTTAAGATGTCCCTAGACAAGCACTTGAAATCTGAACTCAGACCCTCGTTATTATTCTTTGATGTCCTTGCTCAATTTCAGGGAATTTATTTGCAAAACAAGGTTATTTTCCTTCCTTCCTCCCACCTTTTGTATGAAATTACCTAAATTCTTTATTGAGCAGACCTTCCATCAGCTAATTACAGCACAGCGGACCGCTCTCAGGGGCACCCTTGATATATAAACTGCCATGCAGAGAACTGCCACTATGAAAACCCAGATCTGTTTCTTGACTTAAGTGTTCAACAACTGTCATTTTACTGTCACATTCACAAGATCTTTTTTGCATTTACTTCAGTGCATAACTACGGAAGCTTTCTGTACAGCCAGAATCTTAAAGGACTGAAATAACTTTTCAGCCTACAGTCTATATACAAACACTAAGGTAATGTGATTTTAAATCTTTATTACTGCACATGAGCAAGTAGCAGAATTTTTCTCAGTGGTGAGATGCAGTATGTTGCACCAGGTTAAGCTAGGTGTCCATGAATGATTATCGTGGTTACTGTATTAAAAAGCAGCAACTGGTAAGACAGTTCATGTTTTACTGAACATTTGCCAACCATTTTATGAGCACTATAAATATGAACTGTCTTCACCTTTGTTTTAAAAGATAACGCAGTATTTAACTTTCTCAGATTTACACAATTCAGAGATCAGAGCAGATCTGGGTATTTCAGCATCTCAAAGTGAATTTGAGGCCACTATTGCTCTTCATTGCACACTAAAGAACAGGCTGGGTTAAATATAAACAGTGGGATTACTTGTCCCCTGATTTTATCAGTGCCAGTCCATCATGACTGTACCCTACTACAAAGGGGTAAATCTATAAAGCAGCTCATCTTTACACTCTTCACATGCATCATACCACATGTTTACCCAAGCAGTTTCTGGAGCGTCAGTGTTGGTGGGAGCTGAGGGTTTTGTGCTGTTCAACATCTGACCAAACTGGACACTTCAGCGACTACAGCCAGAAAAACACTAATGCTGGAGGATTTATAGAGGGGAAGTGGTTCAGATTTGAAAACGTATCACTTGCCACTAACTCAAACCTGAATACAGTTTCTAGGAATTATCTGCACTTGGTTATTTTCCACTTTATGTTACATATCACAGCAGCATTTCCATCCCAAGGCTTTCACCCTCCACAGCATGGGCTACGCCTTTGTCCAGTGCAAGAAGCACCCTGTGGGAAACGCATCCTTCTCTTGCAGCTGTGCCTGAAGGCATCAGCTCCCCTCTGGGGACATGTCACAAAACACCAAGTGTTTGGTCTTATATACCTTGTAAAACTTCATCATAATGAAGCTAGCAAAAGCACTAGAGGTTTAAGGCTACAGAACTCATCTAAACACAGATGAGTGCCTACATGCTGCCAACCACGACAAGCAGCTACTCAGCACACATGGTTGAGTTCTCAGCCACCAACAAGGACTTTTCCTCCTTTGCCCTTCCTTTAGCTCAGAGGCAGCATTTCTCCCTGCAATGCAGGATACTAACAGTCATTACAGGGTTTACCATAAAGGATGAACTATGCACTTTCATTGAGGAACCACCTTAAAAAAGATGTTATACATCTAACCATTAGCACACACCTAGCACAAGCCAGAGCAGCCCACATTTACAGCAAAAACGTGCCAGTTTTCATTTAGAAGTTACCATAGGAGCAGTCGCTAGCTGTGGTCATACTTGAAGGATTCAAATGGACTTCCTCAGAACATGTGTATGATGGATAATGATGTTACACCTGACAGCACAATTAGACTGAGGGAAACTTCAGAAGACTTCCACTACTACAGTGTTATACAAGCACGATATTCCATTTATGAATATTTTACGAGGAAAATTAAATTATACAATGGAAGTGTGCTTGTGAGTTTTCTGGGGGTAACCCAAACAGCTGTTCCAAACATGCCAAGCAATATACTTCAAGAAGCTACTAGGCACTACGATTCAAAAATAGAGAAGTACACTGGATACAGATATAAGCTGGCTTACACCCATCCATATGACACATCCTTATTTTGCCACCTGCTTCTGCACCTTACATGTGCTGAGATGCACTATAAGGAATCAAAAGTTGAATTCTTCCTTTGTTTACACTGGCATGACTGTACTGGTTTCAGGGGGACCAGACTGGCACAGCAGAAGGAATCTATTCTGCACCCCGTGGTCCTTTCTTCCGAAACGCAGCCATCAGGCTTCTTGCCAGAGCAGCTAGCTGCAAAAACCCACAGACCTTGAGTTTATCTGGAGCCATTAATACATATTTGTGGAAAAACCCCAAAGAATGTTCAGGTTTCTCAGCCCTATGTGCTTCAAGCAATTTAACAATTGGAAAGAATACATTTCTAAATGAGCATTATATAAACATTTTCTGCAGCCATCTGCATCTTTTTCTGCTGTAACCACACATACATAAGTATGACTCACGCCCATGACAGGAGCCTGGAATTCCCATGTCCCAAGCTATAAGCCAATACAGCACATTATCCAGTTTCCAGTCTCCTCCTGTTTTCAATCCAGTGTTTCCTCTCACCCAAACCTCCCTTCTCTACAGTATTTTACATTCTCAGTTTTAGAGATAGCCTTTTCTTCCACTTTTTATACACAAAGAAGGTATTGCAACTGCCCAACTCATATGGATTAATGACCGTACTTGATAAGAACCCAAAGCTACAAGGTTGCCCCAAATTGTTTTTTGTGAAACACCATAGTTATTTACTATGGAATTTACATATACATGAATATGTAAGCACATGCGTAAGCTCTCCTAATAACTAGACATACACCATCCCTAGCCATCAAGCATGCAGTAAGCTCTGTTAAGTTATTCCTTGTGCAAGGAATTCTGCAAGATAAAGAACACAATACATCAAGTGTTGGGAATTTAACACTGTCCTCCAAAACTCTCTGCATGTGCCTCACAGATACTGCACATTTCTTTTGTTTCAATGAGCTGTGATATTCCAACAGCTACAAACAGCATCAGCCAGTTCTGTACCTCAATGGGAACACAGTTAGTGCAATTGGGTGTTAAATCTACATACAGCAGGGACCTGGGACACATTCTCAGCTGGCACGCAACCACACAACTCCTCTGGCTTCAGAGCAGATAGGCTAGCTTGCACCATAGCTAAATCCATCCTGCAGTGCCTGGTGCTTTTGTTACAGCACTCGCTGCTCTCCTTGCCTCAGTGAAAAGGAAAACTGGAGATGAATTACAGATGCAGACAAAATCTTCCAAGCCACATTCAATTTGGTTTCTTTATCATCACTTAGTCCAGATACCATGAAACGTTCAACTGCACAAAGGCACAGACTCAGATGTCATATATTAATGCTATCTATTATGTGCCTTTGGGAAGGGGGAGGGCAGCTTATCCTCTCCCAAGATGCATATTTTTAACATCTGCTATTTTAAAGCAATTTTAAAAGATTATTTCTGAGCTCTGAAGCAAAGAGCTCATTGGATGGCAGAGTCCCACAGAGCCTAAATTAGGTGTTTCAGGTCACTCAAATCTCTTATTTCAGCCTTTTTAGAGGCACACAATACCTGTGGAGAAAGTTCCGATTGTGTGCACTTAGCAACACACAGCGTAGAAGGAAGGAGGGTTTACTTAAAGCTGCATTTTATATGTTTTAAAGAAGATACAACTGTTTAAAGACATTTAACACCAAACTCAGTGTGCTTTTAACCCCTTTCCTGGCAGGATGGAGAGGAATCTCTGCCAAATGAACTGGCAGGCATCTGCTGGGAACAGTCTCCTGCCCTGTGCACAAGGCTGGTAACGAAATCGGAGTCCTAAGGCACACTGTGCAAGGGGCAAAGAGAAGGAAAACTCCTCCCTCGGACTGGCACGTACTGCTTTGGGCTTTTGCACCAGAGGAAGCTTTTGTCAGAGCTATACCCACACAAATGAACACAGCATCGAAGAGAGCCCGGTGCTGTCGGTGTGCTCGCCTTCGAGAGAAGTGCATCTTGACGTGCACCAGGATTTCTCATCTCATTGCCCCGACAGTCAGTGGCACAGAATTGGGGAGGTTTAGCTAAAATAGCCCCATCTCGTGACTCCTATTAGTATTACACAGGACTGATTCAAATAAGTGCTTTGTTTCTACTTCGGTTCTTTTGAACTAAAAAATTTCCCATAAGACCATAAGAGTTTCCCTCACCTTTTCCATCACAGAGCAAATACATTTCTAGCATACAGCTGGCAGATAACACGAGGAGATCTGTTAGCAGGAGACCACCACAGAAGCAATTCCCATGAAATGGCAGAGTCCCCGCAGAGCCTGGGCCCTCTGCTCGCAGCCGGGACTGCCCTCCACATGCCTTTCCCTGTCTGTACGTGGAGAATGCGCTCCCCAGCTATTGCGGGTAAGTATCTCCCAGAGAAAGTACCGGCTCCCTGCAGACAAGATCAGGTCTTAAATTCCTGGTACACGGCCCCCTTCAGAACAGCGTTGAGGAAAAAGGCAAGCAACTCAAGTGCAGAGAAACAGCAGCCGAGCTTACAGGACTCGCCAGGGCAGTGCCCACCACACCGTGACCCTTCCTGCTCCGGTCCCCTGGCCCTGTGCTGTCCAGGAGCAGTCAGACCTCGCACCGTGGCAATGCCTATTTAGGGCAGAGCACTGTCCGAATTGCTTGCCTGGGTTCGCCTTTTGTCCTGGAAACATGGACTTAATCATGAAAATCTGACATTACTGAAGTCAGCGGTTTTGATCTCATTTGTTTGTGCACGTAATTCAGAGAGGCTGTATCTGATTTTGTCGGTTCCCACTAACAGTCAGTGCAAAACGATGAGGTATTGATGCTATCTGAATTCTTTCCTCATTACATCAAACTTAAGAAAACATGCTGTGGCAATTTGCACTTGTGACATAATGAGTGTCAATTGCTACAAAGGAAGCACAGACAATCTGAGAACTACAGGATGCGAGGATTAAAGTGATTCTCTCAGACACCCGCTTTTATCTTAACTAGGAGGATTCTTGCTATTAAATTGCACCACACTGCAAGCACAACCCTGAAAAACTCAGTTGGGTAGCAACGCCTGATCTCTCATGTGTTTTCCAGTGCAAGCACTAAGAGGATCTGGTTCCCCTTAGGAAAGCCACAGGACTGCTGTGTCCCTTTTCAAGTATTGACGATGACCCCCCACATACAGCATCAACAAAAGCTCGAGCTGCAGCTTCCCCAACACACCAGTCTCCATTCTCAGTTCTGTGCTCTTCCTGAGATCCCCCTGCCACACACACACTTTTTGCATGCCTTTCCTCTTATATCGCCTTTGCCTAAGAAACACCCCCCTTGACTTTCTCAAAAGCTCATCTTTAGCCCCTCAGCTCCCCTCCTCCCAAGATTGCAGCAGCAATAACCCAGTCCATCCGTGATGGGTCAGATACTTATCACTGATGTACAAACAGGGGTTGGGGCTCCTTGGGGCTACACTCTGCTCGCTGCGCAAGAGAACAAAACAGCAGCGCTTGTTTTGTCTGCGCTACATCTCACACAGCAGCACAAAGCTCAGGAGGGGCAGAACCACCACACATCTCCCCAAAACCCAAGAGCTATTTCCAGTCTGCAGTGAGTCCTCACCTGCTTGCTCATGGCCTCCAAAGGAGCTAATTTACAGCTTTCTTGGTTAAAGTGTTTAGTCTTTGCAGTGTAGACATGCAAAATGCACAGCAGCATGAGGTTAGATCAAACACTTCTTACTGTTTTGTTAGGTGGGGCAGATTGTTTTTAAAGTGGGGGTAGGTTGAAAACCTGTGTCACTTCCAAATAGACAGCAGTTACTGATCACAGCCAGATAAGAAAGTTTCCATAATGTTTTTCTGCCATCTCACTTCTACTGTTTTATCTATTTTACTCTCATTATGAGACTTTTTTAGACTAAAAGCTCTTTATGCAGATATAATCACTTTCTATACATCTATACAGCACCAAGCAGACCAGCCTTTAGCACTACCAAAATATAAATGCGTATCCACTTGCTGCATCTAACCGACACGGCATGCATCTGGTACAGCATGCCGGAGTCCTGGGGTAGGAATTCCTTTGTTCTGCTGCACACCAAAGCAGGGCAGTAAGTCACTGCCTCAAGTCAGCTGTTTAGGTTTTGGAAGTACGTACTTAAACGTGCATCTTCTGACTGAGGCATGATCCAGGTTGGCTCCAGCTTGTTGAAATACCGTAGCACAGAATGATGAACATTAGCTGGAGCATATACTGGTCAAGACCAGCTACAGGCAGTAAAGTGGTTACTTGCACACTGCTTTGGTCCCTAAAGCCTATTTGAGCTTGCTGCACTTCAGTGTAATCACCTTGACACAGACACTGGAGAAACTTCAAAGAACTCCTCTGTGATAAACCAGCAGGACCTGTCTTAGCTCCAGCAGGAGCCCTCAGCTGCAGAGGTTAACCAGATACAGTTGATGCCCTAATTGAGTAGAGCTAAAAAAGGAGATTACATGGATGTACTTGTTCTTGTCTTCGTTCCTCCTGCCCCCAGAATGGGCTAAAGCTTTGTCCTGCCAAGCTGTCTGATGAAACAAGGTGTTCTGTTAATCTTGTCTTGCTGCTTTTCCTGTAGAAATTTATACAGTGGATTTCCAAGCTAAAATCAAGGACTCCCCATTTCTGATGCTATATGTCTAGAGGAAGCATTACAACCCTGAGCTTATAGGTTTGGAACAGATTAGAGAGTTTGCCTCCAGACTGTTCAAAAAGCCCTTAGTAGAGCCCAGGGCTGAACTCACTTCCTACCTCCCAGACCTTCAGGCAGAGACCTTTATTTCTTCTCTCCGGTAGCAACTATGATTTTTCCCCAGAAAAAAAAAAACTGTCGAAGCTGTGTGTTATAATTTCTGCACATATATTTCCATGCATGAGGTTGACAGAAGAAGGAAGAGAATAAGACAGTGGGGAGTAAAGTCAGAGGAGGTAGCATATGATAGCTGTCAAAACTGTTCAGAGCTGACATTCCCAGTTTTACACATCTAAGGAATCAAGTCAGCTTCTTTCCAATAAGTATTTACTGGGGACCACTGACCACTTCCAAGGTCAGCATGTGCCAGATACTGACCTTAACTACAGCAGCACAGGCAGCTTTTAGCAGTCATTAAATTCATCATTCTCCAGGTGCTGATCAATGTGTTCCCAGCCCTACTCCAACTTTGTTATTTTTAATAACTTATTCTGGAAGGATTTGGAACGCGAATTCCCTCTTACACTCATCCATTTCTGTAATAACAGGCAGGGGTTCCAACAGTTTGCTTCAAGTGATATTTACTGCTGAAAGCCTGTCAGACGTGCTGACTGGTAAACATTCATTACTCTGAAAAGAGAAACCCTCTTTCTGTTGATGCAGTGGATTTCTGCACACCAGGTGGTCAGCTTCATGCCACCCAGACAATTTCATCCCAAGGAACAATTTACTTTTGAATTCTGGAACTTCAATTATTAGAAGCAAACAGGTACGAAAAATGGTGTTTTCAGTGACCTACATAGCTTCCCTCAAACAGCCATCAATGTTTTCAGCCAGTAAATGCACAAACCTGTAAACCCCAGCTCCACTCCATTGTATCACATTCCTGTTAGGCTCTAAAAAATCCCTCCTCTCTTCCAGCTCAGTCTTGCTGGGGAGATGCTGCACTTGGACCTCGGGGGGGACACAGAGCTCTTGGGGCCTTGTGCTGGTTCATCACCTCTGCACCCTTTCAGCCCATACCTGCCACAAAGCCCCACAGGTGGCCAAGGCAATCCTGGTGGCCACAGCAACCTTACTCATCCACTTCATGAAGCAGGATGTGATCAGCAGCTCTGTCACCCTTGCTCCTCTGTAATCCCAGGAACTGCAAGGGGGAACTCAGTGTGCAGGCCCACAAAGAGCCTCTGCTGGAAGAAACCTCTGAGCAAGGCTCCAAAAAGCTCTTTCCATCTTTTTCACCCTGAAAAAAAACAACCAGTAGGGTGAGGGTTCCCCAGTTCTCTTATTTCCTCAAGTTTCATAATTGGTTGATGGAAGAGGAAAACCCAGCCTTATGAGATTTTTGGGGCACGTTTGGTGCACTCCACACTCAGGCTTCCAAATGGAGGTCTGGCAGACTTTCCAACATGCCGAACTCTGACACTAAAAACTAGTTGGTGGCAGTAGCAAATGCAGATCAATGCAGATAACAAGCAGTTTCAGCAGTCTAGATGCAGAACAATCACAAAACATTGCTCCTAAAGCTCTTCCCAACATCTGCACTTTTTAAAGTCACAATCAAGGGTTGCTGAATGTTCTGTTCCTGACATTTTTCCTAAAAACACGTCTTGGCAGACAAAACATTTACATCTTTCCTGCTGCAATGTCCTCCCTATGCCAGCTACAATTCCAAGCACTATTTACAGCCACACAAAACCAGAATGAACTTATATAAGACTGTCTTAGTAAACCCAAATTAAGGAAGAATCACAATCAGATCAACTTTTTTTTTTTTGTAAAGCCATTATCACAAATCTAGGATCTACAGAAAACTGCCAACCTGCACAGCATCAGAAAAGTTCAACAATCAAGTCCCGTTGTTCCCGCTCAGGTAGGACCAGAGTACCTGTGCACAGAGACCTACAAGTCCTCCAAAAGATCAGGAAATCCCACAGTCTGTCAGGGCTGGACTACTGCTGTTCCCTTGGAGGGGGGCAATATATACTCCATGAAAGAATTTTTTTTCTGAACCATCTCAGTTTCTCACCTCCTTCTGAGACCTTTCTAGTGGTAACATACATCTTTTCCTGGTGCTAGGTTTAAATCTCACTGGTGTCATCCAAAAACTGACGAGGGCATAAAGACCTTTTTCTCCAGTGCCAAGGCTTGATACAGGTAATGTCCTAAAATCTGACTCCTCTAGATATCCTTCCCCTCTTCACAGATGGGACCAGGGGTGCAACACACTGAAGCCTCCCCTGCCCTCTACCTGGCAGGGTGAGAGCTGGGTTTTTACATACTCTTGTACAAGAGTATACAAGCACCATGCCTGATTACTTACTGTAGTTCCACATTCCAGGCTTCCACAAATCAACACTGACCTACAGCATCACAACCTCATTTCCAATCAGATAATTATTTCAAGGCAATGTGGCAGTAGGATAAAACCTCAAAAGCAACATGGCCTCAGAGCCCTGGAGAGCATAGCAAGCCAGCAGCACAGCCCTGAGGGATGGTATCATTGAGCACTAAATAGTAGGTGATATGACTCATCCCATCACCATGTATTACAGGATGCTAATTATGGCTCAAGAACAACAGTGAGATATATAGGTCTGGAAAGAGCATGGAGTCTGAAAACAGTGGACATGGTATGAGAATGAGACCTGCATTAGACTGCAACGTGAGATACAATTTCACTAAAGAGAGCAAGTGAAAATGTTGAAAATGGGCTTCCTGCAATTACATTGTCAGCCTGTGTTATTTCCTTGAAAAACTACAATCTTTTCCCTACGATTGGAAGGAGAATGCGTGCACACGTGTAGGCACCACCAGTGACATACTTTACAAGTATACTGAAAGTGGGTTAAGTTTAAAAGTCAAGGTAGAAGCCTCATATTGAAACAATCTTCTTTCAAACATGCTTTAGGGTTTTCACAAGCCCAAGCCCTAGTGACTATTCCAGCAAAGACACAATGAATCGAGCACTTCCCTCCCTTACAGGGCTGTCTCTGGAGGGGTGCAGTCCTGCTGAACCAACTGGCTGGCCCTCCTTCACCAGGGAGGGACCATTGCTGATGCATTGCACAGTAGATGTTCCTGTGGCCCCTTTTTCTCAACCCGGACCACCCCTTCCCCTCCTACCCTATTCTCAGGAAGTTCCTACAGCACCCATAATTGGTGCATGGTGCACAAGCCAAATGCCCAACTGAAAAACCTGTCTAAGCCCTCTTCTGATCTTCAATCACTGTGCAGCCAAACACAGCCCATGCTAGGATACCCCATGCTCCACAGCTTTCTTCACATATCCGACCACAGCAAGCTACACGAAGGAAGCTTTTGGCAAACTTTTGTATGAGTGCAGGTTTAAATTGGGTGCTTAAATTATTTCAGTGTCAGTTACTGCAATTAATTGTCCTACAATGCTGAAGCTTCATGGTATTTGCAAACAAGCATTTTGATAGGACAGGATATTTCAGCGGCACTGAAGGATTGAGGTACACAGTTCCCAGCAAAAAATCCTTAAAATCCTTCTGGAAATTGCTTCTTTACTCTATTTTGATCTTTCTGTAGAACTAACATTTAACTGGTGAGGGATGCTGAACAAGTAAAGATTAAACCTAGCAACCAGAGCAATTTCAGCAAGAGGTATTATGCTATGGCCACCTGTGTTAAAAGAACTTTAGCAAGGTTGCAAAGCCAGGTGTTCAAGAGTTCAGAGAACTGCCGAGCCTTTGTGTTGCTTCCTAAAAAGCCAGTATTATGATACAGCCTAATTACATGATCACATCCTATTTTTCTCCAGAAGTTCCCTGATTCAGGACAGAATAGAAGGAACGCAATGATATTCTGTTTCACCTTCTATGACCAGTACTTACCCTTATGGTCCTATTTACTGCACACTGCTCCAAGTGTGCACTGAAGAAAAATATCTTTGTGGCCTTTTCCAAAGCTCTTGCATCCAAACACTTCAAACATTAATGAATATCTTCTCACAGTGAGACTTGGAGATGAGGTGTTATGTGTACACAAAACAGACTCGGCACCTAAGTTAACTCACTCCAGACCTCAATCTCAGCCAGCTAAGGTAATGGATAAACATTTGAAAGGCAACACTCGAGCACCCCTCCCACAAAGCTCACTTGTTCTCCCTGCAGTTCCCAGCTTGCCTACAGCCCCCTGTACACCATGCCTGCACTGAAGCAATTCTTGTAGCAGAAGGATGAGTCACTCCCTGAGTTCAGCCAGGTGCAGGGAGGAAGGTGAAGACTCAGCTGGAAACAGTACCCCATGGTGCTGTACTCAGAGGGTCCCTAGGCAGCCTTCGTCCCCTCATGGTGCACACCGCTTTCCTCCGAGACCTCAGCAACACCCATTTGGGTGCAGGTTCCTAGGCTTCCTTGTCTGAAAGTCAAAGTAGCAGTAATGAGGGAGCAATGTGCCGATCCCTCCTCAAGCTGTCAGCAGGGCTAGCAGCTTCCCACCCACAGACTCCCACCACTTGAGCTCGGTGACAAGAGCCCCAGCAGCGGCAGGCTGTCACTCTCCATGCAGAAGGCTGGGCACGCACTGCAAGTGCATTTCTGAATGGCAACACAGCCCTCAGGCTCAGACTTTCTGCTAGGGCAACACCCAGTGCTGTTGCTCTTCCTCCTTCTCCCAGAACAGACTTTCCTCATCCCTCTGCTCATCCTCACCCCACAACCACATGAATTACTCTTCCATATGCAAGTCTTGAGACTCTTCTCCCGGTTTTCTCTTCCTGTCTCCCCATTTAGCTTTTAACATTTCTGCAGGCCAGCCAGCCACATTCGTCCCCCAGCTCCTGGGTGCCACACAGCCACCAGAAAAGGATGAAGAAAGCACGCAGGAGAGTCTCTGCTCCCACTTCATGCATCTACTTTTCCAACAGAAGGCAGCAGTTTTGCAGAAATGTCTGTGAACCCCAGAAGCCAAGCCCATGCATACCCAGGATGAACTGGGAAACAGCAACCAAAACAATTTCAGAGCCTGCGAGACTGGAGAGCATATGAAGCCCTGTCACTTGATCAGCTTTGGATGGCTTTCCCCACTGGAGCAGACACCATCCCATTAAACCAAGGCACTCTGTATAGGAAAGTTCAGCCTGTAGCCCAGTAGTCTTAGACCTTTACAATGGTAAGTTTATACAAAAAGCTTAACAGTACCTTTATAAACAGTAGGTGAGCCATTCTAACTGAAGCTTCCCAAGAAGTCCAGCCTGATACAGATAATCCAACATTGAAAGTTCTAGTCCTTAGTAATTGAAGTCTGAAATTTCGGAAGAAAGGTGCAACAGACTACTTTGTTGCTTCAGCTGTACCCGTAACTACACAAATAATTAGCTTTAAGCAACATTAAGTCACTGAAGAGCGAAAGCAGATGTTTCCCCACACAGACCTGCTGTTGGCTGGGGTCAGCCCCATCCCGCACTGCTGGGCACTGGGTACCAGGCGGGGCTGGGCACACAGACCTGCCCCCGCTGCTATGGAAACACTGGTGATGTCAGCACTGTGATGAAATAGGGGCTGAAAGGGAGCAGCCGCCAGCTGAAGCAGTTTGCTCGATTCGTGATTCCTGAAGAGATACATGAACTCAAGCTAATATCTGCATGTGGACTGTAAGCAACTAAATTCAAGAGCAGTTATCTCTTGGGTTGCTTTTGTCTACTGTGAGTCTAAAACTGCATTCACAAACTTCAGTTCAGATTCAATGCTTCTCAAGTGTCCAAAATCCCCCTGCTATCCTGTTCTGAAGTGTGGATACGGCTTTTCTGTAACGGAAATAGGCAAAAACCGAAAAACACACCAGAACGCTTCTGCTTCAACTGCCACATCCCTTCCCACGTGCAGGGAGTCAGGGTAGCAAGCTCTGCAGCTTTCCCATGAACTAAAAGTAGCAACTCTGGAGCAAAAGTATTGAGTGTCAGTGGTGATGATGAGAAAGTTTTGTCAGGAAAAAGATGATACCATCCGAGACATGGAACAGCAGCAACAATGTGGAAATTAGAGATGCAGACATATGCTTTCTAAAATTATCCATGAAACTAAAACCAAGGGCAACATACTTAAAATACTCTTACAGTGAGCCTGCAGACAGCCTGCATGTATGCTGCAGGACTGCCTGAACAGGACTTGCAAATCAGCCTTCCCTGCGTCAGACCTAGAGTCTGCCTTCAGATCAACACTGAAATCCAGCACTAGCCCATCCTTCCCCACATCAAATGCCAGTGCCTCCAGTGCCACACGTTGTCATTGCTAGTGTGACACACTTGGACACCTTTGGTACCTCCTGTTTCATGCCAGACTAGTCAAAGTATTCCACATTTATTGTATTGTTGCCTAGCTGACAATCCTCCCCCCAGGACAGCATTAAGCACGGACAGAACATTCATTTGTTTGATGCAGTGCAATATTTCCGACACCTCCAGCTCTCTCCCTCCCCACCGCCCTGCCCTCAGGCAGTGACCCCCACATCAGTTGCCACCCAGGAGCCTGCCCTGCACTAGCAGAGGGGAGCACAGCCCCTCCTGGGGCTCAGCAGTGCCGGGCCAATAGCAGCCCTGTGAAGACAAGGCAGAACATGGGCACTGGTTAACCAGTACAGCACTCAGATGTTTATTCAGCTCTTCCCAGTCATACCTTACCCTGGGGAACGCGTGGCACATCATAACTCATCCCCATACAAGCAGCAGATGAGATCTCTAGACCATTTTGCAGCAGAGAAGATAAAATTCACAAGTGTCAGTGAAGCAGCACCAGGTATCAACCATCAGCTTTGCAGGTTTCTGTTTTTACCAGCCATTCCCCACTTTCCCCTCACTTTATCAAAACCTTTAGTTTCAAATAATTTCCTGGTGTCAAAACAAGAGACTGACAGCAAGCCATTGCAGATGCACCCTTGCTCCACAGCTACCTTACACCACTTGCACTCCAGTGACAACCCATTGAAATCAAAGAACCTTATTCTTCTCAAGGCTGCCACTGTGCTGGGGAGCACAGGGGAGTGCCACATGCCTCACATCAGACAAGGTCAAATACAGTTCTCACTGCATGTGAAACAGGCAAACAAGCTCACAGTAATCATACAGCACTAGGAAGAGCCCTGCTGTGGACAGCCATAAGCTGAGGATCCAGGTCTCCTGCTTCTACAGGACACATATGCCCTTCCACCCACACGTGTGCATACACAGGAAAGAGGGATTCATCATTACTGGCAAAAATCAAGTGCTTGAGAGAGGATTTTGATGGCGAGGCAATAACTTAACAGAGCATCTCACATGAAAAAGCATGAGCATAGGAACAGTGACACTTGTGGAGAAAAAAGATTAATGGAGGCATTAAGGATGGCCTCATTACCCTAGCAGAGGGAGCAGTAATAAAGCAACCAGGTTGGGTAAACACATGTAGGAGCTACATAGGTAGTTCGGATAATCAGACAACATATGGCCAGCTTGAGAATTAAGCTTTTCATGAGGTCAGTGAGGAATGGACTCTGCCATGAAGCCTGAAAGGACAAAGTTTATTTAAATGGATAGCTAAACCCCAACAAGTCATATATACTCTTCAAAAACTATCATGCAAAAGGCACATCACAATCTCATGCTAACACTGCAGTTAGCTGCAGTAGGACTAGACCCTGAGGCTTCACAGTTCAGTTTGCATCTATTTTGATTTGGCATTCTTGAGCCCAAGTACTGCCTTTGCCCTGTGTGCTCAGGTTGTTAACCTACAAGAAACTGCCATGCTCTTTACTGATAAACCCAGACTCTGCTGGTGCAAGAAGGTTAAGGAGTGGGACAATGAACTTTTTCTGACCCTACAGACTCTAAAACAGCAATATAGCTAAGTATGTGAGACAGGGCTTAGATGATCTGAAACACAAGCAGAAAAGGCACTCCCTCTCTCCAGAGAGGGAGCTGGTAATTCTGGGGATTACCTTCCTCCCAGCTCCTCAACATAACCCTGTTACCACCCTGAAGTAGCAGTTTGTATCAGGTAGTATACTCCCTGAATATTTCATACAAAAATGCTCCCAAAAGCTAATACAAACCTCATATTCTGCACAACACACCCAAGTAAAGCCACAATCGGTCCTTCAGCAGCACATAGGCTGGGCAACAAAACCATCCTAGAGCCCTTACACTTGTGAACAAAGCTGCTTGATCAAAGGGATCTGCCCCAGTATCACTGGATAGGGGTGTCATCCCAGGGATGACCTTATTTCCTGCAGCACAAGCAGTTGCCATCCTTACCCTCAGTGGCCCAACAGGGCTCTTGCCTGACATCTACAGTAAGGAAAAGAGCCAGATGAATGATCCTTTAATTTTGGCAATCTGTGCAGGGACTACAAAGCTTTTACTGAAAGCAGGCAGAATGCCTTTTCCTGCTGTATTCAGCAACATGACAAATATCCAGTAAACTCCACAGCTCTTTCCTGACTCTACTCATTATATGCTGCAGACAAGACCCCTAGGGCATGCAGTACTGCACCTTTGCACCTTCTGCAGTGCTTCAGCCCTTCAATAGTTAAAGACCAGGTCCAGAGACACCACTAGCATTTGATGCCTTTAGGATGTAGTGGCTGATAAAGGCCAGGAAGATGCTATGGAAGAAGCCAGGAACTGTTTCAGAGAATTGAGGTACAGGTGACAGGGAACTAAAATCCTCCCAACTGTCATCATCCTCAAGTTTTTCAGCAAAAGCCAAGGTTTGCATTTGACAAGAGGACCTCTGTTCTCATGGAGCCAATCAAGGCTTGGGCAGGCACGATATGTAAGCAAGCAGGTAAATACTCAGGCCTGGCTTTACTCTATAAAAATTCAGTCTCCAGCTCCAGTTCTAATTTTCTTCCCATTTCTTAGCATTTCTGTCAGTCTGTATGAACTATGTGCTATTGATGTATGTGCCCAGTGTGAAGATTAATAGAAGAACCACAAATCAGGAGGGGTTAATTTGATTGCCTTCCACAGGTGCTCTGCAGTATTTCATGCAATCTGTGGCCAGGAATATTTTATTAGTTCCCCACAAGGGGACTCATGACAAATACTGCTGCTCAGCCTTAGCTGAAGCTCCTGCTCAAACTCCACATTACAGCAAAGAGGCTGTGGAGAGGACAGGACAAGAGGGGGAGGCTGGAAAAGGGCTTCTCCCATTTTAAGGGCAGCTCTGCTGTATCAGGATGACAAATGCACAGTCCTCTTATTTTAGACTGAGAAGGATGCTCACAGCAAGGGCTAGGGAAATGGTGCCATTACTTTTGACCCCTAAGATGGGAGAAGCAGTGTTTGTGGGGTGGGATTTCCTTCACTGCCTCAGTGCTTTAAGAATAAGAGCTAAGCCTGGTATTTACTTCTCATACATGGAATAATTACCTAGCAGCATGAAATTCCTTCACCTAATTTGAAAGACAAGAAAGCAAAGACTACCAGCCTATTCCAGCTGGTATAAATAACAGAGAAATGCATTAGCAGAAGTTCTGCCACTTGCTGAAGTGGACAAAGACATCAAAAAAGATAGTTTTACTCTGAGGAGAGGGAAGGAGAGCTGCAGAAAGCTGCTGTCTGGGAAAATCCTCACTATGTTCAGAGGTTCATGATTTTGTCCATCCCTGACAGTATGACCAACCACTTTCTGGAAGTTTAAGTATTCAAACCACTCCGGGACACTGCTACCCAGGAGAGGAGACAAACAACTGAAACAGGTTGCCCCTGAGGACCATGTATCATAAAAGATACTGAAGGCTACAACTTAATACTGTATATAAGAATTCAAACAAAATATTCAGAAGCAAAAATGTATCAGAAAGGCAGCTTGTCAGCTGGCAATCAGCTGGATTTCACATCTCTGAATGAGAGGGTCTATGCAAATACCTTTTTACCTCAGCCCTGCAGCTGATTCAGAGTGCTGCTTATGATACAGAAACTTTTACAGGTCGCACTGAGACTACCTTTTTTGGAACTTAATATAAATGCCAGTTTCAGCATGCAAATTAACTGTGAGGCCAACTCTTTGAAGAGCTCACTATCCTCAATTCCCAGTGAAGTCAAGGAGAGTCAAAGCATCCACAAAAGCACAGGATCAGAGTATATTAGAAAATGTTTGATTACCATGATGTGAAACCCTGATACATTCGGCCGGTTAATGCTGAGGAGTGGAAGAGTAGCCAATAATAAGCATTAATAGTTAATTCCAAAGAATTAAAGGGGAAACTAGATGCAGTCAAATTCTGTATTTCAGCCTAAATATTGTTAGCACATTTCTAAATAGGTGGGCAGAAAAAGTACCAGACAGTTTTAAATAAGTATTCCCTAGATAAAATAATTAAACTTCTGTTGTGACATGTCTCTATAGGCACTTATTTTCCATTAACAAAGGATCACTCAATTATAATTATTTCATAAAGATGTACTCTGTTTCATCCAAAAAGCCATTGACTGGATTATGGGAAGAGTCCAAGCCCTCACATACCTCAATAAACCAAAGCAAGAGACATGAAGAGCAGGCTCAGCATGAAGGAGAGAATAGGAGGCAGGAGATGCTCCTGTCAGGAATTGCTCCCCAGGCTAGGCCCTCAAGGATGTGCCTTGGGTCACCTCTACCTGCCTGTGGGGATTCCCCCACTTTCTGCCCATGCATTGGCTCTCTATGTGGGTGAGATTTCACACAAGTAACACCACTGAAACACTGCCACAATGAGTTTCAACCCGGGATTTCCAGAGCTGGGATTGTAGGACATGGCAACTCTCTGCAGACAGAGCCCAGCTCCTGATTTCTCTAGATTTCTTTGAAAGTCTCAGAACTTAAGTTCTCTAGTACTCACATCATCACTTCAAAGAATACCAGTTCCCTAAATCTACATAAATCAGGATATTCAGTTTCTGGGGATTAGGAAAGTTTATTCTTTATCTGTGAAGGTAACTAAGAGGGGTAACTGTTTCCACAATGACAAAACATCGCAACACAGAGCAGGTGCTGTCACTGCTGTTTGGTGCCCTCTCCTGGCACTAACACAGTGACACTTTGGGAAATCCTACCTGGATAATGACAATTATTTCCACCCACGCCTGAAGATTCATTCCAGGCTGAAACCAGTTAAGCCATATACTAGAGAAGATAATTTTATCAGGTAAGCATAAGACACTGATAGAATAACTGCTTTTTATTTTCTCTTGGTGTAGAAGATTTTCTTAAATTATCATTTTGGGGAGAAACAAAAGCTTTCTGCTCCCCAGAAGAACAGTTTAATTTTGGTTACAGGCTTTTTAGCCTCCTAAAAAGGAAACTGAAAGACTCTTGTGAAACATTTCTGATTAGAAACAAGGCATTGAATTATTTTAGTACTTCTCTACCACAAAGTCATGCAAATAAAGTTCCCACCACCCAGAAAACTTTGATACTACATTTAAAAAAAGATGTTTCAGCTGGATCATTTTGCCCAGAAATGGAAACTAAAACCCTGAACCAGATAAATATCTTTAGGAGAGGTAGATGCAAGTCATAAGGTTTAATTAAAAAGCTTATAAAATGTGCATGTTTCCCCACACAGAATCATTCTCCAGTTGAAAGGCTATATGGAATATCAGAGCACTGGCATTTCGCTGTATTAATGTATGACCTGCTGATCACTACTGGCAAAATCCTAGACTCAAAGACACAGAAGGAGCTCACAGATGTGAGATATTAGTGTTTACACTGAATTATATTACTTCCTGCCTATAAAGCAAAGCCAGTTTAAAACAATTTAAACAGCAGAATTTAAAAATCTACCTATCAGTAGTCCATTTGGTATGAATTATGTGGACATTAATTAGAAGTTAGATCCCCAGTTGAATATTCTCTATATTATATCCACAACAAACACAAGTGATTTGAAGTAAAACCTCACTTGAATTCAGAATTTTAAAAACATCTTGCATATAATTGTTGAAAAATTGATTAATAATCTAAATCACTAGCACAAGCTTTTATTCAGATGCATTCACAAACAAAAGTCAGTAGCTGAAACATATGGCAAAGTCAAAATTAGTAAAATTGTATTTCAATGAATGAACAATTAACTGGCAGAACTGGCTGTCATGATGAATAGCTCTATTGAGTTCAGGAGTGATTAGGCATCAATGTTTAACATACATCTAGAGTTACACAGATATTTGAAAATTATAAAGTGAGTTTTGAAAGAATCTTGTTTCACATGTAAATCAGCATCTAACTACCCAGCTTATAAAAAATAATCTTATGCACACTTTATGCCCAACATCCATCTATACACCTGGCTCAAACACCATCTGACCGCACAGGACACAGATCTGAATGCACCACAGCCTCATACAGAAGCACTGCTCATGTTTCTCCGGGCTTACCTGTGACCCCAGGCATTGCAGCAACATCTGGAGGCCTTAACCTTGGTGCACGATCCCTCAGGGCATGTGCTGTACAAACAGAAGATGGCAAATACTGAAAACAACTGCTTGAAACATGTTACATCCAGCTCACCTAATCATGTCTTCATTAAACTGTTTTCAGCACATTTTATCTTTTTAAAGCCACCTTCTCACTCAGGCCCAACCACCACAAACACCTGGGCTCCAAGAGGACCTAGATCACACCTTGTATCAACAGCACACTTCAGGAAAAATAATCCCAGCCCCAAAGAGCTTGGACCATCTGCAACAGGGACAAGAGGACTGACATGATTGGAAGCTACGCAAGGGACAAACTTTTGTGAAAACTGTTAGCTTGGTTTCTACAATCCCAGCTCAGTCTTGCATGCTTTTCACAGTAACAGTTATCTTCTTGGGGCATTTTTAAAGCTGGCTTCCCTCTTATCCCACAGATTCTCCCAAAGAAATTGCAGCTTTGGGCCATGGTAGGCTGCAGCACTCAGATTTTGTGCTCTTACACTCTCGGGGCCTGCACGGAGCAGAGGCCCAGGGCCTGCTCTTGAGCCTGCAGATCCCCAAGCCAAACACAGAAATAAACAGTTTAAGAAAGCATCTTCTTATAAATCCCATCCCTCTAAGTCATAATATACCTAACAATACAAAAGTAGGTACCTCAATGTGTCCAAACATACAATTCAGCTTCTCTCTGAGGCCTAAATCAAAGCCTGAGGGCCTGCCCCACACAGAGGAACAGGCAGGCATTCCCACCAGGCCTAGGCCAGTGTAGCCAGGCCACTGCTGGAGAAGGAACTGCTTTTGCAGGCCAGACATTAAGAAAATTTAAACATTTGAATTGTCTCTCAGCACTATATAGCCAAAGTCAGTCAGCCCATTGTCCAGCCCCACGTTCCTCCAGCACACTGTCCTGCTCACCAGGGGAAAAGAAAGTGAAAAAGCAAGCTGGCTTGGGGCAAACTGACAGGTGAGGAACATCCCCACTGCTGGGATATTCAGCATCAGCCACAGCCCCTGCCAGCAAGGAAAGCAAGAAGGAAGCTGCTGTAAAGTAGCAATTCCTTGACAGGGAGGGTCTGTGACTTTAGAGACCCTTGGTGGAAGACAACACTTACTGTCTCATCTTAGAAATCAGTCATCATTGCACACTAAGACCACCCTCTTTGAAGAGTACAGCAGAAGACATTTATTAAAGAATATTCAACAAATATGGGGAACTTGCAGAAGGCTGCAGCTTGGTGAAGGGTTAAAATATTAGAATGAAAGTTACTTGCAAGATCTAGGAACACAAAATGCCAGACCTCCCATGTTTTTACTGCAGATTTTTATAATAAGTGTCACTCCATTAGTCTCCACCAGAAAGCTATTTCTGTGTACTTAGATCCCTCATTAACATCTGAGGGAGCCCTCTCACACCCTGGAAATCAAGCCAGGCTGGAATGCAAGTAGGTGGTACATGAGGTTTGTATTAATTCTCACACATCTAAACAAAAAGGTGTCAAACACTGAAAGTCAATGGAAAAGTTTCTTACAAATGCAATTTAATTGCAAACATATTCCTCGTCTTTCATTAGAGGTACTTAAAGCAACAGTGCATTTGCACAGTGCCAGATGCAATCCTTCTGAGAGGGCCCAGAGTTACCGACCCTCTCAGAGAACAACTGTGACATCCTTCACGTGACACTGCAAAAGTTAGAGATACCTGACCTTACAGCCAAGTTGTCTACTGTGTCAAAAAGACTTAGCTCTTTGAGGAAAAGTAAATATACCTGTGAGGGCAACCCTTAGGCCTCTAAAACAAACAGAAATCATTGTCTAGCACAGTTCTCAATTAACATTTTTTTCCCCACAAGGGTTGAAAGTATTTTTCTCTGAAAAGGTCAGTGCCCGCTTAAAGTTTCTGTACTCTTATCTTCTCTTCTTCACCCACAATTTTCCTTTACAATTCCATTTTGTCTCTGGTTGAAGACACATGATGTTAAAAAGACTACTTTGTCCATCTCCGAGAGAAAGTACATTTCCACAAATAAAAACTTAAATTAAATTAACTAAGGAATTTAAATTAGGAAGTGTTGGCCAGTTAACTCTAGAGAAAAGTCTGCTACAACCACGTGCTTAAAATACAGTATTTCCCTAGGACTGTGAGCTCACACACACACCTATACTAAGCATTCACTTCAATCTTTCCCCCAACCGCCCTGGTCCTGGCTCCTCTTTACAAGCTTCTCCACCAGGAATTGAAGCTGGCTGCCCTAGAGCCATTTCATCACTATTGAAGATAGCAACCTCTTTAGAATAATCATACTGAAGAGTGCTCTTCGGAGTAAGATAAATATTTGCATTAGTTTTTCAGCATAATCCATTTGCAAAGCAGAGGCAGAAGTTACCACAACTAGCAACAATACTTATCTAGCACCTATTTAGTGTTTTTTTTTTTTTTTTAGAAATAATTCAACTTCTAGTTAATAGAAAGTTATGAAAAATACCATACCCAGAGAGCTTCCTTCCTGAAAACACTCCCAAATTATGGACTAATCCTCCTTTTTCCTTCTGTTCATCCTATTGTGACCAACACATTGTAGACAACTCTACACAACCCCAGTAGTCAAAGCCATAAGACAGAAATAGCTAAAGCTTTTAGCCCTTCAGGGCGCAAAACATTTCTTTCAGGTAAAAACCTCTCTTCAGTACTCACACAGCACAGATGAAAACCCCATAGACAGGAAAGAGACCTTTCTTCCCTATTCCTGCTTTTGAAGGCTCATATTCCCAGTAGCACTTGGGGGCAATCAGCACTAGTAAATGGAGAATTGGAGACACCTGTGGTAGCTACACCTGTAGCACCACCTGCCTCTTAGACGTTGTCCCAGTGAGGACAAAGAAAAATAGAGGCATCAGGACCTGGGATCCTACAGCCTGCACTACATGGGGAATAGTTATCCCTGGGGGGTGCAGAGGTGCTGGTGGGGGCTTTGGGAAGTCTGTGGTGGCTGGAGGGACATGCTGTGGGGTTTGCTTTGCTGAGGGTGGCAAAGGGCTGGTCAAACCACAGTCAGGAATGGCTGAGGGGGACAAAGAGCAGGAGGTTTCCCAGCGAGCTACTCTGGAGGTCATGAGGAGAACTGATGCATATTCAGAATCCTCTCAGACTGATTTCTTTCTCCTGCTCAAAACCAGCATCCCTCCATGGGGCTGTTCTTCTGACAGAGAGCTATTCATTTTTGTGGTTTCCACCTCATGGTTTCCCATCCCCCTTGCCCTTTAGCCTGAGCTGTAATTATCCCTGCCCTATTCTGACAATGCAACTTGTGAAAACCATGACTGAAATATTTCCAGGTCAGCCGAATTCTAATTTTTGCAGGTCTGCTTTATCCTGTGGGAGACTTGCTGTATTATTTGGATACCAGCAGTTGGTCATGATTAACAGAGCAGAGGACAGAAACACTGAGCCTTTTTCTCACAGAAACATGTCTTCCTGAGATATCTGCACATAAAAACGTGTCTTTTCCAGATTACGCAAGATTAACAGGTTTCAGACGACCTGTGGGGCATCTTGATATTCTTGCTGTGTCAAATGGAGCCAAAATCATGGTTTAATTCTTTAACTGCATTCATCCATCCTCTAAGTTGGGTTGGGGAGAATTATTACAACGAGGGCCTGGACCCCCTTCTGTCAAGCACAGCTGAAAAGACCGTAAGGGCTAGCTTGTGCTTCAAAGGCTGTTTGCCATCCAAACCGACAGATAGAGCGCTTGTTATCCCCATTTCACAGACTGGGTCACAACTGGGTCACAGCTAGCCTTTTTCCTGAAAGTCGAAGGGGAAAGCAGGGCATGCTGGGGCCAGCAGGCACCGCTGTGGGAAGCAGGGGTTTTATGAGACTCGGGGGGGAAAAGCTGGCTGTCTGATGTGCACCCAGGAGAAAGGGGGCTGTACTCATCTGGTGAATATAATCGTTCTCCGATCTCATTCCTGCTGATGTAAATCAGTGTAAATTTGCACTGAAAATGACGAAACAATGCTAGTGTAGAGCCAATGTGTGTGAGAAGAAACTCAAGCCTCCTGCCTCCAGCCTGTATTTAAAACACGTTGCCTACATGGATTGCTGTGTATGACATAATTAAGATAACACAGCATATAGTGCTGGAGCAACATGAAACAGTGCCTGCTCCACCTGACCTTTCCTACATTATTGGAAGCTCATTCATACCCAAAGCACAAACAGATTGAAACAACAAAACCATGTGCACTGCTCTTCTCCTGTATGAGCTCAATTTACTCAATCTACAAAATATTCCAGAGCAGAACAGCTGAGGTGGTAGACAGTACCTGACCAGATTCCCAACACAGTTTGATAGCTACAGGTCACAGCTGTTCAGCATTATGCTGCTGTAGAGCTCCCACTTTTCTCCCTGGCTCATCCCATGTGAGTTCAGTGGATCTGGAAGCTGGAGAGGCCTATAGCTGTATATTTACATGCTATCTGTCTTCTTTTCCAATGAACAGCCTTAAGCCATCTGGAAAAGTCTTTAAATTGCTGCCTCGTATCACTCCAAAATCATCAGCAGATCAGAAGAAATGTTCAGAAGACCATCTCCCCAAATGGTCCCAATCCTGCAAAGACTTATTGATTGTGAATATTTTTATAAATTCATTTTTGAAGTGTGTAAAATTTCCCTTCCCTTCCCTTCCCTTCCCTTCCCTTCCCTTCCCTTCCCTTCCCTTCCCTTCCCCTACTGTGATGGCTGTGCAGAGCCATCTGACCTTTGATATGGTTTAGAGACTCCATTCAAGTTTTTCCAAGTTAGCAGCTGGACGTATCCTGGACATGTCCAGAGAGAGCCACATGTTGCCTGTTTTTTGCAGTCTAAAGTGAGGGGAAGGTGGATATCAAAAAAAAAAAAAAACAACAAAAAAAAAACTGTTGAGATGAGCTGCATGATTAGATCATAAGTAATGATGGGAAATGCTTTCCTACAGATGTGGCCTTCAGGTTCAGAGTCTCACATAGGCAGGACACAACTAGGACTGTCAGTGCAAGCAAATGCAGCACATTTTGGCAACTTCCAAAATGTGTCTCAAGACTGGGATCTACAATTGTGGCACATGCTACTCACTCTGATGACAGACCAGCCCAAGAAAGTGCCTTTCCCAAGAAGGGAAGCATATGGAGCATGTCACTGCTGCAGCCCAGACAAGTGTCCTTCTCAGGAGGGTCCCACCACATGGATACAAGTGCCATACTGGGTGAGGTCTAGGGCAAATGGCCAGGTGCTGATGAAACCTGTAACTTTCTCTTGCTCTCAATGGTTTTGTTTAAGCAGAATCAAAGCTGCAAAGGATTTGATTTGAATTCAGGGATATATATTTTTTATACCCCAAAGCAGTTCAATAAGAAGATGAAGCTTAAAGATACAAGGAAAGAGAAGTAGAACACAACAATTTAGGTGAAACCAGGGAAATCAGTCTAAGCTCTGCATAAATGCATTGGCAGGAATGAGCCCCATCCTAGATCCAGGGACATGACTAAAGATAGACATGCATATTCTATCTTTTAATATTAGTTATTACTATCTAAGTAAAACAGCATTCTGATCTACAATTTCCCATGGTTACAGAGAGGTGTTTTATTATCCTGATCTATGCTTTGGAGAAGAGGCTTGTCTCTTTTCTACTTAGTAACAGGAAAATGATGTATATTAGAAAAATATTTTTCAAGCCAAGTTGTCAAAGTTTCGAATTTCTCACTATGTAACCAAATCTAGCAAGATCCCAGATCTTGGAAATAAGGGTCAGAGACTTTTGAGGTTTTCCCACCCTTAATATTTACATTCACAAATGCTTGGCAGTGTAAGATTCTGAGAAGTGGTCAGATTGATTTTCCCATGTTTGTTTATCTACTTTGACATTGTGGCCAGCTAGCTCATGAAATAATAATGAGGCTGTTTCAGTGTAATAACTAAGGAACTGCACTTTTCATATAGTTCCAAGTCAGATGAGGCTGTTTGTCATTTTGTAGCTGAGCTGAATCAATTTGCTGCAACTTTTAACCTGTACTACCTTTTCCAGCCTGAATTACATCAAAGAGTTAATTTATCTCAGAAAATAGCAATGGCACTGATGGTGCTTCTGTTGATGAAACTGTACTTTGGGGCATTATCCAGGTTGCAGACATATGGAATTAAGTGCTGGACCCATACAGAAGATGGAATCCTGGCCCCAGCTCAGTTAATGGCAAATCTCTTTTTGACTGCAGTATGATCAGGCTTTCTCTCTGTCCTCCAGATTTTCCAGAGAAGGATATAAGATGTAGTAACAAAAACAATAAGGTACCAAGTTCTCAGTGCACAGTCCCTGCTGTTGCTTCTGGGGGAAAACAGGAGAAAATAATGGTATGCAAATATATTTTATCCTTGTGACCTTACAAGCCCCATTGTGTTTTATTTTGAGCTGTATGAAACATTTTGCAGCTCAAATAGAGTTCACATGGGGAGCAGGGGGAAATGCCCTCTGTAAGCTCCGTGGTTCATGGGGAAGCCATAATATCTGGTATTTTGGGAGTATCTGTTGGATACCCCAAGCAGAAACTGCGCTGGGAGGCAGGGACTAGATGTCCAGTTTTCTTTGAACTTCCAGTGTGCAACTTTCTAGGCTGAAAAGCTACAGATCCTAAAGCTGTCCAGAAACTCTAAGGGTTCCTCTCGCTGTTTGATGTTGCACATTCAGTCTGGTTTTCTGCATTTCCCAAATTTGGTCACATCAGCATCAGGAGGATAGAGGCAATCACGGGGGTGTTCAATCTTCCCTAGTGGCTGAACCAAATAATGAAAGGCATGTGTATTCCTATTGAGAAGGTTTTCCCAGCCTTCCCTAAGTAATTGATGTCAGAATCAATACACCACTTTTTGCTGCTATAGCTCAGCAGCGTTTATGGTAGGTTTCTTTTTTAACTGTGCTTTCATTTTTCCAATTTCCTGCTCTTAGAATCTTGTCCAGTAAATTTCTTGTTTGGGTTTTATGGACTTTTTGATCATATTTCTTAGAAGATAATTCTTTTGGGATGTCACAGGCACGGAGGAGCTCTAAAGAATTATGATTGTTGACAAGATGTTTGACCATGGACAAGTGTTCCTCATTAAGAACAGGTTCTATTTTCTGCTTATAAAAACAAACTTCCTGCGCACTCCAGTTACAAGGAAATGGCCTTATTTTTATACGGACACATTTGTGTTTGAAGCCAGCAAGGGGCTTGGTCCTTGTCTGGCCTTTTATCATGTTCATGCTTGCTTTCCCTTTCCCTTGCAGAACTTTAGAGAAACTCCTCTCAGTACATCATCAACCCCTGACCTGAAAGAACACAAAAATATCTTTAAAATGATCTTGTGTCTTATTTGCAGACTAGCACAGACTGCTGAGTCTACCATACTTCCACATCAGAACGAGGGCTAGAGTCTTTCACCAGGTTCCCTAGCTGAAACTTGGCACAGTTGACTGCAAGGAGCTGGCACGTGGGAGCAATCCAACTGAAGTGAACGGAGTGGCTTGAAGACTTAAAGCCAGTCACATGGATAAGTTACCTGATGTCACGCAGGGAAGGACCAACATTTGCTGAAGACAGTGGAAATCTCCTAAAGGCTTCAATTGTTTCTGGCTTAAATCCTTGCAGAAGCCATGATTCTGCAGACATTAAAGCATGTACTTAGTTAAAACATCCAACTTATATCAGCAGTGGTCAATAAGACATATGAATGCGTGTTTAATATTTTCTCTCCTTGCAGTATTGTCAGATGTAGCTGTTGATTGCCCCTTTATCTAAAGCTATGGAATCCACACACTCTCTGCATGGCTTATTTTCTGTACGTTGTCCTCTCATTTCCCCATGTTACAAATACAAGACTGGTGTTTATAATGTGTTTTGGGCCTGAAATGGATATGTTGACAAATCTTAATTCACTCTTCCAGCTTCAGGGCAGTTGATAATGATGGTCAAGGATTTTACATTCTCGCCAGTTTACTTCCATTGTAACAACAACCATTGTTTCTTTTTAGTCTTTTGTTAAGGACCAAAAGAAGAAGGTAGGAAGCGGGAAGGAGGGGGAGTGCATTTAAATCATTTCTCTTTTAGAACTTTAAATAAGGCTTTCGTTTTATTTAAATCCCACCTTCCCTTTGCCTTTAGCAAAAAATTTTCCAATAACAGAATTTCCCACAGAATGGCATTTTCACATTTCAAGCAGCTCTAACAGCAACACACACCTCAAAGGGGCATTGTGAGCCTGAATTAATTACGGCTCCATCCTCACACACACAGGGCCTCTGGCCCCAATCTAGCAGAGCACTTAAAGTGCGGGTTTATCGCCAGGCACGCAAGCCGGCCCCATGGTTTAGCAGGTCCCGATGCCTGCGCTTAAAGTGAAGCATTTGTGTAACTGCTTCACTGGAGCAGGGTCAAGGGACTCAGCACCTTGCAGGCTGAGCCCCTGATACCTCTGCAGCATCCTGAGGTCTGCAGAAGGAAGCAGCGCTGTGCGGAAGAGACATATTTTTGCATACAGATCTGCTGCTGTAAAATGTAACCACGTGAGCTCCCCTGGATTTGCTGTACCCGCCAGGCCAGGGGAATAGCATTGCTTTTTTTAATAAGCATTTTTTAAATATTAGCTGCTTCAGAGTTGATATAAAAATAACAGCTGTGCCCCTTCCAGATGGGAAGGAAAAAACACGCAGATGAGCTCACACACACACAGTGAAAAATATGTCAGAGGATTTACAGTCTTTATTTCTGGGTCCCCCTGTTGCACGCAGATGAAAACGAGCATTTTATCATCAGCATGATGATAAAAGCATCGAGAAGCATGTGAGAATGAGAAAGAGGGAGAGACAGGTGGGCCTAGCTAAAAGCAGAGGGAGAAAGCGCTGGTGCAAGGGTGGTCTCCCATTAGCAAGGTGATGGAGAAGTTACAGGAGTGGGCCAGTTGTAATGGAACGGAGGGGTGGGGAAGGGAGTGTGCGTGGTGGGAGCAGCAAATTGTGTGTGCAGTGTTTTGGTGAAGCCTGGAGTGGGTTCGTGTGTCCATCTCCGCCTGCCCCGGCAGCATTGAAGGGATTAGGAATTGTGCTGGCTCAGGCGCTGAGGAGGTGCTGGGACTTTCTGGGTTATCTCCCGAATGCACATTTTGGATAGCGAGGGGCGGACAGGCAGTGGGGAGTGGAGAGGAAAGTGCAGATCTTCATCTCGAGGCTAAGCAAAAGGCAGTGGGCTGGGTAGTGGGTTGGAAGCCAATTTAACAGTAGGCTGAGCTGAAAAAGAGAGGTTTGGAGATACTGGAGCGGAGGGAGGCATGGTGTCTCCAGAGGAGCAAGTGCCTTGGGCTAGAAATTGGGAAACAAGTCTGGGTTCCCCCTGCTGTTTTATTGCCCCAAAGACCCACTCTCTGCTGGATCTTCAGCATGGGCAAGCTTCATAAACACATAAGCACCACTTGTTACTGGGGTGAGCGGGAGGTTTCAATGGCCTGGCGAGGTTGTAGGAGTGCAGGGCTGCAGGACAGGCCACCGAGGAGCAGCTCTGAGTTCCTTCCTTTACCGAACAAAGTGGGAGAAGATGGTGTGCAGGGCAAGGGAGGTCTGGGATGCACTGGTGTGCCATGTGCTGCCCCCGGCAACGCGATCAAAGCCTTGGCAAGAATTCAGCAAGGGAGAGAAAACTCCTGCCCTTTTCTTTCAAGTGTCAGGCCTGCCCGGCTCTGGAGCTCTGCCTGTGAGCATTTTCTACCATTGGCCTTCTAGTGCATTTCACAGGCATTTGCTGTGGAAAGGTTCTAGCAGGGAACAGAGGCACAGAAAGCTTGGGCTGCAAAGGGAAATCCCTTTGACTCATCCTGAGCCCCTTGACAGTGTGTGTTGTCTTTGCTGCTGTCCTGAGCTCGCGCCAGCACTAGAAGAGCTAAAACTCAAGGCAGAGCTAAAGTTCAGCATGTTTTAAAGGGGTTAAAGATAGATATGAGCATGATTTTAGATTAAAGGTATCTACAGATTTGTAAGTGCTTTCATGATTTTCCAAGATTACACAGGAAGGCTTTGGCAGTACCAGGAGCTGGACCTACATTTGCTGGGGGATGCAGTGGCTTTCGGATCACCCTTTCCCTCCCAACATAACCATATCCTCCTTTGGAAAAACTTCAGTAGTCTGTTTTTTTTTTTTTTTTTTTGTTTGTTTGTTTGTTTGTTTTGTTTGTGTTTTTTTGTTTGTTTGTTTGTTTGTTTGTTTGTTTTGCCTTGTGACAGACAGATGTTGTGGGGCCCTGAGGGTACTAATAGACCCTAACTGCCCTGAGCAGCCTCACCTGGAGCCCCCCACCCATGGCCCAGGAGCCCATTTAAGCTCATCCTGGGGCAGGGAGGCCTGGGCTGAGCTCTGATGTGGGGGTGCTGGTCTCTAGCCACAGCCATGCCTCTGACTGCATGTGTGGGACCCTGACCTGTGGCAGGCTGGGGTGAGTCACTGGTTAGTGCTGCCTTCCTGTAACAGCTGATGGGGCATAACTGGGAGAGAGCGGGGGGTCTGGGAAATTGCTAGTGGGTTTTCTGCCCTTTTGCTGCCATAAAGGTGAGTATTGTCTGCTCAGAAGATGTCAGGAGCTCCTGGTTTCTTTTTGAGTAGAAGGTAGGGCAAACTGTGATTTCTCCTTTAAGCACAAAGGCAGTGTGCTGAAATGCTCTGGGAAATAGGTCTCAAGAGGCTAAGCAGAGAGCTCATGGCTGAGTTTCACAGCAAGAAGTTGGTGTGTAGGAAGAGGCTGCAAGGGAAAGATACAGAAGAAAACATAGAATAGAGAAACCCTGCCTGGGAACTTTTGCCTGCTAAGGCAATAGAAGTTAATTTGCAGTGACTTAAATGACAGAGAACTGGCTCCTAAAAAAAGAACTGCCTAAATCTGCCTTCTAAATCTGTGGTGCATCCTATCCTTGGCAGTATGACTGAGCCACTTAATGGCAGTGGTGGCACTGAGCTGTACTGGAGAGGCTAGAAGTAGAGACTGGCTTTTATTACCTAGCTAGAGCTTTAAATGAAGCATTAATATTGCTAAAAATTTCCTAAGGAGACTGAAGTGATGCTACCAATATGAGAAACCTGAAAGCTGCGCTGCCTTGTTTCTCCAAAAATGACAGGGGAAAATCGGGAATAAAGTCTTGGAGACAGCTTTTTGTGCTGAGCATCCGAACGTCGGTGCTGTAACGCGTCTCTCGAGGTCGCACCGTCCCTTCCGAGGCGGGGCTGCCCGCGCTGTGACTGCGGCCCTGCTGCGGCCCTCGCGGGCACCAGAGGGAGCCGGAGCCCCGCGGCCGGGCTACAGGGCGTGAGCATCGCACGGACTGCATAGCAGTACATGCCCTAGGTGAGAACTCCTCTGCCTGTGTTTTACTGAAAGCATCGAAGAATTTCAGTGTCAAGGCCAACGGAGCTATTTTACAGATATACAAGGTAACCAAAATTTAATAAATTAATTCTAAGTTCAGTCAGCCTCACTAGAGTTTAGCACACGAGTTCAAACTAGGACCTTCTTGGGGTTTCTTCCTCCCACTGACCAGGCAGGGTGACTGTTCAAAGCTGCCATAACACCCTGACCATCCTGTAACCTTCACTGGAGATTTCCTTCCCTCTTGCAGGGCTGAGAGGAGCATGGAGAACATGATGTCAGCCTTGTCCTGGAGCGGTGTGAGAGGCATTGTCCTCCCTGGTGATCAAAGTGCTTATTAAACCTTACAAACTGAACTTGTGTTCCTCCAAACACTGGGAGGCTGAGGGGGGTAAGGAGTGGGTGCTGTTTGCTGTGTGAGCAGCATCTCCAGCAGCGAACATGCAGGGTAGCTGCTGTGACTGTGCTCTTCAGTCCTATCATCCAAATCAATATATTTAACTTGATAAAAGCTACATCCTTGGTAGAAGCATCTTTCAAATGGAAACATCCCTGTTTGCTGCTGAAACGATCCCTTAATAGCTGTCTGGTTTCTCTGGACTGGTGCCTGGGTAGCCAGCTCACAGCCAGCACAGCCGTGCACTGTGCAGCGCTGCTCCCTTCATGGGTGGCTTTTGGGCTGGAAATGGCTGTGGTGGTACAGCCCCTAATGTGGTCTCAGCTGACTGCTGACACTAAATATGTTACAGCCTTCTCACATTTCCTTGATGAATTTCTTGTAATCAAGCCCATCTCTTCATTGGTTTTTTTAGTAGTTTTTATTGCCCGTGGGGGAGAGCTGCTGGTGGGCAGGTATAACTGGTGATGCTGAAGTAGCCATGAATCAAAGAGAAGAAACCCTGGGTATAAAGAAACTTGTGTTCACCCTGCTAAGAACTTAACTCTGTTTAGTAACAAAATATTTAATGTACTCTTTTATATAAAGAAACATCTCTGCTTTGTGAGATGAAAACAATAAACAGCTACTGATGGCTTAATAGCTTGAGTGCAGCTGGGGCATTCAATCAATCTGAAAAGCAATTTATTGTGAGTATATTTCAAAATGATAGAGGTTATTGCTATGATACATCTAACCATGATGGTGATGGGAACAATATATCCTCTCTTGAGAGCTGTGGAAGTGCTTGGTGGCCCAGTTTGTTAGATTCCCTGGTGAGTTTACACTCATCTGTGGCAAATAGCTGAGTAGAGCTAAAGTAAAGAACTGACCAATTTAGCAAAAAGATGCCTTGGAAACAAAGTTTGGCCTAATGCAGGTGCAGCAAGGGAGAGGATGAGTGGCAGAGCTGCTTGGAGGGAAATGTTCTTCACTGTAATGCACCTGCTGTGGTGCTACCAGGCATTTCCAGCCTGGTTTCATGCGGAAACAAGATGTAGGCAAGCAAGTGGACTCGTTGGATCTAGTCTTCCATTTCGCCTGTAGCAAAAATGGTTTGAAACCTTTAGCAAATTCTAACTAATTTTGGTGGCAGCCTGGATGTGAGGTTCCCGTAATCCATGTGAAACTTTGCAGATGGATAGTAGAGTGCCTCTTGCTTAGCATCTTCTAGGGAGCAAAGCTGCACTAGTCCTGCTGCCAGCAGAAGGGCTCCATTGCTTTGGTTTCACAACCTGCTGCTGCATGCAGCACCACCTGCCAGCTGTGAGCACCTGGAAGCTTATTTGCACCTGAAAATACAAATTTTCCTCAGACAGGAGTTAAAGATGTGTTGAAATGGATGTGCAAAGACACATTCCTTTGTCTGGAGTTCGACTTATGTAAGTATGGAGCTACTCTTTAATGGGACAGTTTGTAAATCTGACCTTTACCTTGACAGGCAGGTCTAATGCATGTGAAAATGTTTTATTGCAATTTGGCTATGTCTAATTGCACTACAGTTATTCTGTTAAGTGTTTTGTAACTATCCAAATCCCTCTGCCGTGACTACCTTCACTTGCCTCCAGGGACACATAACCAGGAGTATCAAGCCACTTGCTGGCAGGAAAAAGTCTGTTCATGAGTACTGGTAATATGCAGTATTTCTGTAAAAACAGAGGAAGAGAACATGGCACAGAACACTCAGACCAAGTTGCTTAGAAGGCCTTTGGTGTCTAATGCTTGCTGAAATCACCTCGGTGCTGCTTGGCCATGCTGTGCTCCCAGGCCAGGTTCAGATGCTGTCAGCCAGGCAGGACACTAGTTAATAATACATCATGGATTAACTGTATCACCCCCACCTACCTCTTGTTTTGCTCAAGCCATTGCCAGACTAATGTGATGTTTTTTGACACAGATCCAGATTTCTTTGTCCCTTTGCCAGGCTGGAGAAAGCTGCTCTACTTTAGCTGGTTCATGACTGTGAGCCCCCCAGCCCCTTTCCTTATATCTTTTTTCATTCTATAATGTCCTTCTGGGATGGTGAAACCAAAAACGCATGCAATGTCCAGACTGGGAGTGACCATGGACTTGCACAATGGCATGATGATGCCTCCTGTTTTTTTTACTGCCTATTTGATTTGTCTTTTTGTCAGTGGCTCAGCAACAAACTAATTTTACTAGGACTATCTAATTTTGGGGGTTGGAATATTCAGCTATCCTGGGCCTTTAAAGTGAACTTGGAGATATTTTCCCCAGGTTCCCCATTTTACACTTACTTTCATTGGCTGCTTTGCTTACTTGTTTGGTACTGCAAGTTCCTCACCCAATTCTTCCTCATCTGCCCTTGGCTTTACTATCCTGGGTAACCTGACCTCGTGAGAAAACTTGGAGCCTCTGCATTCAGAAAAAGGAAAGAAAATGAATCTAGGAATGCCTGAAAGTGGAGGCCAATTCAGATCTAAGGAAAGCATATTTCAGTCACACGAATCTCCTTTTGACCTGTTCTATTTGGACCAACTTGCTGGGGGAAATAATCAAGCACTTGTTTCCCAGGGAAGTTCTGTATGTCACAGCTGTTGGTTGCTTCTGATGTGCAAAAGTGTTGCACCCTTACAGAGAACATTTTGTTTCCTCAAACCAAGGACAAAGCACTTCAGATGCAACTGTAAGTGCCATTTGATTTTTAAATAAGTTCTTGCAGAGCTCTGCATACATGTGCTTTTGCCTCTTGATTAAATGAGAAGTATTCTATTCATTAAAACAATGTACAATTACTTTCAGTGCCTGCAGAATGATATAAATTTGTGCAACACCAATCTAATGTAGCTATTGTGGAAACAAGACACCTGTAAACTTTTCCTTGTTCCTTATTTTTTTCTAGCTAATCAACAAGGAGAGCTGATTTGCTCCACAGAGGTTGGCTCAGTAAAACAGCCCCTTAGAAATGAGAAGACTAGAAGGCAGGATCCTGGCACTTCCAGGACTGTTCCCCATCAGGGAGCAAGTCACAAACAACTGCTCTGCCCACACTCCATTCCCCTATTCTGAAGGGGATGTCCTCAATGCTCCTATTGATTTCTGTCTCTGACAGAGCTGACTGATGCATGTGGGATTTTTCTGGGTTTGAGAGCCATTTACAGAAAGTACTTATTGATTGGATCCTCTTGCGGCAGGCTGGTGGGATATGCTCACTACCACCAGCCCCCTCTATAATGTAAAAGCTTGTATGAGTCAATGGCCTTATCTGAAAAACTTCTTAAACTTTGGAATAAGGTACCTGGAGAACTTGCTGCCAATGAAAGTTTTTTGAACTAATGAGCCTTTCCAAAAGAGTGAAAATACTGGCAAAGTAGTGATTCTATTCCAAAATGAATAGAAATGAAAATATTGGACTCTTTCAGCAGCTGTCCTGTTAAGTGTTATAGTATCTACTGAAATGTGGTTCTGTGGTGTCAAACCTGCATTTGTGGGCATCACGGCACTTCCAATTACTGCCCAGCAGTGGGGGGGCCTGCAAGGCAGCAACCACTAGCAGAGGGCTCTGAGAACTGACTGGTCCCAGCACTTGTGCTGGGCAGGGAGTGCTGTGGCTTCAGTCACCTTCTGGGTGAAGTCTGAAAAAAGGAAAGGAGACCTGGAGCAAAAAGAAAGAGGGATATGGAATGAATGTGCTTGTGGCATACGCTGCAAGTCAGTGCACAGTGTGCTTTTTGGTTGGCCCCAGGAGATTGGAGCCCTGTTCAGCACACTGAACTCACTATGCACAGTCATTGAGCTAAGCAATGAGCACCTGGAGTAGTGCTCACCTCTTTACCTCTGAGTTATGCTGCCAATCCAACTCATCAGCTCTTCTCTAGTCCAATGCTGTGCTTAAAACTGAGGCAGACCCACTGGGGGGAAGCAGTCATGTACAGCAGCAGCAGAAGTCTTGATAGAAAGGGAATTAACATTTAAAACAACTGTGTTGCTCGGCTGTATCCCCTGATGCAACTGTTTTAAGTGCTAATTCTGATCCTCTCTTTATAATTTCCTAGGCTTTCTTTAGCATGGAAACCCTGAGAATTTATTTCCATCTACAATCTATGCTTTAACAAATGGAAAACTTTGATATGAGTTAAATTGCAAGCCTGTAATTGCTGGAAGACTGTCACACTGTGTCAGATCTGTGATCTTCCTAGCTCTGGAAGTAGATATTCCAAAATATCTAGAAATTTCAAAAGACAGAATAAGGAACTGTAAAGAAGGTGGAACACTCTGCCCTGTCTCCGTGTATGTCAGCATGAGCCTCAATGGTTAGGTGGATCTTTCTAAGATCATCCAGTGTTGCAGCAGACCTTGCTGTGACCTGAGTGATGCTGAACCTGACAACCTCTGTGACTGTCATCCTCCCACAGCACCTCATTAATTCCTCCAGGGGAGAGCTGCAGGATGTGGCTGTGTCAGGAACATTGTTATTTTCCTTTGTCATCACCCAAAGCATGTTATCTCACCTCCCACTTGGAACTACACCTTCCTCATCAACTGCCAGCACAAAAAGGTGCAAATGGATGTGTACAGAAGCAGCTGTATGCTGCTTAATTACAGCTAATGAATTTTTTTTGTGTGTGTATTAGCATATGTAAGTGCTTCTCATAGTCTGCAAAGCCAAATCTGTGTATCATATTCAAATAACCTGTGCTGGTGCATGGACCTGAGCTTGTGGCTGCACCAGAGGACTCCATCAAGTGAGGCCTTCTCCCACCGGCAGCTGCTGTAACACAGGCAAGTGAGGCAGAGCTGCTGGCTGTACGTGGGTGATGTAGGGACCCATCCTGCAGGCCGAAGAAATATTAAACAGGAGGATTAAAGCTTTTTAAAGATGGAATAGCTTCTGCTTTCAAAATATTTTTCTTTTCAGCCTCTGCATGAGTTGGCACAGCTTGGTGTGCTACAAAGTACTCTTTTTCACTTCCTCAGAACATCTTTAATTAATTCTTGGCAGGTCTGTCTAACTCTGTGTGTAGATGGGAAGAAACTCCAGCAAAGCTGGGGCCTCCTGCAAGGCCACTCACTTGGGTTGCTCCACTCCAGGCCTTTGCACAAGTAGGCAGACTTCCTGCATGAAGTTCCTGTGGCAGACAAGCGGATGTGGTAAAGCAAAGGCACCAGCGTCAGGTCCCACAAATGCAGTAAGGAAATGCAGTGATAAGAGGTCTCTAGAATTGCGATGGGTAAATGATTTTGCAGACTTAAAGGCAACCGAAAGCTTCCAGCTGACAGGGAGCAGGGGAGCTTGCACCGACTGTATGATCAGATTGTTGCAGCGTGAATGTGAGCAGCGAGCTCTGCACTGGCATTTCAGCAGCTCCTTTCCATAGTGGAGCCACCTGGAAACAGCTGCCAGGTTTGGCAATGCAACCACAAACTGGCCACATCTTCTAGGAGCATCAAAATCCACACATTGCCATAAGTCTCAAAGCTCTTCATGCTGTGCCTTAGTCCCTGCCTACACCTGCTGCCATCAAGAGTTTTGTGGTAAAAGAAAATCAAGATGTGCATGTTGACTGAATATTCTCCAAACTGCTTCTCCCTTCCAGGCTTTGGAAGTGCTGGATCTGTCAGCACCCTGCACAGGATGGAGCCCAAAGCACATGTTTGGCACTGGGAGAGAAAGAAATCAACATAATATGAAAATGCATTTCAATATACCTTATTGACCCTCTTTGAAGGTTGCAGTACGCTCACCATCACTGTGGCTGAGGTCATCAGGGACCTGTTTTTTTGTTTTATGCAAGCTAATTGATTCCTGTGGGCACTTGGTGCATATGTACATTTTAAAATCTAGATTTTAAGGATCCCAGGTAAGAACATAAATCAAGCACTTGAAGTTCTTGTGTCTCAGCTGGAGAGGGAACTCAATATCCTCTTAGCAATTTGCTCAAATAACATTTCTAAAAATCTACTTTTCTGAAGGGGGAAAGAAAGAAAATAAGGTGGGCAGCAAAAGTAGTAATAATCTCTGAATGTGATTCTGGGTTTTCTTCCTTTGTTTTTAAAATACAGAAGCGTTATTGCTAAAGTTGATTCTGAGCTCTCTTCCATGGGCAGTGTTGAAATACAATGCAAATGTGAGCAGTTAAAATTCCTCTATGTGAAGGCAACAAAATCAGATTGGTGTACTAACTCAGTGACGTTTCTTTCCTTTGCCCCCCACCCTTCCTTAAACAGCGCTGCTATTTTACAGCAATAGAAAGCCTTTTGGAATTTTGTGGCTGACTCAGAGCTACAGACCTTTACTATTGCAAGAAGAAGAAAAGGGGAGAGGAAGAGAGGTAACTTCTAAAGTGAAATTAAATCAACCACAAAATAGAACATTTCTGAAGACATTTAATTTCATGTCAGTTCAGAGAAGCCTTTTGGATTTATGCCACCTAAAAATAAAATATCAGATAACACTTCAGTACTGTAATTTTTTTTTTTAATACTCTATGTTGCAGTGCAGGAAATGTAAGGAAATATAATTGGATCTTGTTATGCCTAAATTAACAATTAGAATCTATTTTGGAAGAGTCTTCTAATAAAAGAAGAAATAATATACTTGCATAAATCTTAATCTCTTTTAACAATCCCCAGCTATACAGATTATTTTTCAGAAACACAAACAGTAGCCTGCAGGAAAAATGAAATGTATTGGCTTCCTTTTCTTCTGTATGCTGATGAACATGCTAACAGGTAAGACTACTAATATATTCTTGTTTAGTTTTCAAGGTCAGAAATATTTTGTTATTAAACCAGTCTCTTCTATCAGATATTGCTTGTGTATTAATTCTAACTTCTTCCTGGCGTATTTGGTTTGTAGCACTCAGTCACCACAAACAGGCAATTCTTTATTCAGACGTTTGAGAAACAAAAACACTTGGCTGTAAGGAGGGCCCTACGTGTGTCCTAAAGAGCTTGTTCTGGCTACACAGCAAACCTTTTATTAACAGAAAGTCCTTCTGTGCGAGAACTGGTACTGATGAGTTTCCTGTTTATTTACAGATGCCCGGTCAATCCAGGAAGGAGATGGTAATTCTTCTATCTTTTTCTTTCCTATGTATCATTAACAATTCAAAGAGTCAATTATAACTCCCAGACCTGATCCCCACCATCAATTTTGGCAGGAATGCTTACTAAACTCAGTGGGCTGGGGTTCAGGCTCTCAGAAGCGCTTTCGTCTAGTTCTGGTGGAGAAAGAAGGGTGAATTTTAAGTTCTAAGCTAATTTAAGCTAGTATACTTGCAATCTTAACATGAAAACACACCTGTAACAAATATGACGACTCCTTAAAGGTGAATCCTCCACAGGGTTATGATCAAGTCATTAATTATCTGTTTTATAAAAACATAACTGGAAAACATCGGGCTTATAAATATATGAGACACATCTGAGAATTCTGGCTGTCCTGATAAACAGTACTAGATGCGTGTCTAGTTATTGGCAAGAGTCTAGTTATTGGCAAGAAATACTTCCAGAGCGAAAAGCTTAAAATTTACAAATTGCCACAAATCCAATTAAAGAAATATTGGAACAAGTCCCTTAGCACAGCCACCCTGTGGTGTGTGTCACTTTGGGTGACTAGCCCATTGGATTGGTGTTTGTCTTTGATTAAAAAAAACCAACTCAACATCCTAATGATGTTTATACTGGCTTACTGATAAGATTATATTAGTTAACCTCTCTTTGGTGTGTTCAGACAAAATTCATTTTGAAAATGCAGTTGCATAGAAGTATCTGCCATAACAAGGTACTGCTATTGCTGGTATACCTCTAACCAGCAGCATCCTGACTTGCACAGACAAATATGCAAGGAGAATGTTATAACAGATATGGAAAACCAGAAATATATATACAGAGTAAGGGCTAATGTGATTACTTTTAATTACATTTTTTCCCTATGTTCCATATCTTTCCTTGTGGCTCTAAAACCTTTTCAATGTATCATCTCTGTTTTCACAAGTTTAAGATTTAAGCACACTATTTTATTTGTGTACAGCAAATATTTCTTTGGCAACCTCTTAGGTGAGCATGTGGCATATAAAAACAAAACTGTGTTTGGGCAATGTCCTGTTCTCATTATCAACAATTACAGTTTTCTTTCACACCGGGCCAAGCAGCAGACTGCAAAGTGAATCTAAGTTCAGCTGATATCAGCAGTGTGTTGTCCTCTGCAAACAGCATTTGGCTGGTTCATTTGGTTTGTTATAAGCTATCTGTGCCTGTGCACAGCAAAATTTATGAAATTAAGGTCTGATCACAGTATTGTTGAAGGCTCTTAATTCCCATTAAAGACTCTGGTCTGAAGCTGAGTCTAGTGAGTGAAATGACTCCCTTTTATTTAAATGGGCTTTAAATAAAATCAAAATACTGGGTTTAGCTTTGCTGCACAGAAAGACATTTCTCACTAGGTGGTCACAGCAAGTGTTTACATTATATATGATTCTGCGTTTGCCTGGATTTGGGCCTAAGTCTGGTCAGCTCCTGGCATTTTCAGAATTTTTGTTTTCATCTTATCTTTGGCTTTTATTTTTATATTTGGCAGAGGAAATGGAGTGGAGGAGCAATGGGGAAAATATCTTTAAGCTGCAATTCCTCCTCGCTTTTAAATAGCCAGCTGCCTTCTAGAAATTAAAGCAGCCTCGTGAATTTCCGAATCACCCCAAATGCTGATGGTGTCCCTTCGCTCCTGCTCTCTGCCTTGTCCCATCTGCCATTACTGGTATACTCGGAGCAGAGGACAATGGCTCCACCAGGTGAAGAACTATTTCCTGTGGAGGGGATGGAGGGCTAACAGCTCCTTCTTTCATGCCATGCCCAGCAGAGGGGAACCCCAAGCCACGTTGGCCCAAGCTTTCAACAAAAATGCTTTGTATTATAGCAGTTATTTATTTTTTTTTTTTAATTTGAGATCTTCACCGGGAGTCTGTAGCCATGCCATACTGGCCCTTCTCCTCCAGTGACTTCTGGGCCTATGTGGAGTATTTCCGGGCGCTGGGAGACTACAACAGGATCAACGAAA
The DNA here is from genome assembly GCA_013399115.1 of Anseranas semipalmata. Lineage (NCBI taxonomy): Eukaryota > Metazoa > Chordata > Aves > Anseriformes > Anseranatidae > Anseranas > Anseranas semipalmata. Next base: position 544,385 of record VXAA01001306.1, read on the forward strand.
TGGCCAGAGCCTTGTTCGCCCAGCTCCCTCTGGGCAGCCACCTCGGCTACCACGCGCCCGCCCGCGAGCACTGATCGCTTTCCTTGGTTTTGCTGTAGGTGCTCGCAGCCTTTCGAACAGGTGTAGGTGGTGTTACATGCATGAGGAAACCAACAGATAAAATTAGCCTTTTCTTTCTGCAATTCATGCTTTTTGTGCAAAATCAATAAACTCCTTAACTGTGCCATGAGGTTTTGATTTTTTTATGTATCATGCTCGTAGACTTGCGTCAGGAAAGCAAGCTCTGCTGTGCATGGAGTAAGTTAAACACCAATCCCTCCCCATCTCTAAGGGTGGGAGGGCGGCCCACGGAGCTCGCCACGCCAGGCGTGCCCCTTGCAGGGTACTGGAGCTCTCTCAGCCCTCGCCTGCCCGGCTCGGAGCCATTTTCCTCGCCTCAGCGAGGGTTTCAGCGGCCGGCCCGGCCCCGAGGCTTGGGCACGGGCGGACAGGCCGCGTCACCGTGGCAACCGCGGGGCCCGCCCAGGCCCCGCCCCCAGGACGACCATAAAGAGGCGGCACCGCCGGGCGCGCGGAGCGGCGGGGCTTGTAGCGGAAGTCGGCGCGGCCGGAAGCGGCGGGGCAGTGGCGGCGCCGCCATGAAGCCGGCGGTGGACGAGATGTTCCCCGAGGGCGCCGGGCCCTACGTGGACCTCGACGAGGTGAGGGCGGCGCGGGGCGGGCGGCGGTGGGGCCCGGGCGCGGCCCAGA
>VXAA01001306.1:545204-578836 GCA_013399115.1 Anseranas semipalmata
TCGGCTGCTGTTCCAGGCAGGGGGAAGCACGGGGCTGCTGATGGACCTGGCCGCCAACGAGAAAGCGGTGCACGCCGACTTCTTCAACGGTAAGGGCCGCCGCGCGGTAACGGCGGCCGTCAGGGCGCCCCGGCTCTGAGCCGCCCCTGGCGCCTGTCTTCGGTCCCTGGCGGCCGCTGCAAGTGCCAGCGTGAGGAACGGGTCTCAGAAGAGAACAGCGGCGTGTCCAGCCGCCGGGGGTAGGGTGCGCGACGCCCTACGTTCGGTCAATAAATATGCTGTCTGATTTGTGAGAAGTACTTCTAGAGACTTCAGCAGGGGATGTCAGCAACAGATTTAATAACGTGTCTGAGACTGTGGTGTTGATGTCACTAATTGGTATTTGAAATTAAGTGGGTTTCTCACGCTGCTCAAGAGTTAGGATACTGGGGAAGAGCAACCTTCAGCTTTGCTATGCTTTCCGCAGTTGAGAGAGATCTCTTCCAGAGCCAGCGTGTTAAGGAATAGGTTTTGCCATGAAACTCTGCTGCCAAGTTGTGCTATTGTATTGTATTGAAAGCTTAGGGCTCTTCTAAATGGGGATTAGTTCTCAGGTTATGGTGTGGCAATTGTGGGTTGTCTTCTGTAAGAACAAAGACTTGGCACCATGTTTATTTTTAGTATACGCTAACTATAAGTGTTTTTTTTTTGTGAGGGAAATTTTAGAAGCAGCTTCACAGCAATCAAACTTTTTTTTAAGGAAGGGATTTTTAACAGTAAATCGCAAATGTGAATGTAAATCTGCAAAGTTTATAAACGTGTGCCTGAATACTGTGACCTAAAGCCAAAATTCTGCTGGAATGTCTCCATCTTGGTGCATGCTTGAACTTAATACTTGCTTAGCTATGGAATCTGTGGACCATGGTTGATCCATTCTGAATGTGATGGCTACTTGGTGCTTCTGTAAAATCCCCTTCTTTCAAGCTTTACTTTGCTTTCATGAGTTTAATTGCAAAGCTTTGTACAAGTGAAGCAGTTAAATTCATGTATGGTAGTGAGTGTATTACTTGGTTCTGCCTCTTTTTTCACATCTGTCTTCTCGTGTGCTGATGTTACATGTCTAGTAACTGATAGTACAGTAACTCTCATGTACTTAATTCACCTTTATTTCTGTCTTTAATCCCAATAAGAAAAAACTACTTGTGTGGAATGTGCAAATGTAACAGTTGAGACTTCAAAGGTTAATTTTACCTTATCTTGTTTTTCCGACTAGATTTTGAAGATCTCTTTGATGATGATGACATCCAGTGAACTTAGTTGTCCTGCTATGCAGTGCTGAGATGTGGAGTTTTCTCTAGGATCGCCTGTGGTGTCCGTTATTTATTGAAATAATTAAACCAGGAAAATCGCGGGGAGGGATGGAACCTGTGTAAGCTGCCAGATGGTTAAAGATAACTAAGGAGAGAATTGTGGACTGGTATTTCTGGGAAGCTGTGTGTAGGCTTTTCTTAAAATTATACTTGGATGATGTGATCATTCAATAAAATACTAATAAAAGCTCTTTCTGGGATATACTTTGAAAGTAGATGTTGCTGTGTTCTGAGTGTTGTTGTGTTTTTTTGTTTGTTTTGTTTTTTTGTTTGTTTTTAATGAAATAATTCACTTTTACTTTGGATATTATATAAAGATACAGGGCAGGACATATTGCTGCCTAGAGGAGATTTGTTCATCTCACAGTATAGGATTATCTAGGGCTAAGATGATTGCTTTTTCAGAATAGTCTTTGACTCCTGTTTACCAGTAGCATTAGGAAGAGTGTGGGTCTTCTCCAGTTTCAAGATAGATGTTCAGCTACTATCAGTACTTAGCTTTAATCTAAGTAGCACAGAAACAAAAAGTAGTCATTTTATTGTAGCATTTTTTGATGCAGGCTTTCACTTCTAGAAAAATAAGTATATGATATTGTGCATTTCAGTGACCAAAGTGAGTCTTGGAATGAAAGGACCAGGAGAGTTTTTAATGTATTGTTTCAGAGTCAAGAGTTTAATCCTCTCCTCTAATCTTACATTAATCCTTTAAGATTAAAGTGAGGTCTGTATCCCATTCATTCATCACAGAAATAATCCTGTGACTGATCTTTCTTTAAAGATTTAAATTTTATCTGGAGCATTGATAACTGTATGGAAAATGCAAAATGAAACCCTTTCCTTCCATACCTCTTTCACATGTTTTTGCCTGTTTTTTTATATTAAGAATAAGGATTTAAATGTTTTTTATCTTAGCTGTAGGAGTATGTTTGCTGGCCTCTGAACCCAACAATGTGAACACAGTGAAAACAGTAGATCTAGATGTCTTTTTATTGTGGATTTCTCAACATCCTCCGTTTTATCATCCAGAGTACATTAAAGCAGCATTCTGACATTTACTCTGCTTAGTGTCTGACATTACAATGTGTCCCTCAAGGAAGAGGCTTACTGAAGCAGCCTCCTTTTCCTTTTTAGCTCTTGCTTTGGTTGAAGAGGAAGGGATTTCTGCTTTCCTCACTGAAATCAATGTAAACATTGACTGTTGAGTGCTAGCAACTTTGTTTGGATTGTTCCTGTCTTTGGTGCTGTGCTTTCTCCCAGCTAGGTTTTGGGAAGTGAGCTGTTACCAGTAAACAGTGGGTGCATTTAGAGAAGAGGGGGAAAAAAAAATGGTTTTAAGAAACAACTGTTTCCTATTCTGCTGTTTTGGCTACTTACTTTTGCTGATGCCCGCATTCTTCAAGATAGTCACCTTGGTTTTGGAATACTTCCTTGTCCTTGTTTTATATAGGTTTCTCCTTTGTTTTTCACTTGCTTTCCTTAACTTTTAAGAAACACAAGTCGTAAGTTTGATCACAACAGGGAGAATATATTCTGTGAAATAAATCCATCTTGAATAGTTGATCTTCAGCATGAATGTTTTCCCAGTCCCTTCCACCTTTTTTGAGGGGTTGAAAATTTCAGTGAAGGGTTGGTTTGAGGGTGCTAATGGTGAGTAGTTCTAGTTTTGTAATGTCATCTCACTTGATCAAAACATGGAACCTATCGTAATGAAACTGGGTAGAGGGCAAGCAGTGCTCTTGGGTTCAGCACAGCCTAAAACCAAAGAGTTTTCATGCTGGGGAGGATTTAGCTACCTGTTCAAGGTAGGTATAGCTCGCTGCTTTTTGTGAAGCTTTCCAGAATCTAAATGTTTCATGTTAAAAAGTAGTGTAAGTAGACTGCTGGCACCTGGGAAATATGTCGATAGGGAAGGAACTTACTAATCTCAACACTTTTACACGTGGGATAAAATAAAATTTCTTACGAAGAAAGCTCCTGAATTTCATGCACTGTCTTGGTGTGCAGCTGATGCCACTCTGGTTGTAGCTACCACAAGCACTAGTTTGATATTACTTCCCAGGTGCCGAGTTTGCACTTAAATCTGGTACCTTGCTTGGGTTTGTTCTCTCCAGATGAAGAGAAATGAACAGTTACATTCTTCAGAGTCGGAAGGGGGTGACACCGAGGGTATGTATTTTGTTGTTAGCTGTCTGGAGTATAAAGCTACCTCCTTTGCAATGAGACTGGGTGCGTGTGGGGTGTATATAACTTCCTTTTTTAGAGGCTTCAAAGAAAGAATTTTCATCACAGACTGCAACTTGTTTGGGTCCCTTTTGAGACAGATAAAGTGGAAAGGCTACTTTGAAGAACAAAACGTTCTCGAGCTTCAAATTCACACAATCACACAGAATCCTTTAGGTTGGAAGAGACCTTCAAGATCACCTAGTCCAACCTAAATTGTTTCTACATTAGCATTTGTCAAATCTTTGAGTCTAATTAGTCTGCAGACAATCAGCCTATCATCAGGAAATAATTACAAGATGTCAAAATCTCTAATAAGAATTGATGTAAAGGGCATTTGCCTGCCACTTCATTTACTGAGTTTTGATTCCTGTACCTCTTTGTCGATATTGATACCACTCATAATAGGTGTTTCTAAGTTAAAGCATGAGCCTCTCTTAGCAGTATTTCACACACATTTGGGCTGATTCACAGATTCACAGAATTGTAGGGGTTGGAAGGGACCTCCAGAGATCATCGGGTCCAGCCCCCCTGCCACAGCAGGTTCCCTAGAGCAGGCTGCACAGGTAGGCGTCCAGACGGGTTTTGAACATCTCCAGAGAAGGAGACTCCACAACCTCCTTGGGCAGCCTGTTCCAGTGCTTTGTCACCCTCACCATGAAGAAGTTCCTTTGCATGTTGGTGCGGAACTTCCTGTGCCCCATTTTGTGGCTATTGCCCCTTGTCCTGTCCCCACAGACCATTGAAAAGAGGCTGGCCATATTCCTGTGTCCCCCACACTGCAGGTATTTATATACATTAATATAATAATAATATATACATTAATAAGGTCCCCTCTCAGTCTTTTATCGAGGCTGAACAGACTCAGGTCTCTCAGCCTTTCCTCATAGGAGAGATGCTCCAGGCCCTGTATCATCTTTGTGGCCCTCTGCTGGACTCTCTCCAGAAGATCCCTGTCTCTCTTGTACCAGGGAGCCCAGAACTGGACACAGTTCTGATCTACATTACTTCATAATCAGCCGGATACTACTTGGTATCTTAATGTCCAAACAAATGCTCTGGTCTGAAAAGATTACGGAGGTGCTGACTCTAGTGTCATGAATTGTCCCATTGACTTCAGTGAGTCAGTATGCAATGTATAGGGCTGGCCATCTGCCTCTGTCTTGGCAGGATGAGGTCCTAAGTACTGAAATGCCTTAGAATGGGCGCAGCCAGTTGTGCAGCTCATATGAAAAGCGAAGGCTGCAAACACTTAAATGTCAGCCCTTTCCCTTTGGTCATCTCACAAGGCTGACTCTCTGTTTGCAGGAAATTGCCAGCTGCTACAATATATTCTTAGGAATGTGTGATCTATTTTCAGCTGAAAAAAGTCATTGTGAGGGAGAGAAAGTTGCAAGGCTAAAGGAAACTGGTTTTAATCTGTGCATGATATTTCTGCTGTGCCATTTCTGAGCTGGTTAGCGGGAGATCCCAGAGCTCCATTGCTCTTCATGTGAGCAAGAATAGGCAAGCTCAGACCTAGTGTGGTAGTGGGTTTTCCTTGGTTATTTTGTTTGTTTAGGGTTTTTCATAGTTAACTTCTAGGGAATGAAAATCAAAAGTTTTCCTTTCAATATTCAATAATTGAAGTAGAAGGTATTTTTCTCAATAAAGAAGGAATTGATTTAGATGAATAAATGGAGCTCTTCCTGCTTCCCTGGGGTGTTGGGAAGCTGGCAGGCATCTTCCAGCTCTGAATGTGCAGTTGTTGAGCACATGAAACCATGCTCGGCAGATGACAGTGTAGCCCTGTTCTCTGCAAATCCCCTGTTGGTGATGGGGCTGGAATTTGAACGTTGGATCAGGGCTCTTTTGGAAAAGCACTAGCTCAATGCAAGGCAGTCCTTGGCAGCAGGGGTGGGTTTGAAGACAGGGATTTGCTTCCATATTTCTACTTCCAGCTTTTTTTTTCTTCTGTATTTGACTCAGTCAGTCTTTGCAAAGCAGAGTCAGAATTCTAATCCAAATTACAACCTTTTTCTCAAGCCACTACAGGCAGCTCAGAACAGAGGGACAGAGGAATAGTGCCTTTTAAAGCTTTTAAAATTGGCAGGTAGGACCTTTAGTGAATATTTTTTCCTTGTTTGTGGAAAATTCAGTTCGCTTGTAGCGAATTTCCAGTCAGCTGTAACGAGCTGTGTTCATGCTGTCTTGCCTTCAGCTGTGGCATGGATGTAGGAACCCTTTATAGCCTTGTTAAATGGACTCACGTAGCCTTGTAACCTCCTCATGTGGTGGGGAAGGACCCTCCTGGTAGTAACCTAAATGGTGTTGCTTTGGTTTGGTTTTGGTTTCCCTCTCTGGGTAGCACTGAAAGTGCTGAGCTGGGTCTGCGCGTGGTTTCCTGCTGGTGTGAGGTAGCTTCTGCATTGCTGGGATACAGGTACTGTGCTGTGGGAATCCCACTTCTGCTTTCACCTCCTCCAGGACGATGGATCTGCCTTGCCCTTAAAACATTCCCCAAAATATGTTATAGAAGTTAAATGGCTTTTCTAGAAATCCCTGTCAAGACAGTGGAGAAAGCTGTGCCTGACCCCCTTGAGAAGAGCACTGTTTCAAAGACAGCCACAGGACTGGGGGGACCTGGGTGTGAAAAAGTGTTTTGGTTCATACCCCTGGTCCTCCCTGTCCTGATTCTGTCAGGGATGTGGAGAGAGGCTTCAGGTGGGATCTCCTACTCTGCCCCCTTGCTGTCCTACAGCTTTATGGGAGGGGTTCCCCAGGTTTCCTCGTGGGTTGGAATTGTCCGATATGCCCACAGGAGGAAATAGATGTTGACGTTCCGTGTTTCCATTCCAGTGGGAATAAGCCCCCTGGAGTGGGGGGAGGTTAACGAGCTGAACCTGCACGTAAGGAGGTTGCACGACTGTCCTCAAAGAGCAATGGTGTTATCAGGATGGGTGTCCTGGGACGAGTCTAAGGATGGTGAGCTGTGGGTGGGGTTTGCTGATTTACTGTCCCTGCGTTTGGCACACCGAGTCTTTTCGTCTTGTACCTACATCTAGCACAAACAAGTCAAAAATGCACAGCAATTTTGCTCCCAGTTTGGGTTTGGGCTCCTCAGGACTGATTTTGTCCAAAGCATTTCAAAGGGAAAACTAAATTTGATGCAATTTCCTGTGTGAAGGTACAATGACAGATTAGCTAAATGTAGGCTTTGTCCCTGTGCCTTCTTCCATGCCAAAAAGCCTCTAGCAACTTTATACTCGACAAATAAATATGATGCGAGTCTTCCAGGAAAACCATTTATCTCTTTCTTGTAGCTCTTCATGATTTAGTGCAGCTGCTGTTCATATCCCAATTAATTACTGACACAAGTGATTACATAGGGTTGAGGCACAATTAGGATCAGCCTCTAATTGTCCCGAAAAGGGGCATGGATGCTTTCCCAGGTGGTTTCCCTGCTGGGTGAGACTGGCCAGTCTCTGCAGCTGTATCCATGTTACTTCCCACTGATTGTTAGTGCAGCGAATTTAGTCTTTCGGTGTTGGGTGTTCTTGCTTTCTACATTCACGAGAGCACGCTGCCTTCCTGCTGTCTTTCTCTGAGCAGCAATACAGGGAGGGAAGAGTCAAACACAGCTGTCAGGATCAAAGGATCTGAGTGCTCTCTTTATAACCCGCCCTAACTGCAAAGTGACAAACAGCATCTCATTCTTGGTGTCACCATCGTGTTGGCTATCATCTCAGAGGAGCTGCTGGCAGTGTTTGCCCCAAGAGCCACAGTTCCCTGCGGGCTTGCAGCCTGGTGGGGTGCAAGTTGCTGGCCAGGCTCAGGTGCAGCTCCTGGAGCTACCCGGCACGTTTTTGGTGTGGATGTCTCCTCAGGAGTTTGCATGCAGATATCTGCATGGGGAGGAGAGCTGGGATGGGGCTGGCTGCTGCTCCTGGAGGTGCGAAGTGGCTTTCTGGGTGGATGGTGGCTTACACTGGGATCCTGAGCCTGCTGAAGAGGTGTGTATGTTGAGCTCTTTCTGCAGAGCAAGAGTCTTACTGAGGTTTGGGTTGAAAGACTTCATAAATCATCCAAAACCCTGAGGGGAGGGCTTTGACCTCCCAGGGCAGTGCGGGTACCCTGTGTGGTGCATGTTTGTCAGGAGTGAGCATCATCCCCGTGGGGAGCTGGGAGGAGCATGGGTCTCAGTGCTCACATCCCGAAGGGTGAGCGTTCTGGCAAGCTGTATTTCGGTGTTTGTGGCTGTGACAATGGGGAAAAGTCAGTAGAAGACCACTGGTATGTTTAATGGCACTGTTCAAAGTTTTTTCCAAGTGCTGTGTCCTATTGTGCTTAGGGGGAGTTCTTTCTTGATAAAACAGTGAACATAGAAAGGGTGTGCTATTCTCCCCTAAAATGGGGCTACGAAATCTTTGCTTGATCAGGATTTTAGCCTGGAACCCCAATCATGAGGCATAACCCGTTAAGATTTCAAAATGTCCTTTAAAGACAGACGTCCCTACCGTGCTCTGAGAGGAGGCTCGTGCTGGAGCTGCGGTGCTGTCCTCCTGCCCTGCCATTGCGCTGCCTTGAGCTACCAAATGGAAGAATCCTGCAGCATTGGTCTCTCGGGAGTAACTGGGCTGTGGTGTCAGCGCAGCCCCCTTCTCTGTTGTGCAGGCAGCAGTACTTGTGCTCTTTGTAGCGTATATTTTCCATATGACTCGCTGTGGTGGGCAGGGTTTGGGGAGGTTGCTTGCTCAGCACAATGACATGAGACCCACTGCACGTCGCTTGTGCGGTGTCCCTTGGTGGCGATGCACAAGGTGGGCTCGGGGATGCGGGTGGATGCCATCCTGCTCTGCTTCTTGGGAGAGAGCTGAGGTCATTTGCAGTGTGATAGAGGCCAAATGTTTAATGATTAAATAAGATAAAAGATCATATGTAGCAATATTCAGTGGTTAGTGGAGCTTTGTTACCTTGTGGTCTGTGTTAATGTGCGTGTGTGCACAAGGCGTATATTTGGTGCCTATATAAATACAGCGAATGCAATGTTACGTGACACTTATGGCTGTTTCTGGATACGCTGAGCACCCTCACTCTGACAGCAGGGACAGGGGAAGATCAAGGACCCAAACCAGAGCCAGGCTTTGAAGCAGGGACTTCCAGGCTGGGGCTCTGCTGCGGGGCTTGTTTCAGTCCTTTGTGCAGCCCTTGGTCATCCTGCTACTACAGCCATCAGGAGGCCGATGGTGGTGGCCCTGGGCCTCACCTGGGAGGCTGGTCATCTGCCACAAGGTCTGGTGGCACCTGGGAGCATCCCGAGTGGGGTGAATTCATGTGAGGAATGATGTGGAGGGCAAGAAAATGTGGGATTCGGTGAGACTTTCCCGTGAGGGCCAGCGCAGCCCTGGTCTCCAGGTTTCTAACGCTCCCTACAGCCATGGCAGCTCGAGGCAGGAGGTGCCTCTGGGTGGAAGTCGCACGGATAGGGGAGATGCTGGTGATGGGGCCGTTGCGTGGGCTGAATAAGAAACGTGGGGCTCTGCCCTGGCTGCAAGCATGTGGCATCAGGTGTGTGTAGCAGGGTGAAAAGCTGTGCCCGAGCCTCAGTCCTGGGGTATGGGATAACGCTGTAAGCATATGTGCTCCTGCGGTGTGGCAGCAAGGAAGGGAATAATTTGTTTTGGCTGCCTCTTGGGAACCAGTCTGTAAATCAGTATTTCCTCCTAGTGCTTATCCCAAACGTCTCTTAGCACTTTGGTCGTTTCCATTTTCCCTGCCTTAAGAAAATCCATTTGAAAATATTTCAGGAAAAAAAAAAACCACAGCAAAAACTCTGACTTGCTCCTTTTGATTTAAGCCTCTTATGCCATTTGATCCAGCAATTGCTGCATTTTTAAATCTCCTTTTGTTTATGGATTATTCTGCCCCCCCTCCTCCCCCCCCTTCCCATTAATTCACAGGAGCAGGCTTTTTTCCCAGCTGTCTGAACTCAACATGATCAGCCCGAGCATCAGTTCAGGCCTTGCTAGATGTAGTGTGTTTGAAATTTGCTGGGCTAGCGGAGCCTCTCCAGTTCCTGGCTGGTCAGGACCCACCCAGCCAGTTCCTGCCACCAGTTCCCGGCTGGTGGTTTTGGGGACTCGATCTGGAAACCAGAGCTCATCTTCTCCGAGAAGGGGGCAACGCAGGGCGAGGTGGCGTGGCGCTGAAGCCTTGATGACAGCCAAGGTTGGGAGTTTTATGAGAAAGCGAAAGGGGGGTGCCCCTGTGTGCCTTCCTGGCTCAGTGGGAGCCACACCACGGTCTGCCTGCATCCCATACAGAGCTGGGGCTCCCCAGGGACTCATGCATATGTCTGTATATATTTATATAAATCTCCATATATATTTTTTTCCTGGCCTGCCTGGTAAGGCTGCAAGAATGTCTCCTTTCTTTAAACCCTTCCCAACAATGCATACAAAAATGGAGAAGCATTCTTTATTGAGAGAGGATTTTATTGCTGTTGTTATTTGTACTGTGGTAATTCACTGCAGTGTAGGAAATACAGCTGCTGGAAATATTTTCAGTCGAAGCTTTTAATGCTGTCTTGTGCTTAGAGTAACGCGTTAGCTCTGATGTGTGTTAGCTTGTTCTGAAGCTCAATGGGAGTCTTCTTTAACCTATCTGAGAAGCCATCAAATGCTCTTTTAGCTAAATGTCAAGCAAGCTCCTTGGCGAGCAGCTTGACAGGATTGTCAGTAATCTCAGCCTTAATTCTCTTCCCTCCATCGATCTAACGTTGCCGAGAGCTGGGGCAGGTCCTGGGGGTGTTCATCCCCGGAGCCCACCCAGCGCGGGAGGTTGCACCACCCGGAGCTCTGCCCAGCTGGGGTGCCAGCCTTTGCCGCTGGCATGCCTATGGTGTGGAAAAACAGCGAGATGGTTGCTGGTAGTCAACTTGTCACTGCGCGTGGGAGCTGTTCAGAGGGGAGGTGGGACAGGATCCTGCCAGGCTGCAGATGGAAACTGCAGGGCACCTTACATGCAGACAGCCTCTGGGTTGAATGGGTACTCGTGCCATCGCTTCCAGTGCCAGGTCAGTGAATTTGGGAAGGGACACCTCCGCCCTCAAGTCCCTTCTGCCCAGGAGCTGCGAGGACCACCTGCTCATCTGTGACCACCTCAGGACCTCCAGAGCCATGCGGTCAATGGGCTGCTTCTGTTGCGTAGCCTCACAGGTGCTCACGAGGCTTTTCAGATAAATCAAAAGAGAAGAACCCTGCCCTAAATGAGCATGTCGTCTGAATTAGAGATAATGAAAGGGATAAACATAAAAGGAAAATCAAAGGACTAAAATTAATGAAAGTTAATAATCTGAGTATATTCAAAGATCTGGGCTAAAGAAGGGAGACAACAAACCGTGGGTGGACGTCAAAGGCCCTAATAAGGTTGGGAGTTACAGGGGCAAAAACACAGCCATCGGTTCCAGCTGGAAACAAGCACAAAGATGGCTTTCAAATTTTAAAATGCTGGCTAAAATGTGTACCATTGTGTTAAATGAATTCAAGTGGTTAAAAAAGGGAAATGTAGAATGTGATCCTTAAAAGTAACAAATTTTTTTGTCAGCTTTAGATTTAAAAAAGGCTGGCTGATCTTTAGAGGTACTGTTTCACAATGCGGTGGGAGTAGTGTTTGACTTTGGGCCCAGGTTTCCACAAGGAGAGCAAGAGCAGAGGTAGGAGTGAACTCTTGGCCCCACGGAAGTCATTTGTGTATAACCTCACTGATTTCACAGGAGATAGGGTCCACCCTTGGCAATCGTTGCCCCCACAAAAGGCAATTTTCTGGTAAATATAGCGTAGCTATAGCGTCAGTGCCCCAGAACGCCGCCTGGGGTTAAGCCGCCTTGTCCTCTCCCACGTAGCACACCCTGCTCTAGTGGAGATCCAAGTCTGGGTACAGGAGGAAGCCCATGAAGGTGGAATCGTTGATGTTGTCGGCATAGATGCCGTTGTTGTCCCCCTCCCCGTACACCTGAAGCCAGACCTCATCCCCCGTGCTGAGGTGCAGCAAGACAGAGCCGCTCGCTTGGTCAACATTGTTGTTCTGGAACTGGTCATAGGTGAAGATCACCGCCTTGTCCTTCTTGTAGAGGCTGACCTTGACGTCCATCATGTAGACCGTCAGGTGGTACGCGAAGTAGTACGTGCCGGGGATGCTGCAGAGGAACTTGCCGGTGCTGCTGTCGTAGTGGTTCTGCTCGTTGTAGAAGATCTTGCTGAAGCGGATGGGGACGTTGGGGTGGGGGGCTCGCTCCGTCAGCCCCACGCTGAATGCGGAGCGGTAAACGTAGGCGCCTTCACCCTTCTCGCCCTTCAGCCCGGGGTGTCCTGGAAATCCTCTTGGCCCTTCTGCCCCTGGGTTTCCACTTTCGCCTTGGTCACCTTTGGGGCCTTGCACACCTGGGGGACAGAGCCGGGACTTGTGTTTGCACTGCGCCAACCGACGGCTGCCACCCACCGGCCCGAAACGCAGAGGGGAGTGCGGCACGCGGGTCTGCTTGGCAGCGTGGAGCGGGGCCTGTCCCCTGCGGGAAGGCCGGGTGACCTCAACACCCCCATGGTGCGAGACACCGCGTCCACCCCCACCATGTGCAGAGCTGCTGGGAGCAGCGTGTCTGAAAAACCATCATTAACTGGAAAAAAAAAACCAACCACAAAACCAAACTCCTCGACTTAGGCTGTGGAATCTCCATCCCCGGAGGTATTCAAAAGCCACCCAGATGTGGGTCAGCCCCTGCTCGTGGGACACAGACCCAGCAGGTGTGAGACCTGCTGGGGCTGGGCCTGGGTGCTGGGGCTGCCCGTGGGTTCCAGCGCCGATGTACCCCAAGCTCCTCACCAACCTTGCTCTCCTTTCTCTCCCTTTAGTCCGTCTTTGCCATCTTTCCCGTCCCTGCCGGGCAGCCCGTTGTGGCCAGGGTAGCCGGGGGCTCCTCCCATCCAGTTGGCACATGGCGTTTTGGGGTCAGGCTGGGCATCCTGGGCGGCCACCTCTGTGCGGTGGGGGGCCACCAGCAGCAGCAAGCAAAGGAGGAAGCCTGCTGAGCCCCTCATGGTGGGTTCCTGAAGTGGACAAGGGCTTTGTTAACTTCAGGGGTTAAAAGGGAAAAAAGTGAACAAAAACCCCACCCCTGAATAGCAGAGAAGCCCAGGAGGTTAAAGTTTGAATCAACATGTCTGAAGGAAAGTGATTCTGCTTGGCCCAATGGCCCTTCTGCATCCGGCATGGTGCTGGCATCAAGTCCAGCGAGCTGAGCCAGGACGGGGCCCCTGGGAGCAGCGGGGACCTCAGCCCTGGAGCACATCCAGCATGGAGAGGAGCAGGCTCCAGAGCTGCTCCCCCGGCACTTACCAGCTCTGTTGCATGGGTGCAGGTGGAGCTCAGGACCGAGCCTGGCAGATGCTGGGTTATCTGGGGCTGGTCTCTTCGCGGAGCTGTGCTCAGCTGGCGGCGAGGTGCTTTAACCTCTGCCCGGCCGCGTGAACAGCTGGTTGGAAGCGCAGCTCTGGCAGAGCTTGTGTCCGAATCTCAGAAGCCTTACGCTGAGCAGGTGGTTTGTCGCCGTGTGTACAGCACACCAACCCTGCTCTAACGCGAACAGGAGTCACAGTCGGGCTTTCAGCTTCCTCTGAGCGACAGTATTGTTGTGATGCTGATTTGTTTCCACCTGAATTGTGGTTTTGGGTTGCAAGAGCACACCTTGCACAGTGTCTGGGCACCATAGGGTCGTACTCCTCTTTAATCTCATCAGAGCAATTAGCGTGGCTGCCAAGAGCCAGTTGTGTGGTAGTACGCTATGGCCAGCCTGACACATTGTCCTGAGGCTCACAGAAATCGGTGGCTCCTTAGCAGGCTTTGGATCAGGCTTTTAGGAAACAGACGTTTTAAAGTGACAGATGTTGTATGATACTGCTCCCCGGGCATAGATTATACCCTGGAACAAAAGGGTAGCCTGTTATGGGGATTGTAAGAGGCAAACTGGACAATAAATGTGAATAGCAGTGTGGCCACTACAGTCCCTTAGCTCTGACATTTCCAAGAAAAATACTATTTCAGAGTAACTCCTTTGCAGGGTTGTGTTTTGTTTTCTTATGTGAGCTATTTAAAAATGATATTTTCAATAGTGTCTCATTAGCTCTGGCATAACGGCTTCAATGGAAGCTAAATAACGAAGAGGTTACCAGGAGGTAAGAGGCTCTGTTTTTGTGGGATGTGACGGGCTTTAAAGAAAACTTCAAGGCTCTGCACAGTGATTGCAGCGGGCAGTACCCAACACGCAGAATCAGGGAACTCTTCAATAGCCGGGGCCACCCTGAGGTGAGGATGTAGCCCCTGCCCGGGGCAGGTTTGGGGCTGAGGGGTGCCGTGCCTGGGTGTTTGTGGACCAGTCCAGTGACACAACCTGAAACTTAGGAACCCGAGTGGACGAGATGCCTATAAATCCTACAAGTGCCCTGGGGATTGAGCTGGGGTGTGGGTGTTTGGGCACGCTGAAGGATGGCTGCTTCGCCGTACACAAAAGGACTGCGCCAAGTGGGGGCACCTGTCCCCGCCTGGGACCCATCCTGGCTCCACGCACTCCCCCCTGCTGCCAGCACCCTCCGACATCCACACAGGCCACCTGGGGATGTTTAGCTGCCTGAAAACACAGTCGTGTTCAATAAAAGTCTGCCTCAAAATCCCATTTCTTGGACTGAGTTTTGGTGGTTTTGCTGGGGTTAGTTCTGCTTTCTCATACGCTGCCTCGAACTGAAATAGCATTAAAACTTCAGTGGCGTGTGCTCAGTATACAGCTCTGGAGCCAGATCTTCTGGTGCAACACAGCAGCCCTCCTGTACGCTCAGCAGTGGGCAGGGGCAGCTCTCCTGGCCGGTGTCTGCCTGGCTTGTTCCGAAAGGCCGGGAGAGGTGCACATCCCATGGCATCCGGGGCGGCTCTCCACCACGGTTATGTTATGTGACCTCATTTGCTGCTTTCTGATAAGAAAAGTGCTGTGATATGCAAATAGAAAATGATTTCTAGTACATTTCTAAAGTTTGATCACAAGAGGGTTTGCTTGTTTGAGAAACTAAGCAATTCGCTGGCATTTGAATGTCAGTGGTACCTTTCAGATGAGCAATGGATGAACTAAGTGCTCTTGGTGGCTTTCAGTTAACATGGGAGCTCCCAAGGGAATAAAAGCTCATACGCACTATAGAAAGCTTATGCTGGTTTCTGCTGATTAATGAATATCACCCAGTGCCATTCAGAATTAAAGTTCCACATAGCAAAAAACATGTGTATGTGGGTATATATATATACACATACGCAAACTCTTTGCACAGAACAGAGAAAAAAATGCCACCTGTGTTTTCCAACTCCAGTATTTTCTTCAAAGGGTGTTAACTGGCGGTTTGGGTCACGCTGATCTCTTTTCTTTTTGTAGCTACTTGTCTGCAGCACAGGCAGCACACTTCTTGCTGCAGTGACAGCAGCGACTTGCTCCGGGGCTCACCCCTTAAATCCAGGTAGCACAGGCTTCTGGCCAGGAGCGGGTACAGCTCAGTGAGGTTTGGAGCAAATCCATCCTTCCTGGGGCTCTGTGCAGAAAGGAGTGAATCCGGAGGTGCTCTTGCAGCACTGACTGCAAGAACCATGTGTTTTTTCGCTGTCGTTCCCGACTACTTTTGATTTAGGAGTTTTGATCTCTAAATAGCATTTCCAAAAAGAGGAGTGTGAATCTAAGGGAGATCGGCTATTTTTGGTTTAAAAAAATCACTAGCTATTCTGAGAATAAGCCTAATAAAGGAAACTTCTTGTGAACAGAGAAGTCTGTCTGTGATTTAGCCCAAAAGAAGAGAAAATCCAGAATTTAGTAAGAGGGGAGAAAAAAATCTTGCTTACCAGCTCTTTTGAGTCCTAGTTGGCTTGCTGCAGTCTCGTTAGAAATGAAGTCCAGCTAGCATATCACTGTCCCTAAGGGCACGAGGAGCTGTCAGCTAAGATGCTGTATTTTCCATCTGCTATTGCGCATGCTGACTTTAAAGTTGGGTTTTCCCATTAATTTTTCCTGGCCATTGCTTGATTTTGGGACCACTTATATAATCCAGTTGCAAAGTGATAGCTTGTGAAGATATCTGTAACAGGGGAAAGACTGGTTTGGGAATTTCAAAGGAACCCAAACAGAAGTGTTTTTGGGGAAGTCAGTGCCTGAAAGCCAACTTGTCAGGGGCTCGGTCTTACAAGCCCCCGTGCACAGCTGCTGCTCTGGGTAAATTGGGAAGCCTTGTTAGCAGCTGGTGGAGAAAGTGTGTCTACAGGCTTGTATTAACACATCTGAAGGTGTTTGTTTTTTTTCCTCCAATGTGTTAGTAAATGGTTGTGTGGGAAGTTTTTGCTTCTCCTTTTAACGGCTGGAGCTGCTGCTGCCGCACCAAAGAAGGGAATCGCCTGGGACAGGCAGCGCTGGGGAGAGCTCTATTTCAAACAGACCCAGGCTAACAAGCTGGCCTCCTGAGCAGCTGGCACACGTCAGAGCCAGTGGAAATCATCAGAGCAATTTCAGCCCTGTGGATGGTTTTCGATCCATCACAAGTTTCAGCTTTAGGCCAAAACAAAGTTGTCTTTCCCCACGTTTCTCTCCTTCCAAAGCGGGCGCTGCACCTCGGAGATGAGGCTTCGCGCCCTGGTCACTCCTGGGCAGCTCGGGGCAAACTGGATGTAACCTCAGCAAACCGCGCCTGCCAGTTTGGGCCAGGAGAAACCAGCGCGAGGTGTGGTCCCAGGCAGGCCTGGGGAAGCAGTGCCGGGGAGCGGGAGTCCCTGGGGATGGGGAAAGCTCATCCAAGGGAGTGTCGGCAGAATGGTGTGCGGAGTTACTGAGCTGCCATAAAGAGACGGCCACCTGGGGGGAATAAAAGGATGTGTAAATGAATTAATTTCTTATATGTAAAGCTGGGAGTCAGCAGGGGTAAATGTTGAAGTACTGAGGAGAAGGATGAAAAAGGGAGGAGCTGTTGGATAGCTGCTTGCTTGCTTGCTTCCTTATTTTGGTCAAGCTGTTGGTCCAGCATTTGAAGAATTTGAATGTTTTTTTCTTGACAGTAATTTTTCTAGGCAGGGCTGAGACTTAAGTCAACCATCCCTCATGCAACCCCAGTAACACAGGATGGAGAACTGCTTGGAGGGTTCAGTGGAAACGAGAGGTTTTCGTCTGCCTCTCCCCGGCTGTGAGCCAGGCAGTGAGACTGGCATCTCTGCCAGCTCTCGGCTCGACCCCCGAAATGCATGGCTGGGGAAGTTTATTAGGCTGCTAGTATTTGAGAATCGGACCTGACATGTTTAATAGGTAGTGCTGCAATTATGGCATGGCATTTCGATTCAGCCGTTAGGAAAATGCCACAGCGATAAATCCCTGTGGTCCATCAGCTGCCTCCCAAATGGTATCTCTGCTTCCCAGAGGAGGGCAGGGAGGCGATGCTCGCTGCGTGCCTCGTGGCTGGGGCACACCCCGCTGCCACAACCCCGGCGTGCGTGCTTGTGCTCAAGTGCTCCTGCCCGCTGGGTCTGCGCATCGGGGCCAGCTCCCGTTCCCGCTGCAGGGTGAGATGCTGTGTGGCCCAGGGAGCTGCTCCCACCTGTGGGATGTGAAAACACTTCAAATGCCTCTGCTCTGCCCCATGCCGTGCAAAACCTGCCGCCAGGCGGGGGGAGGCCTGGCAGTGCCCCCCATGGCGGTGTGGCAGGCAGCAGCTCTGGCAGGGGCCCTGGGGTGTTTCGGCTCCCAGCAAGCCGTGTTCACAGCCTCGTGCTGAGCCTGACCTCGTTTGCTCTCTTGGGTCTGATCCCAGCCTGCAAATGTGAGAAATGCAGAAATGATGGATTGTGGACCAGAGCCTTCCCTGAGAATTAAAAATAACCATAAAGTTATATTTAGCCGTCTGTAAAAGCAGAGCGGAGGACTAATTATCAGCTGGGCTCCATCAGCGCAGGCACGGTCCCCACTGCTGCGGCTCGAGGGGTGAGCGCCGTGTCCCCCGGGACGCCTGCCCTGTGCTGTCCTGCCCTGTCCCCTCGTCTTCCCTGCCGCCCTGGATACCGCACGTATGAGGAACAACACACAGTCTCCACTTTGCTAAAAACAGCAAAAAAATGTTTACGCCATTCAGTGGGCAGGCTGACAGGCTGTAAAACGCTATTTCGGTGCACCCGAGGCTGTGCGCAGTGGATGGACGGCGCCCCGTGCCGGGGGGTGTCGCGGGGAGCCCACCGGTGTGTGCTGCGGTGGGGATGCCGAGCCGGCACTGGGGAGCCCTCGCCCTTGGCCAGCTGCAGGGCCACGGGTCCTGCCTGGTGGCTTCTGCCCTCGCTGGATAACTCCGTTTCTCGGCCCATTTCACACGCACAGACGGGCTCTTCTCGTCCCTGCAGCAGGCAGCTCGGGCAGGAAGGCTCCTGCCAGGCTTGAGCTCGAGCGCGTCCCTCTCCTCGGTGACTGCAGATGAACTTCCCCAGCCCCACGGGAGCGCTGCTTGGCTCCCAGCGAGGGATCTTGGCACACCAGCCTTTCTCATGCCAAACGGACATCGAGACATGTTTGTTCAGACCCTGGGGCTGTGTGTCCCTGCCAGGTCCTGCCCTCTCTTGTGCAGGCTGGCAGCAAAGCCAGGTGTTGCTCCCTTTAGCACAGGCTACTCTTGTCTGGGGCTTGTTCTGGGGTGGGAAGCGATGGGGCAGGGAACAGAAGACAAACCTCAGCGACCTGGTGTGCAGCATGCCCCCCTGACACATCCCTGGCCCAAGCCACCCCACCAAATCGTGTTCCCAGCGGTGATCGTGTCTTCCTGACGAGGCACCAGGGCGCGTCTCTGCCCAGCTCTCCCGTTGCCTTCGCCCGGCTGCCCACCCTGCTGTGATGCTGAGCGAGACTGCTGCACACCCCGTACGGCAGATAATCCCCCAGCTGCCCGAGGTCTATTTGCATCCATGGAATCACGCTTTTAAAAGAAGATAAATTATTTATTCGGAGAGCATTTCTGAATAATTTAAACATGGAGAACAGCAGCTTTCTTTGCAGACGTGAATTTCTGCGTCACCCAAGTCAGCTGTGTGTTCTGGACAATAGATGGTGCTAAGAGCCCTGGCAGACCGGCTGCTGCCGCGCCGAGCCTCCTCCAGCAGCGCTGGGGCGAGGGGCTCTGCCCGGCATGTGTGCGGGGTCAGGCACTGAAGGCGAACGGGCGTGGGGAGGCCACAGCCCTGAGTGGTTTGGTGGGGATGCGGGTTTGGTGGGGATGCTGGAGTGGCTGCTGGGCTCTCAGGATGAGCCTGGTGGCAGCCCAGCGCCATCCCTGTGCGCATCCACCCCGCGAGATCATGTCCTCCCATCACTTTTCTTCCCGTTGTGTAAATGCACAGGAATCATTTTTGGCCACAATCACTTTTCCATTCACTCCGGTATCGATCCAGGGCCACTGGCTCTGGTAACCTCGGCCGTGCATTAGCTGCCTCCCTGCTCTCTGCAGCCTGCTCGATGGGGCTTTACAGCACGGCTTTTCAGCAGGTCTCGCCTTGGGGGCAAGGATGCTGTGGGGCAGCGTTTGCAGGCACTGATGAGCATCTGCAGGGGCTTTGAAGAGGAGAGGACACACATCTCTCCCCAGAGGCAGTGCTTCTGAGTTGGAGTTTCAGGTCAGAAACTCACCTGCGCCCAGCTTCCTTGCTTTTGGCTCTATTTTGAGACTGATGTGTTGAAAGTGGGAGAAGTCACTCGAAAAGCCTCTGGCTAGGCTTGCCAATGGCAACTGGGGTGTCAGCTTTGAATTTTTCCATGAGATGACAGGGTCACAGTGAGCAAAGTCCCAGCACTGCGCCTGCACTGGCACCTGCGGCGTGCCCGGCCTCACGTGGGTGCTGTTTCCTTGTTGTGCTTCTGGCACAGCTTTGAGCTCATTTTACATCAGTTCAGCGACTCTTTCAACTTAAAAGATAACTATTGGACTCTCTTGGGTAACGCTGGACTTAGAGGATAAATTCTTTCATCTCCTCTGTTCCCCTGTTTCTCTGACACTTTTCTGCACATCACCACTGTATTGCCCCTTGTGTGCTGACCCATGTACCGTGATCACAAGGTGGGAGGGCAGATGGGTTGGACTCTGGCTGGTTGGAATTTAGAGCTGCTTTCCCAGGGCAGGACCCTCCTGGACTGGCATCCAGCTGCCTGTCCCTGTACCCTGGCCCTCGGGCAGACGGCTGGTCCCCGTGTGCCTGGCTGTGCCGTGGGCAATGCGGTCACTGCAGCGTGGGGAACCTGTGTGCCCCAGGAGACCGGTGTGCCACTTGTGCCTTTGTAACGTGGTACTCCAACCCTGCCTTAATACCTCATAACATTGGCCTAAACTCAATGATCTTTGCTTCAAAACACCAGTAAGGGGCTAAGGGATAACAGTTTGTGTCTTTCCCCCATCGTTCACAAAATCTAATGACCTAGAAGCAAGGACAGGGTTAATTAAAGGCATTATGACTCTTACCTTGTCCATAAAATGAACTATTATTGTGAAGTATGAGTGATGCATATTTCATCGCGAAGCTGTAAATCTGATCAAAAATGACTACTATATGGTTTGACTTTGGGCATTTCATGGTGTAAATCAGCACAAAGCGCTCCCGCGAAGTTGCACAGGCTGATTCATCCGTGACACTTTCGATGGGGCATTTATGCTTAGGGGAAAGCGTTTATGGTTGCTGTAGGGCTAATGCAAGGCTTATGATGTCTTTAATTATTCATTTTTATAATTGCTTGTTCTCCTGACTCGAACAGCCAAAACCACGCTGTGACTGGCTTTAGCAGTAAATTGTATTTTTTTCTGGAATCGAATTACTTTGCCTCTGCTGCAGACTTTGCCTCCCTTTTATAAGGAAGACAACTGATGTGACGATGCATGTGATGGTTTGCTCTCGGTTATCACAACGCTTTAAATTCTCCTGGCTTTGGAAAGCGCCTGCCAGCCTCCAGCCCCGCTGCGGCATCTTGCGCTGTGCCTGCCGAGACGTTCAGGTGCAAGCTGGAGAGGCAGACAAGGCGCCGTCACTGCAGAAACACGGGCGAGCTTTGGGGGACGGAGGGCGATGTACTCGGGGCGCTGTGGCCCCGGGGAGGTGGGTGCCGGCATTGTGGCCATGGGGCCAGTGCCCAGCACCGAGCCCCCCAGCGCCGCCTGGATGCTGGGAGCCTCTGCTGCAGGTGCACGGGGCCCCAGCCGTAGTGCTGCCCTTCTGGGCTTGGGGCGGCCCAGCGCCCGTGCTCACGTGGAAACCCTGCAGGGCTGAAAGTGCTTCTGTGGTAAGGCACGCTTCCTCGTGCTCCTTTATGGGTTTTTAACATGGTTCGCATGTTGGTGCCTGGCCCGCTGCCCACAGCCAGGCGCCCCCCTTCGTCCCGCTCCTTGCCGTGCTGATTTCCGTGGATTAGGTTCAATGGCATAAATTCATCTCCTTCTGTACTTATAACCCCTATGAGGGTGGTGTCTTTAATAGACTGTCCTTTCTCGCTGCTTTGGCAAAGCAAGTACCAGCTTCCTGCTGTGTCTGTTCTCAAATGACACAGAGGTTCTCTGAATAGCAAAGAGGAAAAAAAAAAAAGATCAGAGTTATTTCTTTTTTCAAACAGCCACACACATCTGCCTCACTGAAAAATCCCCTAAATACTTTCTTTTTTGACTTCTGGTGCGCTTGCTTCCTTGGGATTTGCCGCTGGTGTTGGGGCAGAACCCAAGCGGTCTGGGCCAACGCTCCTGGGCTCCTGCTGGGCGGAACTGCCCTGACCCCGGCTGTGTGCGAGTTGTCACTTGGCTTTGTCTCTGCAAATATTGTCATTAGGCTGACCATAAATAATTGCTTACAGCTTTGCCGCTTTGATTTGTGATGAGCCTGCAAATGTCAACATATGTTTGTCAGAGATAATCAGGTCACTTTTGTGCTTAGTGGCTTTGTCATCTCTTGTGTTTGGGGACTTTGTTTGTCCCCCACCTTCCTCTCGGTGTGTGGTGCCTTTTCCAGTACCGCTGAAAATAACTGACTTCGTGTCTTGGTCATTTTTTCTACTTGTTTCCAAATGCAGGGAGGCGGCACCTCAGCACGTGCTCCTCAGGGACGGCCGCTTGTGCAGCGCGGTGCTGTAAGGTCCGCTTACAGACGTCGTGGTGCTGCCCCGGCAGCCCCTGCCGCTGTCCTGGCAAAACGTTTTCTACCTCGATAGCACTGCCCAGGTCGCGAGTGCAGAGCACTGGAACAGCCCTTCCCATACAGCAGTTCCCGGTGGGACAGCGTGCTCGGGCTGCACTGCTAATACCTTCACACTGCAGACGGGTTTGCTCTGAAATGTAGAGAATGAGTAGCCCAGTGCTGCTGCTCAGGCTAAGCATCTCTCCGAGACTGAGATGCTGCCTGCTTTTTGAAGCGGAATAGATAGAAGTAAATTAACCATAACATCTCTCTTCTCCTCGCCCCCTGCACCCCAAGCAGGACAGTTGGTCCATGGGCCCTGCGTCTCCTGGCTGCCCTGGCAGCTCGGTCATCTGCAGGGGGATTTCAAAGAGAAGCATCAACCACGTTGCATCGCCCTACAGGAATGCTCTTCTTTGTCTGTTCTGTTTCTTTCACCCAGATTCTCTTGAATTTGTTTGTTACTCTTTTTGCTCTCCTCTCCTTGCTCTCCTATGCTGTTCACCTGATGCTTTTTTTTTTTCTCCCTCCTGCATATTCATGGTATGTTATTTGCAGCCAGTCTTGAGCAGAACAGGAACCCAGGCACAGCTGAGTCATATTTTCCACTGAAGGTGCTGTATGCCAGAACAAATGGTCTCTTACAGGGCTGTGGTAGGGACCTTATGTATGATGAGAATTTAACAACAGGTGGGTTAGGAAACACTGAGGATAAGAGGTAGCAAAGGAACACGGGTAGGAAGAGGTCTCAGCTGCAGCTCATCTGTGTCCTTGCATCCTGAGGCTGCTTTCATAAACCTTCAGAGGTTTTGGTTATGTCCTGCTATGGCTTATCACCACTCCAGTCTGTCACCTTCAGGAACCTTCAGGCTCTCGGTGTCCCCTGGGTTCCTGAACAAAGCCTTCCTGAGAGCGCGCAGGGCTGAACCGGGGCCGGGTTGCTTGTTCTGCCCCTCAAGGAAGTCGTCCTAGAAAATGCTCTGGCACCTGCGCTGTCACCACGGACATGTTGTATGCTAAACATGGGGAAAAATTTCTGTTTTGTGTGCTTGTTTAGCTCTGAACACAAGAAAAGGACTCCGTCCTTCCCTTTTCCATGGGAAAGGAACCTAACCTGTTGTCTTTCTGATTTTTCTTTGAGCTGTGTGCTTTAACCCTTCCTTCAGGTTATGTCTAGGCACCAGGGGGATGTTTCTCAGGGGGTTGTTGGACGGGCTGGACAGGGGCTCACAGCCTCGCTCTGCCACGAAGGGCACCTGAGAAGAGGCACCTGCACGACTCCTTGGTGCCAGACCCCCAGCACACCGCTGCAGGAGGCGTCAGCAGGAGGCGTCTCCCCTCTGCCCGGTCCGCGGCTTGGGGAGAGGTGTCCAGTGCGCCCCAGTGTCATCTCCCCTCCCCTTGCCCGGTGTGGTCCCATGGCAGCCCAGTTCCTCTATAACAAAATTCTTTGTTTATTTTCATACTTGTGCAAGTCAGCCTTGCTTCTTGCAGATCCAGCAGCCTGAAGGTAGGACTCTGGTTTGGTCTGTGCCTGTTCCCACCATCCGTGCGCTTCTTCTCACCATTTCCTGCTCTTTCGCTCAGTTTGGGTTCCTTGGAGCTCTTATTCCTGCCTGTTTCGGCGTGTTCCTGTGGCCTGCGGTTGCTGTGCCACTGCTGCAATGCCGCCCTGCTCTCCCACCCAGCCTCTCTCACCCACCTCTGTGGCTTCTGCCCAGGCCCAGCTCTGTTTTTCCATGTTGAGGAAGGAATATTCTGGCAATCTCTTCCTGCCGTTGACATTTCTGAGCCTGTTACAGCCTGGCGAAGGGTTCCCCTGTCCTCCAGGAGACGATGTTCACTTCAGCGCAGCCTCCTCACAAGTCTCCTGCCCCTCTTGCTTCTCCTGTAAATCCAGTATTTGTCTAGGTTTAATTCCATCCATGAATGCCATAGCTTTAAAATCCCTGTAGCAGCATATGACAACTTGCTTACTGTTCTCCAGTTAACTTTTGAGCAGACCCACCGCCTTAGAATTAGATATATTAAATCAAAAATGTTGCTTTTATTCATCTTCCCTTTTAGGCTCTTTCTGCCTCCGTGAAAAGCTGACCTTCTTGCTGGAGTATTTTCCAGCTGGCTGAGTTATTCTGGAGAGTCTGAGGAAGACCAGGGATTTTGTAGCCACCCTTCTGCATCATGAACCTGCCCTCTCTCCGCTCCCACCTGCTTCCAGATGGGCTTCCCCGTGTTTGTACCGGCACTGGGAAGGGAAGGGCTCTGCAGTGTGATTCGGTGAGTCGCTCATGCAGTATCGGGAAAGTTTTGCATGTTTCTCTCGCACTGTTGCCACTGAAATAACAACAGCTGCTCTAAACCCAAGCCACCTTTCAGCTGGAGCCTTCCAGCATCTGCAAGCCAACCCCCTCCTAGGTGGGGCTGCGAACCACAGCCACCTTCCCTAAATACGTACCTCTGGATCTCCGCGGGCCTCAGCCCTTCCGCTGCACTCTCGTGAGCAAGTGCACACGCGGGAGGGACAAGGCCGATGCCAGACAGCGGCACAGCGGCGGCCCCGGTGCTCCCCGCTCCCTGCTGGCAGCCGCGGCTGCTGCCTGACACCTTGTGCCGGTGGTATTTGGCTTCACCGCCCCGCGCTGCGGAAGCCGGAGATGCACCGTGATGTGGTGAAAACAGGAAGCGGTAAAAGGCTGATCTTTTTACAGCTTGGCTGATCAGCGAGAAAATGAAGAGTTTTCTGCTGTTGTTATCTAATAGTGAGTCTTTTGCTTCCTGTGTTACTGCAGTGAATGTAGAAATCCCCTTCCCTTGTGAACCTCGCTTCCTTGAGGTCTTTTCTGAATTCACAGCTTCCCTTCCACACACCCTGATGCAGGCAGCTTTCAGGTCACATCCTATCTCGAAGCTGTGCCTTGGAAGAGAGGTGATGCAGGAGGCGTGGGCTGAGGGAGGTCAGGGATCATGCCTGCCGCGTTCCTACGCTTGCGGTTGGCGTCTGTCTGGCAGAAGACAAAAGGATGAGGCTGCAGTCCGGGTGGCGAGGAGAGGTGCCGTGAGCGGGGGCTCCCCTGCGCCAGCCAGCCTGCAAAGGGCCAGGGCCGGGGCAGCCCGCGCCGGGGGCACGTGGGGAGGGTGGCTCTGGACCACTGCCTCCAGCTGGCGGCCCCCACGCCAGCTCTGAAAGGGCTCGCAAGTGTGGACAGGGCTGGCGTGCGACCAGCGCGTCTCCCTCCTTTCCTGGCCGCTGTCTCCATGCAGTCCCTCGGGAACCTCAGTCTTGGGAGGGGAGGATTTGGCCAGAAGCACACGTATACCTCTGCGTCGGGCGTACAGCTACGGGCGACGGGAGGAGAGGGAGGGCTTGGGGTGTGCTGGGCGTCTGAGCTTCCAGGCCAGTAACTGACAGAAGCCTGCAAATGAAGGCAGCTTTGTGCCGTAACTGCTCGTACCAGCACCCTGCTCTCCTGCTCTTGCTGCCATGCTGGCAGAATGACTGGGGTTTTGTTTCTCCTGCACCTCAGCAGTAATTGGAAAGTTGTCCTTGAGTTTCTTGAGCGGTGTGCACAAAACCAGGTGGGCATGAGGGGCTACCAGCCAGGAAGATGCTGGGTGAATGCTTGGGAGGCATCCAGGGACTCTCATTTCCACAATTCCAAAGCAAACTGGAGCAAATGGCAGGGGCCTTTAGAAGGACGGAGGGCTGCATCCCAAATGCTTTGCTTGTGACTATATTTTTATGCTGGCAAATACACCAGCGTCGGTATAAATCATTGCCTGGAAGTTCCTGTGCATATATTATCAACTGGTGACATCTTTATATACCCTGACTCCTTGTTTATCTGGGATCTCAAGGCCAGAGAAGAATCCCCTATATGTTTCCTTCAGCAGCATAAACATTACTTATCTCTGACCTCAGCTGCTTTCCAGGGGGCTTTATGTCCCAGGAGCTCTTCCGAGGCTTTTAGGGATGTTGTGCTTTCCGGTAAGCGCTCAGTGCTTGTGCTGGTCCTGCAGAGCATGGTTTGCCTTGGACATGAGCCTGGGGAGTGCTCTGTGCCTGGCTGCAGAGCATCCCTGCTCCTCATCCCCTGCTGCATTCGGGAAGGAGCAGGGGCTGGGGAGGTGCAGCAGGAGAACCTTGCAACACCCAGATTGCCTGCGGATGCTGCGATGTTGAAACGGTGTTGAGGCAAAGGCTAGACTTCCTGCTGCTAGGGGAGGCTGAAAAGGAGCAGCCATCGGCCTGGGGGAGGCCATGGCTTCACTGAAATTATCCTCTTGGATTAGTTTGGAAATTAGCTCCCAAACAGCGCATCTTGATGCTGAATTGTAGTAATGGGCTGGCAAGCCGCCCTGACAACCTCCGTGCTGTACTTCTAGTGGAAGAAATTGTAGGTATTTCATTAAATCAGGAGGTTGTGGGGCTCACTGTGAGCATGGTTTTAGTCCCAGTTCCTGCGTGTCGTACCAGGGCTCACTTGGAGCGACTTCTGGAGGCATGCTGCACATGCACCGGCACCCTTACAGCAACCTCTTCTTGCACTTCTTTAGGAAATCAGCACCAAGACTGAGCATAAAAGAATTTGTTGATTTAAAAATTCCCGACCTAGCAGGCTCCAGAATTAGAATGGAGGAATTGAGTTTTGAGTTTCAAATGAACCATCACAAAATGAGGGACTGAAGACCTATCTCCACCCCACTGGTTCTCTGAAAATCCTAAAAAGCAGAATCTGTGGTATTTTACTGTGTTGAGAAATAGCTCACTGTGACTGTGGCAGAACTACTTGTACAAATTAGCATTGATCAACAAGCATAGGATTTGTAAAATCTGTCTCTGAACTTCCACATTTGCAACCTGTAAATGCAGTTAATTGGTCTGGAGATCAGTTCAGGATCCTCGGGATGTAAAGGTGCAGGTACTCACACGGTAATTAAACCATACCTAGGAGAACCAAGGGGAAATTGATAACTCTTAATATAAACAGCACATGGTGAGAACATCCTGCAGCTACCCCTTTTCAGCACAACATCGCACAACATCAAGTAGCTGATTAATATAGAAAGAAACTTTACACTTTCATAAATTCAAAGCACAGTTCTTGATTTAAAGGAAAGAAGGGGTCACAGAGTAATGTGACGTCCTGTTGCTTCATCAGTATTTTTGATGTACACCTATGGTTGCAGTGGAGCCAGTTCAGCTGGAGTGAGGCTGGTCAGCAATGGCTGAGGATTTGGTTCTTAAGTGCCTGGTACCACCAGTTTCAGCTAGTGCTATAAATAGAAGAAAAAGCTGCAAAGCACACACACAAAACTTGTATTTTGTAGAAACACAGGAATGGCATACATTTCAACCTTTTGAAGTCAGTAGGCTTGTCATACATTCACTAAAAAAGAAGGTAAGTAATGACTTTCTTTCTTAAAGCTTGTCTCATACCTCCTTTAATTTCAGCCCTGCTGCAGTGGCTCAGACGACTCGGTGAATCTGCACAACACCCCACACAAGTATGCCAGCCTGTGCAATGCTCCTCGTCTTTGCTGTGGACTTCCAACTGGGAGAAGCTGACACCCCCTGGTAAGCAGAGCCAACATCCCGGGTCCAGCCCCAAACACTGCTCCATACACTGCGATCACACGCTGGGTACAAAACCAACCTGCACTCCAGATGGGGCTGGGAAGCCTGGTGTCTGCCTTGTCTCTGTTCCGTGTGTGCTGCACGTCCCAGCCTGGTCGGGGCGTTAGGAGACCCTGACCAAGGATGGAGGATGTGCCAGGCATCCCCAGGCAGGGAGGTCAGCGGTGATAACAATGGGGCAGGGTGGGCAGCTGGCCAAAAAGCCGGTATTTCAAACAGCACCTTGTCCCATGTCCCTGTAGGACAAGTCCAGATGCTGACAGCCCCACGTGGGTGACCATGACAGCTCCTCAGGGGATGGCAGCTGGGTGCCAACCTCCTTGCTTGACCTGGGCAGCAGCACGGTGGCTTGCGTTTGTCCTGCAGAGCGATCAAGCTACGGCATTAGCTACGATGTCTTGAAAGGTTTCTCAGACTTAGTGCATCCAGTTCAGCTCAGATAAGCTCCTAACTCTTCATCGCTGAGCAGACACACACCAGGTGGAGTGTGAAGTAACCACACTGGATCCACCGCTTCTTAACTCTGCCTTGGGCTGAAACATCTCCTCTGCAGGAGGAGGCTCACAGGGCCCCTGGCACTTGTCCTGGACTCTGAGGAGCACTGAGGAGTTGTGTGTCCTGGTGAGCACTACTTGAAAACGTTGTGTTGAAATTATTTTTCAGTTAAAGTGGTGTGTTTTTTTTTTCCCTAACAAACTTAAAAATATTTTTTAATCAAGAAAAACATTTCAAATTGAGTGCTTTCCATGTTGAAGTTCTTGGTTTTCATGAAAACATTACATCATTGCTTTCCATTTGTGTTTACAGGATTTCATGGTAAGTCAGTGGCAATGCTGCAAACCCCACTAATCCTTCTGTGAATTCGTGTTATGGCACAGAGCAGTGGGAGTAGCTCTGTCTTTTCACTGCTTTCACATCGCTGACGGCAGGTGCCAACAGCATTGGCTGGAGTGCCTGTTAGTGCCGCAGCACTGCGCCACTCACCTTCCCGGGGAAGATGTGTCCTCCCCCCAGAAACCAGCCCCACACAGCGACAGACCAGAGCATGGGAACACTCCCCACTTGCTCCAGCACGCTGCCGGGCAGGCTCGCTCCTGCCGCCCTCCTGGGGGCTGCACGGGGCTGATGTGGGGATAAAGGCAGTGGTGGGCAATGAGGGGGGGTGATGCTGGCTTGGCTTCTCGGCTTCTTGGCTTCAGCTGTGCAGAGGAAGGCTGTTTATTTGTCAAAGTCTGGAGTGCTGTAACAAAAAATAAGTTTTGGGGTTCATCAGAGAGAGGTGAGCTTAAACCAAGTCTGATGGGACCGCTGGCGGTCTGACTGCTGAAGGGGCACCTCCTGTGCTGCCAGGAAGTCTCTAAAAGATGGCCAGCAACTTTGTTGTCCCAGAGGAATGAATACCAGGCTGTGGGAGTCACGCTCCCTGCTAGCCTGAAAAAACAGGGATGTGTGGGAAATAAAACAGAGCCCTGCAAGGAACCGTTTCTTGCCATGAGGCTGTGCTGGGGAACGCTGGTCTCATCCAAGAAAATTCCTCCTGCTCATCCTTGACCTCCCAGGCTGCTGGCTGCGACCCAAGGAAGATCTCCTCCTCCAGCAGCGTGGCTGCGGTACACCCAACCTGCAGGAAACGGGCTTGTGAAGAATTACAGGTCCTTGTGAAGAGTTACAGGTTCTCCCCGTCCCTGCGTGCTCCGTGCTCCTGACAGCCATGGCCAGGAAAACCCGAGGTGCTGCTCACTGTTACCTCAGCAGCTTTATGGCTCACGGTGTAGCCAGGACTGGACTTTTCTTCCAGAAATATGATGTTGCTGTAGATATCTAAGAGATAACTTAACCACTCTACGAAGTGGTTTTCAGCTGATGGCAGATTCTGTAGCAATAGCCTCAGGTTCCCCCCATGGTGTGGTGCAGCCTGTGGGGCTCCGAGATCATTTTCTTTTTCAGCAGAAGAGGACTTCCGTGTTTGCTTGGTTCCAAGGGCTAACTTACCTTTTTTTTTTGCCATAATCAAGATGATAAGAAGGGGGTGTGAGAGAAAAGTGGTTCATATAGTCTGGTTCTGTTAGGCTATAAAATATATGTATTCCTCTCTTCCTAAATGATAGCCAGTGACATTTTCCTCCCCATTTTGTACTTGCAAGGAGCCAAAGACACGAGCAGCGTACGCTACCCTGTAGGGACGCTGATCGCAGGAATCGGTCTAGGTGTTGATTGTCCAGACTTGAAGCCTCTCCCGTGTGAAGAAAACAAAGAAAACAATAGCTGCAGTTGGATGTTCGCTGTCTGTAGCTGGACTGAAACACGGCACGAAAGGGAAGGCTGTGACTTCTCTCGCCTGCGTGCCACTGCGCAATGCGGCTTGGCAGCAGCCTGCTGCGGTGCAGCCCCAGAAGTGCAGGGAGGCGAGTGCTGCCGGGCTGCCCGTGCCTGTGCATGCTCCGCGGTGCGGCTGCTGAGCTGCCAGCCACCCAGGATCCGGCCCTCGCCCTCCTCTGACCGACGCGAGGGAGATGCCAGCTCACAGGTGGCTGCGCCAGCCTGAACCCACCGCCTGTGCAGGTAGAAGATGGAGAAGAAAATTTGGATGATGGGATTGGTGCTAAACCCTTCCCAGGCAGAATCCTGGCCTGAAGTGAGAAAAATGGATCTGCTTTTTTTTTTTTTTTTTTTTTTCAGCTGGGGCCGTGTGTGGACTTGCATTTGTAACGTTGTCTGCAAGTACAATCTGAGACAATTGAACCTTCCTAATTGTTGCTGTGTGTATATGCTGCATGCCAGCAGTGATTATAAATCCTTCCCTGTTGCTGTTGCTGCCTGGGGTCTGCCATTTCTCTACCAGTTAAATCTGTCATATTTTTACTGAACGTCAACCTCACAACACTGAGAAGAGATAAATACAACATGGGCATAATGAATCATGGGTTCTGGTAGCCTCACCCAGTCCCAGGAGACTGTCTGGAGCTGGCCAAAGGAGAAAACACCGTGGCCTAACTCTTGTTTTTCTTCACTTTTGCCCAGAAAGTGCACCCGTGGGAATGCAGAAAACAAGAGGCATCCTGCCTGTGCAAGAATCCTGGATGTCAAAGGGAGCAGGAGTGCACACCGGAGTGCAAGGGGGGAGGCAGGCACCGCGTTCTGCTTTGCCAAGGGGGGTGCACTGCTCCTGCTGCCCAGGGCAGGCTGCCTGGGCTCTGGCCGGGCATCAGTGTTATGGAAAGAGCCTTGGTCATCACAGCGCGTGCCAGGGGGACTCGAGTCGGTGACAATAGCCTCCCGTGAAAGCAGCATGTGAAATGGAGACTATGGGCAGAAGTGTGTACGTGTGGTGCTGTGCAACCCCTGCACTCTGCTCAGGGCAGGTTAGGCTTCAGGACAGACATCTGCGTGCAGTTTTGGGGCACAAAAGGTAAAGCCTGACTGGAGAGGAACCGGAGGTGAGCAGCAAGAAGGACAGCAGAACTTGGCAACATGACCTGTGGGGAGAGGCTGAACGAACTGGCATTGTTAAATCCAGAGGAAGACAAGGCTTTAAATATAACAGACTACCACAGAGTACAGCAATAAACTGTGCTCCATGCCCACTGGGGACAAGGGAAAAACTGCAATAACAGAGATTTTGAAAAGACAGTGAGAGAAACTTTCCAACTGCAGGATAATTAAGCTCTGGCAAAGATACAGGTTGCAACATCTCCATCCATAGATGTTTTTAAGACCAGGTTAGACAAACCTCTTTCCAGAATGATGCTTTGGGGCAGGAAGGATGGACAATGTGGATTTTGGGGGTCTTCTGAACTCTCATTTCTTTTTTTTTTTTTTTGGTTGGTTTCAGTGTACTGAAGCCAGAAGCTTCAGGAGGAATTTGCTGCTGCCACACAGGGTAAGGCCATTCATGCAGGTCCCCGTGTGGTGGCACCTCTGTGTAACCAGTGCGCCTGGCACGCATGGCTTCCCGCGATTCAAGGAAAGCCAGGTTAGGCAACAGAGACAGAGGCAACTTTTTGTCATGAAGCTATTAATGCTTTAATCAAAGAGTTAAAGAATTGAAGATGGGACTAAATATTTTTTTTCATGTAAAAACCACTCAAAACCACCTTTACATGCCTCTCAGTAAAGGAGTCCTATTTTTCCCGAACTTCTAATATTAGCAGGCATGGAGCACGAACAGTCATCACTGATGAGCTGAGTGCTCGTCTGCAACTTTTCTAGCAAGAACCGCTAAATGTGCCCCTTCCCCGCTGAGGCAGTTGTAATTCGGTCGCATGAATGTAGCCACGGGGCAAAGCTGTGCCAGCCACTGCCCCCGAGCCCGGCCCGTTCGTTTCCAGTTCAGCCACCAAGGGGCCTGGAAGCTGAGCCTGGAGGACGATCCGTAGTGCCACAACATGCTTCTTCACGTGCTGCAACAGCTACGGGTGCCAGCGGTGGGATGAGAGTCCCTGAACCGGCCTGGGATGGGACGTGAGCATGCCGGGACAAAAGCCTTCTTTTTATGATGTTCCTCTTTCAGGCTGCGCGTCCCTTTAGAGTGGCAGATAAAGAGGAGTGCCTGTGACTCCCGCGGTCACCCTGCAACTGCTTGTTCTTCTGCAGCGCAGGGAAAAACGGCTCAAACAAAGAAGCTTGGCAACGGCTTTGTTCCATGGAAAGAAGCACAGCCAGAAGGCAGGAGTCGAGAGCGAGACGAGGCAGCCCAGCTCGGCGTGTCCCGCTGGAATTTGGCTGCTCTTCCCTGCTCTCCCTGTGGTCCCTGCTGCCTGCCCGGGGGCACGGCAAGGCAGGTGGGTGAGGTTCACCCCACAGGGGCCGCGGGAAAGATTGCTTTTGTTTATCTTCACGTTTTGTAATCGCTTCCAAAGCCAGGGGAAGGTTTCCCTCCTCGATGGGTGGTCCCTTCTCTGGCAGCATCAGGGTTTGAAGCCTCGGTGCAGCGAGAGGGGAGGGATGAGCGGTGCCAGGAGGAGGGGGCGAGCGCTTGTAGTGGCTGGGTGCTTGCTGTACCAGCCGGAGGACTTGAGCAGTTGTGCTCCCTCCTGCAAGCGGTGCAGCACAGGGGATCTGAGGCGCAGCTGAGGAGCCGCAAGAGGGGACTGCTTGGTGGGAGGCGCAGAGGCGAGCGGGTGCATTACCGACCTGGGCCCCCAGGGGAGGGCAGGGGGCTTTCATCCGGCCGCTTGCAGGGACGGCAGCGATCTTCCTGCACAGTGTGAGTGCAATAGGACCGGCAAGATGCTCAGTGAAGGATCTCACCCCAGGCCAAGACCTTTCTGAGCAACCATCCACATAAACATATGGGATTAGTGGTAAGTGCGGGCTGGCCAGCTGCCTTTCTTGCTTACGTCCCTGCTCAAAGGAGCCTCGCAAACTCATCCTGGCTTCAGGTTCTGTATACACATGAGGTTTAGCCAGCTTGTAAGTGCTGGGAAGTGCCCGAAACCATTTTGTCTGTGCAGCAAAGCGCCTGCCTCCTGTGAAACCCAGGCTCTGAGAGGAACGCCATGGGCCACGAGGTGCCGTGGGGACATGCAGCCGGGACCCAGCCCATGCACCAGCTGCACCTGCCCATCGCTCCAGGCCCTGCATGCGTCCATGCGCCAGCAGCTCTGGCCTGGGGCAGGCACGAGGATGCAGCTGCCCTGGGTGAAAGCTGCGTCCCCCCTCCGCTTCTCCACGTGCCGGGCTCACGCTGCTGCAAGCTGAACCTGCCCAAAACTGCAGGACGTGAGCCCGGGCCAGAAGCTGCGCTGGGCCGTGCAGGACCACTGCTTTGGCTCACTGGGGCCGGGGCTCTCCTCTTCCAGAGTTCAAGCATTTATGATGACACTAATCACATCAGCGGCTTGCCTGGAGCCTAGTTAGTAGGTAACTTGGCGAAATGTCTTCGTGCACACTGATATGTGCTTGTGCTTGTAGGTTTGACAGGGAAATAGAAGTGGTTGAAGCCTGGCCCCGGGTTAAGCCAGGACCGTGCTGCAGGCGGGCAGCTCTCCCCGGGGCGAGGACGGGACCTGGGTGCGCCTTGCTAACAGAGTGGGGGTGTCCGCACGCCGTGTCAGAGTGGGCCTGGAGCAAGCGGGGTAGACGGCGGCGCAGTCTCCGTGTATTTATGTATAGCCAGGGTCGCTTTTTGTTTCCGAAAAGGGCTGCGGGCACCAGGCTGCCGTACGCAGCCACGCGAGCATCTCCCGGGCACGGCCGCGGCTGCG
>VXAA01001306.1:579019-656803 GCA_013399115.1 Anseranas semipalmata
GTTGCGGCCGTGGAGCCGCAGAGAGCGGGGAGGCGGCCCGTGCCCCCCTGCCCGCCCGGCGGCGGCGGAGGAGCGCGCCCGGCCCGGCCCGGCCCGGAGCTGAGCGCCGGAGGCATCCCCTGCGAGTGTGTCACCGGCGTCGTTAACAGCTGCAGGCAAGTGGGGCGGGGGGGATCTGTGTAACTGTTTTCGGGGTTGCCGTTTGCTTGCCGTTTTCTTTCGGTGGCCAAATCCAGTTTGCTTTATTTATGAGGCACAGTGGAACGGGACCCAGGGAAGGAAGGGAAGCTGCTGCTTCTTGGTGTTGTTTCCATAACTTCACTGCAACTGGATCTAATCACTGGCAGTGCCAAAACAGAAATGCCCGGGAGGGGAAAGGTGGCATCGCAGGGCAGCTGGATGGGACCGGAGGGCTCTTCTCGGCCCCGAGGGAGCGAGCCGCCAGAGCTGCGTGTTACCGTGCGAGCAGGCAGCGCGGCTCACCGTGCGGCTCCTTGCCGGGTGCTCTCACTGGGCTGCGCTTGCCTCGGGCGCTCGCTAGCCTAACGGGCTTCTAAAACCCTGTTTACACAGAGGATGGTGGAATAACTTTGCTGGGCTGCACTACCTCAATACAGGGGAGCGCCGCGACGCGGACCTGTGCCATCCTCCTGGCCTCCGCACTGGGGAGGGCAGCGGCTGGACGAGTCCCTGGCTGCCAGGGAGGCTTACATGAAGGGTGCTGCCGGGGGGGAGTAGTGGCTTTCCAACTTCGGCTTTTGCTGCAAGAACTGCTGATCGTACTTGGCCGCGTATCTTAGAAAACTGTCCTCCTCAGCTGGTGCTCAGGGTAAGATAAGGTTTGGCGTATGCAGCCCTTGCGCCCTTCTGCCTGGGTCATGGCATCAGTGAAGGTTTAAGCGAAGTCCTGGGTAAGTGCAGGGTTTGTGTAGAGATGAGCGATGCTGAATGTGCCCCAGCAGGAAGAGTTTTCCAGGCAAAAATCTTCCCCAGAGGGCCCCTGGGATTCGGGCCAGGAGAGCCTCATGAGGCCAACCTTTCCCGTTCATTTCAGCCGTGGCTGCGGGAGGGCGAGGGCTGTGGGAACTTGCCCGGTCCGGCGCTTCCCTCGCCCGGGCAGCGCAGCTCCTTGCCACTGCACGGGCTGCTGCTTTGGGGCCGTGCGGGCGGAGGGTCTAGCCGAATGGTCCATTCCCTCCTGGCTCAGCTCCTGAAGCTGTTTGCTGCTGCTGGAGGTGTCTGTGCCGCGGGGAGGAGCAGTGCCGAGGTGTGTGTGCTTAGGAGAGATTGCGGTCCTGCGTGCCAGGGACAGGACGGGACGGCGTTGCAGCCTGCAGCTTCCCCACTCCATGCTCCAGCTCCTCTTCAGTTGTTTTGTGGATGCTTCTTCTAGGTGGGCAAACTGCTGTGTTGTGGCTGTGCTCGCGGTCAGCAGTGGTGGTGGTGCAGGCTCTGCGGGCATACCGTGCTGTGCCACACCTGCACCTCTCAGCAAAAGTGGTGGCTGCACTGAAAGTCCTCCTTTGGAGACCTGGACAGCGAACCACCAGCTGTGCTGTGGCCATCAGCTGCGCACGTGTGTATAGCTGACAGCAAACATAAGGTTAGATTTCTTTCTTCAGAAAGCAAGGGGAATACACGACTGTCTCCTGCACCTAGTTCCCGTGCAAGCAAATACGTGTTTATGAGGCATCGATAACAAGACTGCCTGCTTGGTTAACTGCTGTTTGTTTGGAAATACTCTGTTACTTGGTTGAAACCAAACTGCGGATACGGAGGTGCACTGTCATCGGCTAAGACCTAATTTTTCTGGGACAGAACAGGCAAGTACTTGAGTCTTGATTTGTAGCAGTTGCTGACAGTTCTCTATTGCAGGAGCTGGAAATGCGTGGGAGGTGATTAAAGGTCCCAGAATGAGATGGCCAAGGGTGCTCTAATTAACGGCAAAGTGGATGCAGCCAGTAATGTTTCATATCTTTAACTCTGTCCTTGAGGCTGTGGTTCAAGAGGAACTTGACTGCAGAAGTAGGATTAGTGCATATTCAGAGGCTTATTTCCCTGCCTGTCTGCACGAGAGGATAGATGGCCTGGTGAAGGGCAGACCTCTGCCAAAGGTAGTGCATAGGTGACACTGCCCTTACAGGCATCGTGACCACAAATGCTTGTGAAGCACAAGTCTGTCCCAGCTTCCATGCTGCTCCAGGCTGGAGGAAGCGGAGGATGGTAGTCGGTGCTAGCCAAAATCCACCTTGGGTTGTGCTACCCTTGGCTCTCAGGCTGGCTTGGCTGGCTGGTGCTGGGGAAGATGTTTGAACTCGAGGTCTTCACCTCCCTCTGCTTCTCCTGAAGCACAGGAGTCACAGCCACAGCCCTTCTTCGTTTTCACAGGAAAGTCAAAGCAGCCCCAGGAGAAAATGTCATTTTTCTGTTCTCAACTCGGCATTTATAAAGGTGACAATAAAAGATCTGACAGTATCATTCTGATGGTGATTTATGAAGTGTATGGGCCTTTTCCGTAGCCCTTGGCTTTGGTAGAGTAACGTAAATCACAATTCTGCAAAGGATTAGCAATCAAAGAGCATTATGAATCAGTCTGATACTTTGTCCTAACTACAGCCCTTCTTAGGTTGCTGACCTACATACAGCTTTAGGTATAACTGCTTTGGGAAGGACGGGCTCCATTTCTGAATGTGAGGTGGTATGCTTGCTGCCGAACTGCTGGAGATCGCTTTGTGTTTGGAGGACGTTTTCATTGAGGTTACATGCAGAGTTACTAAAATTCCTGATCATTTCAGCTGGGCTTGAAGTTGGTGCTGCTTGACTGGTAGCTTGCCTGTGATGTGTGAACTGTAAGTGGTTCCTTTGAATGCTCTTTTAGTTATAATTGCGCTGATTAAAAAACTAGAATATGAAAGGAGGTGCTTTCAGAACAAAGTGCTCTTAGATATCTAGCCAGCAGGAGTCGTTGTTATCAGATGCTCTAATTACTTGTGTAATTAAAAACCTTGGAAAAACTTACATACTCAGGGCATTTGCTTATAGGCAAAATCCAGGTTTGTTGCCTTTCTTAAACACGCATGGCAGTTCAGCCTCTAGTGAGATGTGAACCCAAAGCATCCTTCATAAAATCTGTCCCAGAGGCTCACTGTACCCACGCAGATGCGCATCTGATTGCTCCCTTCTGACGGCTGGAGTAACAAGGTGAGCGGTGATGAACGGGAGGGTCTGGAACTGGCTCTGTGAAGCAGCAACTTCACGGGGAGCTCAGTCTGTTCCCTGGTGGCTCTTGAAGAGCTCCCAGGCATCAGCCAAAGGACACTGGTGTGGTTCCTGATAGGTAGTGGCAGTGAAAAGAGACAAAGCTTGGGTGAGCTTGCTTTCTGCTGCAGCTTGGGAAGGCAATGAGCAATATGAGATGCTGTAGCTGGTGGCATGTAGAGCAAAGACAATCTTTTGGGTATTGATCAGCATTCAGCTTTGCAGCAGAGCAGGACTGGGGGCTGGCAGTGTTGGCTCCCTCACTGGGTAAGGGAAAGTGCTGGCGCAAACTTTTTTTTTCTTTCTTTTTTATGTGCCGTGTTGTGGACATCTTTGATTCTGTGGGCACGTATATTTGTGTTTGTTAAACACCATGTTGAGCAATGGTACTGCATCTGTTTGTACTTTAAGGCAGCACTTAAGCCCATTCTTATCTGTTATGATTTTGGCTCTGCAAGACAGATCCCTTAGTTTGCAGGACTGCTGGAAGTGACGAGAGGTGCCTGCGCTAGTGTGCGTGCGCTTCCCACCGTGTGCCAGTAGGCTGCACACGTGCCTTTTGGTGGGGTCATGGGTGCCAGCTCTGGTAAAGATCCTTTGAAGCGGAGTGTGCGTATGTCAGTGTTTTCATCTGCAGATCTAGGGTTTTAAATCTAATTTGGCCCTGAGGGCTCCTAGGAGCTCATCTGTAAAAGTATCAGGGCTGAGTGACTGAGCACCTCTGTGAAAAGTGGGAAGTCTGTCCTCTAGGTTTTTGTCTCCGCAGGTCCTGAGTGGTGCGTTTACTTATCTTGGGTTTGCTGGTCCCTTGGCAGCGTTTTGAAGCTGCCTGCTGAGTTTCTGCCTCGTGTTGGGTGTCTCTGAAGTTACAGCTCTGCCAGCGAGATGTCAGATGATCTTAAATATTTGCTCATGATCTGTTGCTCACAAGTTATCATAACCTCTGTTCTCAAACAAAGGTTGCAGAGAAAGCTGCAGCACAGCATCTTGCTTATTCCTGTGTCCTCATAAAAAAGGTCTGTTTGTGATATCTTTATTTAAAACAGAAACACTGCACAGAATATCACCCCTCATACGAACAGGATGCTGAAGGGCAGGGAGGCCTCCACTTTTTCCCTCTTATCCTTGTGCCCTGGATGCCTTTGCCTGGAACAATACCTCTGTGAATGCAGAAGAGGAGAGCTCCTGGCCAGACTGTGCTAAAATTTCTGTGTTCTTGGTGCGTGTTTCCTCGGGGAACTGGCAGCTACTGAAAATTAACTGAGCGAAGCTGCCTTCGTTTTGCTGGCTGGTGTGTACTTCTGTGCTGCTGGAGCAAGCCAGGAACCGAAATCCGTCCAGCACAGGCACGCTGCAGGGTGATGCTGTTTGTGATTATCGTGGTCCCTTTCCCAGGGCACCTGGAAGTATTTAGAAACCTTACTCAAATGCACAGTGCAACTTCTAAATGCAGGTTGACTGTTAATACGTCTGGCTTCTGGGAGGAGACTGAGCACAGCCCAGACACTGAACAGGGACAGTGTCTACAAGGACCGTAGCTGGTGCCTGCTCCCTCCTGCCTGGGTTGGTAGAGAGGGTCATCAGCAGGAGCAGGAGATGGTACGGGTATTCTGCCATACTCAGTCCCTCACCTGGGGCACAAAGATCAGCAAAATTCAGTTAGTCTGGGCTGTACAAAGCTGTTTGAATGAAGTACGGAGTTTGAGCCAGGCCTGTCACGTGCATGTTGCACACAGATCTTCATTTAGCAGCTCCCATCATACTGGCGCGTGCTTGTCCTGGAACCCTGGCTTGTGGCTGAGATTCCTGGCTCTAAGAGAAACTGGGAACAAGCTAACGCTCCTGTCA
This sequence comes from Anseranas semipalmata, assembly GCA_013399115.1. Classification (NCBI taxonomy): domain Eukaryota; kingdom Metazoa; phylum Chordata; class Aves; order Anseriformes; family Anseranatidae; genus Anseranas; species Anseranas semipalmata. Next base: position 584,126 of record VXAA01001306.1, read on the forward strand.
TAAATAGTACATCTGCTCCCGCTTACAATGAGTGAAGCAGTTTGCATTTTCAACTGTAAAACTTTCAGAAAGATAGAGATAGAAATATGCATTATGGCCTGTCATTGTACCATTGTAATACAGCATTCGCTGACTGGAAAATCAAAGGGATTCAAATCAGTTCACTACATTTCCTGCAAGTGCCCTGTGTGCACTAATGGAGGTCACAGTCTATAGGAAGCGTGTTGGCAATGTGACTGGGATGGAGTGACAATAGAAATTGTCGTGGCAATCTTGCAGCAATGATAGCTGCTTACTAAAATGGCTCTCCTGGAAACTGAAAGAGATCCACAGTCATAGTTTTCCCCCTGCAGATCACAAATCTCAAGGAGCTGTTTTTATCTTGAAATAACATTTAACTCGCAATACAAGAGTAAAACGGGGTTTGTTTTTTTCTAGATTCATTTGAGGGCAGAGCCCTCAGGAAGTGCTGCTGACGGAAGGGTAATGTAGAACACCGTGCGCCTTCTGAACAGAATATCTCAAGCACAGAGCATCCTAAAAACAATGATGTAGTAAAAATTAAAAAAATAAAAATAAATGCAAATCACAAGGTTACCAAGGATTCTCCAGTTCCTTGACAAATTTGAAGCATGCTTGCAATGTACTCTTATCAATCAGAGAAGATATCTTCATGCTATGAGTTGCATTGTAAAACAAGATTGAGGTATAGTTCTGCATAACTCAAAGATTTTGCTTTGGTCCCGTGATGGATAATCAGCATATTATTTCTTGACTATCCTTATGACCCAATTGTAATCCTGTAACCCTTTGTGCTTGCAAGGGGTCTTAAGTAAATTAGAGATTTGAACTTACAGGATTATAATTGTTAGAATCAAGCTACATTTTCTTTTATTGTTTACATTTTAATGTAAGTTTATATACGTTTACATTAATACTCAATCCAGCTTTTATTTCCTCAGCAGCGATTCCATGTAGAGAATTGTCAGGGTGCTGGGCACTTCGTAAGTGGGATCTATCAGCAGAAACAAAAACCTTGTTCTCTGTCTCCTCTGTACTGATTTTCCTGGGTGAGTTTGATTGAAATACTGTGTATGTTTTATGAGAGTCTGGAAGGTGCTCACTCTCTTCCAGGACAGATACTGTGTCTATGAATTTGAAGTTCGTTTCCCATTAACAGCTGTTCTTGCAATCTTGAAATTCGCTTCTCTCAAATGCTTATGCCAGTAAAAGAGTGGAGCTTTCTTGGGAAGATTATGAAAGAGTGACCAGTTGTGCCTTAACAAATTCCTTCCAAAGCTTGATGAAATATATTTTACAGAGTCTGTGTAACTGCCTATGAAGCTGCCTTACGCCGTTCTGCACGAAAGGCTTCCTGGAGATGATCCCCAGAGGCTGGGTGCTATGGGGTGCTGCAGGGGCAGGTGTTTGAAGACATTTCTGTGGCCCCAGGTAAAATTCCCCAAACTGGGCAGAATCCAGAGGAAAAAATAGAGGTGCAGAAAAATAATACTGGCCAAATTAAAACCCTTTTTTGATTCTGCAGGATTTTGTTACCCAGCATTTCATATCGTTACACTTTGACTCTTTTAAAGGGACCTCTTCCCACTTTGGAGGAGAAGTCTTGCTGGTATGTTCATGTACTAGCTGGAGGCCTTTGTGCTAAATACCGATAACTTTTTGGCATCACTAAGGTAATGTTTTCAGGTGTGTGAGGAGTGTGTGAAAGAGGGAGGTGAGGGGTAGATCTGGTATGAACCAGTGCAAAGGCGATAACTTAGTGAAAGTGGGCAGATGTGCTGGGAATTAATGCGGCAGTGGAGGAAACCAGAACTTTTCCTTCTTCCTGATCCCAGGCTCTTGGCACCCTTCGGGGCTGAAGGTGGCCAGCTGTGCTGTGGGAGGAGTGGTCATGACAAGGACCACAAAAGCACTGACTCATGGAAATAAGCAAAAAAGGAAAGATGCTCCAGAGTGTAACGAAGGAGAAGACGTGGCAATGGTTGGTACTAGAAGGGCACACAGGACTGGTGGAGAGGAGGAAGGGAAGGTAGGGTGAAGATGGTGCCAGAGAGTGTTCTTCACGGAGGGTCAGTCCTGCTCTGTGGAGAACAGCCTTACTGTGCAGAGCAGAAGTGTCGGAGAATGGAGCTGCTTTCAGGGAGAAGAAAAGCAACAAGAAAAAAAAACAGCATAGGAAGGAGTGGTAAATTGGATTTAAGATGGAAGGGGAAACAACAACAAAACAAACAAACAAAACCCACAAAAACATGCATAAAAAAAAAAGTCCAGGCTTGGGGGTAAGTGGAACAGAGATGGGGTTCCGTCTGAAGGAATCAGGAGCAGAGATGAAGGAAATAGTCCCAAGGATGTGTTTTGTTGTTGGAGGTAGGGGGAACTGAAGGCCAAGGGGGGATTGATGCCTGTAACAGGAAGGGGTGATTTGGAGAGATGTGAGAGTGCCAAGCTGGAAAAGCAGAAAGAGCATTACTGGAAGAACACTTTAATTGAAGAATGACTTACATGATGAGTTAGTCAGACTATCTGCTTATGATTTAAATTGGGGACTGAAAGATCACTGGAATTTTCTGGCTCTTCAAATTTAATTTTACGTATTTTTAAAGAACAGCCGTTTTGACGTCTGGCCAAATGAGTAGTTCACCTATGGACTGAGGAGTCTGAAAATATGACTGAGACTTGGCTTTGAGCAGTAGCCCCATGTGCTATGTGTGTGGACGTCTGCAGTGTTGGCTGTGCTGAGCCTGCTGCAAGGTGTGGGCTTTTCAAAGTGCCGTGAGTCCTCAGGGGAAGAGATGTGGGAGAGGTGCATGGAAGGAATCTCATTTTCTGTAGATTTATCTGCTACTTTTCATAGCAGTCACCACTTGCTGTCTTTCATTTTATTCTTCTATAATCCAGTGTGGGTGTTGGCTGGGAATATTTTAGGTATTGTGGATGTGGCTCATCAATTTCAAATGTGGTTAGGAGTGTGTTCTTGAAAATCAATGGGACTTCCTTCAAGTCTACACCTGAGGTAAAAATCAAGTTCACTTTCAAGTGTGGTGTAGCTCCTTTCTGCCTTCCCGCTCTCCGTTTTGGAAACTTGTTATCATTCCACATTTGCTCTGGGTAGGTAAGGGTGGTCTGGCAGCCCTGCAACTCTGCTCTTGCTGTGGTTTTGATCTCCCAGGATAAAACCAGGGAGAAATCCCACAGAAGCGTTCTCCAGGAATCGGTGGGCAAGTTTATTGTTCAAGGTTCACATGTGTAACCAGTCCTTCTGGGATTCACCAGCCTCTGGTTTTGGCTGAACTGCAGGGAAAGAGTTCTTGAGTGGGATTTCGGAGGTGAGTTCAGCTCTGTACTTCATCATCATCTCTGGGCAGATCACTTTGCAAGGCACCAGTCTCCTTCAGGTGGCCAGCACTGGTGTGTTGTAGTGAAACGTGTGCTTTAGGGTTGAGAAGTTTCCCTGGTTATTATGGTAGTGCAATCAGATAAATATTTTATTAGATACTCACAGATTGTTTAATTAGATGGATAGATAATCATATACTTGCAATCTAGCGAGAAAAAAATCAAGAACTTAATTAAGGATTAGCTGTAAAATCTGATGTCAGAAATGGTGTTAAGTTTCAGCTTGGACACTCTTTAATTATATTTTGTTTAGTTCATGCTGAAAGTGAATGAAAATGAATGAAATTCAAGCTTACCTGAGCTAGAAATGAGAGGGTGTACCAAGGTCATTAATGCGTATTGACTCATCCTTTTAAAATTCCTGCCTGCCGTTAATTTGGCTTGATTTTTCCTATCTGTCTCCATGTAGACAATGCTCCAGAAGCCTAACTTGTTTTGAGGTATTGTGGAAATGCTTTTTTTTTTTCCCCCCACTGTTCTTTGCAGCCTCCAAGCTGAGATTTTGCACTCAGTGAGAATGGCAAGTGGAGCCCTTCAGGTGGTATTTCAAATGCTTAATTTTGTGCCTAAATATAATCTCCCTGGTGCCTGTGTTCGCGTCTGTCAGGGTTTCTCAGGCGTGAATGCCGTGCCCGCCACGCACGCAGGGCAGCAGGAAGGTGCAGTGCTGGAGCTGTCGCATCTCCGGCTGCAGCAGTGCCAGCTGGAGAGGTGGGGCTGTAGCACGGCTGTTTCTGCTCACAGCCCGACCTCATGGCTCACATCTGTCCTCAGCTGATTTTTATGCTGGGTCTTAAGCTGCTGATCTGTCAGAGCCCTTATCGGGCAGCGCTCAGCCTTCTCAGCACCTCGGGGGTGGTCTGATGGGCAGCGGAGCTGATAAAACCATTTGCTGCTGTCAGAAGCTCTCACTTCTTTCTTCCCAGCGTCCACCCATTTCTTGCGGCTTCCCTGGCCCTTCCCAGGCCCCTTCTTATCTTTATCTCGGGCACCTCTGGATCCCGTGGTTGCCTCGAGTCAATCTTATGGGTGGCTCAGAGCGGGTGGCCAGGGAGCAGCCGTGAGCGTGCTGCCAGCCCTCTGCATCTCAGAGAGCTGTGGCGTAAGCCTGCAGTCCCAGCACGTGTTGTGCTCGGTCAGCTGTCACTGGGAGGCTGCGGGATGGTGCTGGTTACTTCTGGAGAGCCTAACCCACCGTTTCTACCCCCGGCTCACCTGCCTGGATTTTGGTAACTGCAGGCTATGCTGTTGATGAGGCTCTCGTGGCTGTCTTTTTCCATAGCTGGCTGCTTTTCTAAGGTGAAAACACTCAGGCTGGGCAAGAAGGTAACTGCACTCTGCTTCTCCCTGTCTGAGAATGCCCCACAGGCCGTTGCGTGTTTTAATACTGTGTGTCATAATCTTGCAATTATTTTGAAGTGTTTCTTAGATCGGCAGCCTAAAGAGCATCTTGCAGGCATGCCCAGAATACCAAATCTGTATGCCTTTTCCTTTGGCCAAATGCATGGCTAACCTATATGCTCCAAGAAACCTTCTCCTCCGCCAGTGTTGCTCATTCTAGCCTCTTTCCAACATACACTTTTACAGGTAAAAAGCTTTTGGAGGCTCCCGCTGCCCCATCAGATAATAACATGGTGTGGTCCTAAGCAGCCGGCTCCTGGAGAGCTTTGGGTCTGCCTGGTCCTTGGGAGTCTCTGAACCCCCCCCACATCCTCTGCTTTTATTTCCTTAGGGTCCATGAAAACAGACTCTGGAATTAAAAAAACAAATATCCAGACCCATTCTGCCTCTCCTCTCTGTAGTTACAGGTCTTATTTTCTCCCAGACTGAGTTCAGCCATTGGCACTGTCAGTAGTAATGAAACTTTCAATAGCCAGTGCGCAGGAGACTGCCAGGCATGTGCCTGTGTCACAGGGTGGTTGTACCCGTTTGTGTTTCTTTCCTTTCTTCTTGAAGGAGTCTGGGGTGATCCCAGGGGCCTGGCCCAGCCACTGGACAGCAAGCCGTCTGCAGCGCTTGCTGAAGCCGGTTGAGCACAGTCAGGAGATAAGTAAGCAGAGCAGCTGAGTTGTGAACGTGACCCTGCACAAAGAGGTAGCAAAAGCCTGGTGGAGAAGCTGTGTACGAGTTGCTTCAGTGTTAGTTGCTGGCAAAGAGCACTTATCCAGCTCTGGTCTGGGGAGGAGGGTGAAGGAAGCTGAGTTTAGATAGGCTTGAAGTTGAAATATGGCTCTTGCTTGCAGCGCCTTGGCTAGGGAAAGCGGTGAGGGGCTCCTGCGGAGCTGGCCGGCACGGAGAAGGGATGCCGCTGGGACTGTGCCTGGTGGGGCTGCCTCTGGGTGACAGAAGTGGCTTAGCCATGGTTTGCACAGGTCCTCTCTCTTCCTGGCCACACCACAGCTCCTGCTTGGGCCGGGGCTGTGCTGGAAACTGTGGTGCAGGTTGGCTGCCTTCCTCCTGCTGCTGCTTGAACCTGCCTTGTGGCCGCAAGCTTCTGGTTCTGTCAGGGGGAACGTGGTGGCAAGAGTGGGAGATTTCTTCGCTCCTATATCCTAGCAATGCTGCTCCGAAGGCGTGTGTTTTCCCTGGCGTATGGCCAAGGTAGTAACCAGTAACTTGATTTTCTGTATTTCCCCTGGAAATTCCTGGCTGCTGCTCCTCTGGTTTCAGCAGTGGTTGGTGCCTGAAGTCTTTCCCCTGTAGTATTTGTGAAGCACTTCAATTGAAGGTGAACAGGAGCTGCTGAAGCTAAAGGCGTCAAAACCAAGCAAAGCTGCATCCCTTCAAAATGAGTGCAAGTTGTGGAGTTGGAGTTCTTGTAGTCCAGCCTATGGTCATGTCTTTGGTTTTATTTTTTATTATAATTTATTTATAAGAAGGTTCCATTTTATAGCAGAGGTAGTATTCTCGCAGCATCAGCCATGTAAAAAAATTGAATAAAAATGCAACAGTGTACCTTGTAGTAATGGGAGGTTTATCAAGCATTATTTTGTCCTCGTGGAATTGTTAAGCTGTCAGCCTGGGTCTCAGGAGGATGAGAAAAGGGTTGTAAAGCCAGGCTCTCAGAAGGCAGGATAGTGTTTAAGTTACTTATACAGCCCTAATTCAACTTGCACGTGTGCTACAGCATGATTGCATGGTTCCACAGCTGCTTCTCAGCTTGGTGCTGCCTTGCTCACTGTACAAAATGAACACGTATTTGGTATTTTTGTTATGTTCTTGCTGCTCTGAGACCATGCTTCGCTCGTTGTGCACTTAAACCCTGCCCCAAAGACAGGAACATAAGTTCTCTGCTAGGCTTCTCTGTGGTGCTCCTCACAAATGCCCAAGCACCTGTAGTTCGCATTGGTAGGAAAGCATCTCTGTAGCTGGGGACCTGAGGCGTGCACCAGCCAAGTCTGGGTGCTCTGCTGGGACATTGCCAGGACCTCGCTCCACTGAATCATTTCCAACCTCCACGAGATGCAGCTCTGGGGCTGCGAGCTCAGCCTGCGTGCAGCCTGCAGCGTGGGGCTGAGCTTGTCTCGCACAGGTCTGCATTTTTCCTGGGTTTGTGGGTGCATTGGGAGTTCGTCCTGAATGGTTAATTGATAGCTGAAGCTGTGCATATGCTGAATGTTAACCAAAGAAATGTGTGTTTGCTTAGAGTATTCAGACTCTTAGGAAAGGTCCAAAACAAGGCTGCTGGCCTGGGAATCTCCCCTGCCTCCATCATTTCTTCTGATTTGAGGCAGGTCGCTTAGTTTCTCCGCACCTCACCATAATGCAGAGGCAGCTTTTCTGCCTTGCTGGGCCCTGTGAGTTACTTGGAGGGTCGGTGGGCTGTCAGAGGAACAGGGGTCTGCAGCTTGCCGGGGGCACTCTGCCGGCTGCTGTGCCAGCGTCGCGTCTGGACAAGAGCCCGGCTCTGCCAGTGCTGGGTTTTGTGTCTCGCCGGCCGGCGCAGGAGGTGGCTTCGTGCGGTGCCTCGGTGGCTCAGCCTGTGAGTCTGCCTGTAGGCAGGAGCGACGGGCACGAGGCCGGGGCAGGTGGGCACGTCCATGTCCATGTCCACGTCTGTGTCCCCACATGCTGCTGCCCGGCCGGGCTGGCTCCTGCGCCTCGGCTGCTGGCAGGAGGGAGCTGCTGCTTTCCTGGTAATGGCTTAATGATTTTCTGTTTAACCGCAATTAACCCAGCAGGCAGGGTTTTGATTATTTTGTTTTAGAAGAGTTGCGGTGGCAAGGCTTATAATTTTGGGATGAATCAGCAGTAACAATTAAGCAATAAACAAACACGATTTCTTTTACCAGAACACAGCAGAGTGTTTTCCTCTGCCAAAGCAGCCGGCGGGCATTTGTTCACGTTGCAGCTGGGGAAGGTAGGGAGGAGAAATAATTTCTCACCTGTGAAAAGAAGAGAAGAAGAATTAATGATACATTTCTTTACTGCTATCACTTCCTTTTTCTTTTCTTTTCTTATTTTCTTTTTTTTTTTCTTTGAGTTGGGGGCTTTTTTTCACCTTTTTTTTTTTTTTTTTTTTTTGCCTCTCATAGGTGGGATCTTTTTACAGCACTGTTGTGGGGGGTTAATTTTGTGTTCTTGCTTAACCTTGGCATTTTCAAAGGTAACTTCCCATCCAGTAACTGCTAGTACTCCTGGTGGTGCTAACGCTTGCCCTGTAGATAGTCGTATGCACATTTGGAGAGTAAAACTTGTGTCAGCATCTGGCTAAACAACACAGAAGGTGCCTGTGCTGCACTGGGTGAACATGCTGGCCTTGGGTCTGTGGGGCACACTCCAAGCAGGTTTGGGGAAGCATTACCTTTGGTCAGGTGGCTCCAGGACATCTTCTGTGCCTTTCGAGCCCTCGGCCTCTGCTGGAGGCTGGCTGTGTGGAGGTGGAGGAGGTCGGTGCTGTGCTGGCTGCTGCTCACCAGCCACCCCCTTGCCCCCACACGCACGTCCTGGCAGTGTTTTAAAAACGAAATGTAGGACAAACGAGTGCTGTCCTATCTCCGTCCTGCTCGCAGGATCTCCGTGTGCCTCGGGTGGGTCAGGTGACTGCTGCCTTCTGTTTTCTGCCCAGCAAAAGACTGCAGATTCAGTAGGGAGTTGACATCAGACTGGGACAAAATTTGCTCTATTTTTTTTTTTAGCTGGTCTATTTTCTTTTGCCTGCAACTCGTGTGATAAGAGTGTGGTCTGCTTTGTTTTCCGGTGACGTGCTGGTGGCCCTGCAGACGCGGGTCCCTGCAGACGGGTTGGTCCTGGCAGCACGGCGGGAAAGACGCTCGCTGTTTTAGAAACGCCGCTCCGTGCAAGCGGGTCAGGGCTCCTCTGTGCACACCTGGGCTCTGGCTGCGAGACTGACCGCTTCAGTGCTGCACATCGGTTTTTACAAGCGGAGTGGAGACAGGGTAGGCTCCTGACCCAACTTTTTATTTATTTATTTGATTCGATAAAGCAGAATAGAGAGAACTACTAGACGAAGCAGCCTCCCTCGCTGTGGGCGGGCGCGGGGCAGAGCTGCCTCGCTCAGGGCTGTGGCAGGGAAGCATACTGGCTGCGGCGTGCGCGCTGCCCGGCAAGGGGGGGGGGCTTTGGAAGTGTCACGAAAATGGGCCCTGCTCTGCTAAGGCAGAGGAGGAGGTGGTTTGCTGATGTTGCCTGTTTCGTTAAGCCTAGCCTGGGCTATCGAGTAAATCTGCAACCTTTTTCATGAGAGGTGTCAAAGAAGGTGGAGAGGGTTCTGAACCCCCTGGATACACTCCAGATTAATTACACCTTTTTGTTTTCCCCTGAGATTCCCTATCAAAACACATAATAGGAAAACTGTGTGTGAGTGAACATGAAGTAGGTCAGGCCTGTGTCTTGCCCTTGCATGGCAAGGTGGGTATTTGAAACCGTGCCTTTCTTTGTACCCGGGGGACTGCTGCAGGCACAGCTTCCTGTGCTCCAAGCTGCTGTTGGAGAGGACCACATACTGTCCTGGGTACATCAGCATTTCCCCAGGCAGAGGAGCACTTTTGGGTCTGTCACAGCCATTTACACGTTTGCTGTCCATGCAGGTCACCTAATGATAGAATTGTAGAATCATCTAGGTTGGAAAAGACCTTCAAGATCATAAAGTCCAACCGTCAACCTGACCTACCAAGTCCCATCACTAAGCATGTTCCTTAGTGCTGCATCCACATGTCTCATGCATATCTCCAGGGATGGGGACTCCACCACTCCCTGGGCAGTCTATTCCAATGCTTGACCACCCTCTCCATGAAGAAATTCTTCCTGATGTCCGATCTTAACCTACCCTGGTGCAACTTGAGGCCATTTCCTTGCAATCCGTGCATTGCCACAGGGATGACCATATCGCCCTGCTGCAGTATGGTACAAGGAATAAGGAAAGCTGGGTGCCCTGTAGTAGTGTCCTTTGGGTGGGAAGCATCTCCAGGCTGGGAGTTCAGAAAGAGGAGGCTGTCAGGCAGGAGCTCCCTTGGCATCCTCCCCATGGGCATGATTCTGATTTTTGTTCCAGATTTGTCACTGACTTTAGGGCGGGGAGTAGATCTTTTTGGCCTGTCCCCTCTTGTGTCAGAAATGCTGTATTAATGACTTTGTCAAATTCAGGCTTGATCAGAAGGTGAGGTGGCCAGACCCCTCATGCTCATGGCCTGTAGGACAAGTGCTGAGGGTTCAAGCTCCCCTAAGGGACACAGCTGATGCCACAGCCCACGGCTCCTGACGCCCAGCTGGGGCTCTGCCCTCACGAAAGCACAGCTGGCAGGAGGACAGTCTCTGTGTCACTGCCCGTGGTCAGCGCGGAGCTAGTGAGCGAGCGGTGGAAGGGGTGCAGAAGCCTGCAGAGGGGCTTTAAAGCCGCGTGCCTGCCAGCTTCGCTCCCTGAGGATGAGGAGGCTAAATGCCGTGCTGGGAGGTGCAGGATCTGACACACCGGTGGACTGTGCGTGGGCTGTGTGTCCCATGTCCTGGCACCGCTTCGCTCCCTGGGTGAATGAGACCTGTTTCTGCCCAGTTTCCATCATGATGCCTTCTTCCCCCGGTGCTCTGCCAGCGGGCGAGGCATGCGTCTGCTTGGTCCTTGCAGAGATACCCGGGGGTGTTCGTGAGCGCTGTGACCCTGGACGTGGAGGGCGGCTGAGCGGCGCTGCCGGCCCCAGCCTGGCCGGGGCAGCTCCCTCCCCGTTCCGCAGCCACCCTGCAGCCTGGCGCACACTTCCACGCCAGAAGCCACACGCCTCTGTCTTTGAAGGCGTCTCGGTTTGCTTTGCAGTCACGGGGAGAGGAAGACTCGAACAAGAAGTTGAGGCGGGGAGGGCAGGAGCCAGGTGTGGAGCCTGGTACGCTTTTAAACCCGCATCCATGCCCAGTGCTACCAGGGAGCACCTGGCAGCGTGGCCGGGTGACCTGCATGTAGGCTTGAGACTTTCCGCGCTCCTGTGTTCCGTTTGCTCATCTCTTTGCTCCATTTCTCTGACGTAGTGCATGCCGTGAAGCAGTGCATGGATGAGGTGACCTGGTGACCTGCTGGGGCTGCTGGTGGGGCCTCCTAGTCTGGCATGCATGTGCAGCTACCCAGAAATTCTGCTGGTGGCCAGAAGAAGCGCAGAACGTTACTTTCTGGTTTAGTAGCCAGCTCTTCCTGCTTTCCCCTGGCCTGACGTAACCCTCCAAGATCTCTGGTTTTGTTATTTCTCACGCAGCGAGATCCCTCGCCAGCCCCGCTGAGGGCTGGGCGCTGGCGGCAGCGCGCTGCCGTCTCCTCGCACCAATCATTGCCGTGTGCCCTCCAGCCCGGTCGCAAGGATGCGCGGCTGCACGGCAGCGCCCACCCAGGTCACTGCCGCTTGCAGACCCCCTCTGCTGAGCTTTCTGCTTCTGGCAGGGCTGTGTGCCGTGGGGCCGGGGGGGGTAGCGTCCTCAGGGTTAGAGGTGGCCGTGGCGTGGGATATCAGCGTGTTAGGGCCTCTCCGTAACCTGTGAGCACCTGGGTTCCCTGCCGATAGCGGGGAGCAGAGCTGCGGGATGCGTGGGTCAGACCCATGCCAGGCCACACATGCGGGCTGGAAACTTGCCTGGGGCAGGGTAGTTATGGGAGGCGGCCTTTTTCAGCTGGATTGTGTGCAGTGACTTGCTAAATAATCTTGTGATTAATATCTTATTTAAGAGGATTTTAGGACACGTGCTGTAGTTGCACCGAGTTTCTTGTAGAAGTAGGGGAGAGGTTAGAAAAATAAACTCTGTAAAGGCTTTTTTGTATTTCAGGCCAGGCTCTGCATGGTTGCTGTCGCTGCAGGCATGCTGTGTGCACCCCAGACAGCCGCTGTAGTCCCAGGTCCAGCAGTTTCTGATGAGTCTGTGTGACCGATGTGGTTGTCTCACATTGTCTCCTTAATTTCTTTCCTAGGCCAGAAAACTCGCTTAGAAGTGAGATGGGGGCGTGAAGAACTGCGTGCACGGCTCGGACGTGGCAGCAGCTCGTCCGGACCTCACCCGGCCACCCCCTTGTGACTGGAAGGGTTCGACAAGAGCCACTGTGGACAGCGAAGGAACGTGGAGATGAAGGTGATGGCCGTGTCTCTCTTCCTTTTCCTGCACCGCTTTTTGCTGTTGGGGGCCTGGCAGCAGGAGCATGGCTGCTGTCAGCGCAATAAGGTCACGTGTATTCAAAGGCATTGCTGTTTGCACTGGGGCTGTCTCGTGCTGCATGCGGAGTTGGGAGGGGTGTGAAGAGAACTGGGAGGGCTCTCTGCTCTTCCATTTGCACCTACCCTATACTTCTTTCTGTAAAGCAAAATAAAATATTTATTCTGCTTCTTGTGGGAGCTGTTGTAGATGTTGATACATATTGGCTATGCTCCAGAGATAAATGTCTAAGATCCAGTTGGTTATTCTGACTTGCATAAAACTATATAAGATGTCTGCTGGCACTCATTTTGGTTAGGGCTTTCCCCAGAAACCCTTTGGGGATATTGCTGGTGGTGCTGGGTTAGAGTAATTAGCTGGATGGGTTCAGAGCTGACCTCTGCTGAGCATGCCTGGAGAACTCCGTGCTTTCACTGGTGGTGCTCCTACTTTTTTCCCCTCTCCATCTCTCTTTCCTGCTGACATCTTGCCCCTTATCACAGCACTGCAAGCATTTATTAACTGTCTGCTTGGATGAGTAGCTAGTCCAGAAGATCTGTACTGTGTGTGGAACATTCCTAGAGCTCTGTACTTTAGCGTGGGGCTGATTAGTCCAATAAATGTGTGAATGGACTACCCTTTGGCATGCAATTAGTGTACACCGTTCAGTGTTTTGGTTGGGCACAGCAAGTCTTTGGATAGCCTGACTGGGAAGGTGGCGGTGCCAGGAGCCCCAGGGAGAGCACAGACCTCCTCTTGGTCACACTGTTTGTTTAACACCACATTCTCCTGCGCAGGGGAAAACAAAGGAAAGCAAACTCGGCAGGGGGGATTTTTAGAGGTGACTGCAAGTATGGGTTTTGGACGTATGCCTGTTTTCGTGTGTGAAGAGGGTTTGAGAGGATTTCATTGTGCAGCTGCTTTTTTCAATCCTTAACTTCCTGGCATCAGGAATGCCAGACAGAGGTGGCCTCTGTCCCTTCCCCATTTCCTCTGCCGCTGGAAACATGCTAATCTTCCCTCCTCCGCTTAAAACCTGCATCTTTAATACGGAAAATGCACCCCCCTTTCTTCCCTTCTGGCCAGGGAACACTTCTCCTTCTCAGTGTTGTATTACCTTTAGCATTGCAAACCGGAGGGCCCCAGCTGCGGTGGTGGGGCTCAGCAGCCCGCCCTCCTGCGGGCTGCGGGGTGGCCGTGCGAGCCGCTGCGCTCCACGTGGCCGCCTTGCCTCTGCTGTGGTGTGTCAAGGCCCAGGGGAACGGGACCTGGCGAGCACCGGCAGGAGTGGGAATGTGCTGCTGCAGGTAGGTGAGTGGAAAAGAGGAAAGGCATGGCACGTTGCCTTGGACATCCTTGGCAGCTGCTGTTTTCCTGGGGAAACTGAACTGGAGCCAGCTTCTGGTGAGACGGGATTTGGGTACAGAATAGAGGATCAAAAAAGTGGGTCAGCCATGGAGCACTGCCTCTGTAAAAACTTTTTTTTGTGGAAACAAGGGTTTTCGTTTGGTTGTGTTTTCTTTCCTTGTTCCTTTATGAGAATTCTTTGCTCACTGGGCAAAGTGTCTTAGGGTGTGACCTTGGGTTTGCTGGTGAGATAGCAGGATCTTGGAGGGCTGCACAACCCGTGGCAGTGGGACTTGTCCTCCCTGGGGAGATGTGGCAGCACAGAGCAGCTCTGTGTGCATGTGTGAAGTATAAGCTTGCAACAGTGAGTGTTATTTTGGCCTCAGTTGGATGTCAGTCTTTAGGACAGCAGAAATCTAAGGCCAAGCTGACCTCTCAAGCACAGCTTTTACTTTCAATCTGGAGATATTTGTTCTCTTAGCATGCTTTGGTAGTACTACACTGGAGAGTTACCTTCCATTCGTGCCAGCACAAAGTCTTTATCTCCTTTTGAACCGCAGAGAAGTCCTTCTGTTGGACAGTCAAACCCAATCGCCTTTTACTAAATGAGGTTTTGCATGAGGCAGCCTGGTTAGGCCTGGCTTGTGATATGCAAAGGCTGTTGGTGGAATTCCGCCAAATATATCTGTGATATATTTGGTCTGCAGTATCTTTTATCTCTCTATCTGCACAACCCCCTTGTCAGCAATTACACTGTATGTAGCACATTGGTATCTGAAATGGAAAAGGCCCATTTGCGTTTCCTCCTTTTGGCTCATCTGAAATGGGGAAGTAAAAACAAAAACAAACTTCTCAGTCCCCCGGGCTCTGCGTCACCGCCAGGACCCCTCCAGGACTGTGCTCCTCCAGCCAGCGGCTGGTGGGGGAGCAGAGCCCTGTGTGCCACGGGGGAGCGGTGTCCCCATGGTACCTGGGCTCTAGGTGACAGACAGGAGGAGCACAGCGACGCGCGAGGGCGATCAGAGGCTCGGTGTGCTGCCTCTGCTTCAGCGGTGGTTCTGCAGCGTGGGTGTCCAGGCCAGTCGAGCACAGTCAGCAATACCTTGGACCCAGTGCTAAAATAGTTTCCTCTGAAGGGTGATGCATGCGTAAAGTATTGTGTAAGATAACGGAGTAATTAAGTGTTGTGTAAGATAATGGAGTAATTAATTCTGCACACTTGATTCTGAAGCGCAGTGCCAGCCCATCTGGGTGGTTTTGCTTTAGGATGGCTCCACCAGTGCTATCAGTTTTGGGCAGCTTTCTGGATCAGGAGTTGGTCATTTGTGCGTGTGGCTCTGGGTCTCCTGGTACCAGCCTGTTTCTGCCTGTTCAAGGCTTCTGCTGCCTTATATTCATGAGGTTCGTGCACAGTCCTGGGCTTATTCACTTTTACGTACATTATTCTGAAGTCATTGGTCTTGGTTAACACTGCAATATCAGGATTTAAAAGAATGCTTGTATATGTGCGTGTGTGTAAATATATTTGTGTGTGTTTATATTTGGTTTTATGGATGTGTGTGTGTATATGTGTTGACATATATTTTTGTTCTTAATGACAAGTGGTTGTGAAGCTGTACATACGTAAGTAGGGCAGTGCTCTTGGCTTGGGTTAGAGCTGTACTCTGTTCTGGTCACTGCAGAGCAGGTAGCTTGCTCACCTTCCTTTCAGGTTTCCAGATGCAGTCGCTGGAGCTACTTCTGCTGCCAGCTCCTGGGGCAGAGGATGACCACCGCAGGCATCGCTTCTGACTTGAAGCGTCCTGTGGGACTCGTATGTCGGGTCTGAAACTCACAGCATTTTGGTGAGCAGAGGACAAGAGCCCAGAACAGGCACTGCACACTGGGGGTCTGGGAGAGATGGGAGGAAAGCTGACCAAAAGAAAGCAGATAAGAAGAGGACTTCCAAAAAGGAGGGCTCGTGGAGGAGGAGGCCTGGAGATGGACGTGAGGATCCCACCAAGGCAGGAGATGACTAACTGCACACCACTTCACCGTGGGGAAAGGCCAAATTTGAGCATTCCCTCACGCTGAGCCAATGCTCGGAGAACGAAGGGCCTTAGGAAGGGTTTCACAGGAAGAAGAGGAGTGCTGGAGATGCAGGCACAGTAGGAAAGCATCTGGTTCCACGCAGGTCATGCATGGAGCTGGCAGAAGCAGCTGTGTGGTGGGGGCTCCTTCGCTGGCTCCGTGCTGGCTTGGGGAGGGCCTCCCAGCTGCTGGTAGGAGCAGCTCTGGAGGTTGTTGTGCATCCCCGGTCTCTTAAAAATAGCTCTTTTAAAAACGGCTGCAGTCAGAGAAGTGGTTTCGTTAAGTTCTAACCACCAGTGCCTCTGTGCTAGTTGCTCGACCAAGTGTTTGATCAGATTGTGCAGAGCACCGTACTTTCATCTCTGACAACAGCAGAGCCCTTGCAGAGTCAAAGGTTCAGGCGACCCAGCGCCTCGAGGTGAGCACATGGGAAACTCCATCCAGCTTCCCTTTTCTCACACACATTGTCACCTCTTTTGGCTGTAACCTGCAGAGATCTCCAAAGAGTGCTCGTCTTCTTACCTCTTGCTCAGAGTGAACTGGCCAAGAACAGGTATGAAAATCCAGAAGCAACTGCAGAAAGCCAGCTTGGTCTGACAACGGTTGCTTTGCAGGCTGTGTACATGAGTACTGCGTGGTCTCCAAGCAGACCTCTGAGAGAAGCAAGGTTTTGGAGCAGCTGAGAAAGGAGCGCCATGTTGTGTTGGCTTTGCCTGTCGTGCTGGTGTGTGTGAACTCTGGTATTTGGTGAGCTTTTAAAGCCCCCTCAGAAAGGGCATGTGGGGTTAGCTGCAAGCGATGTCATTTCTGCAGCACTGGTGCTCCGTCTCATTTGAGATGGACTACAGATAAAGCCTTACGGAGGTGCAGACAAAGCTGAGGCTTTATACGTGAGGTAAACATTGCAGGGTAAGAGGAATGGGGCAGGCTTATAATCTTGATTCCTGTACTTTGTGAAAAAATGGAAAATTATTGAACAATAACAGCCTTCAGAGAATATTCTTAAAACTAATGCTTTTGCTTAACTAATCATTTCTATATTTAACGCTTCAGAAGGAAGAAGAAGAATTCAGAGAAGATGACTTGTAGAAGCAATTTCCCTTAATAACATACAACTGTGGCCTCTGTGCATGTTGGACAGCTTTCTAAAAGCTTTTATTTCAGTTACATCAATTTCTTATTGTATCCTGAAATAGGTGGGGATATAAGAATGTAAGTACATAAGTACATGTATTTGTAATACATGCTATTTATAGGTATACACCCATTTCAGTGGAAGCAGAAAAAACTTATCTGAATTGACTTTATTCTTGGAGGGAAAAACAAAGACCACTGAAATGCAAATTAATAACCCCAAAATAGTTTGAGAGGACTTTGTTAGGCTTTTTTCTAGCTTTTCTTTGCTCTCATATTGGAGTGCTACACCTCCTTCTAAATGAAAGGAGATGATCTAACCAGGATACCTGGGTTTTGGGATTCTCAGCTGATTTTACCTGAAGGTCTACTTGTGTGATTACCTGAGGATGGTAAAAAAGTCTGTGTGCTTGCAGAGGAGTGGGATGGTAAGGAAGGGATGAGCTTAGATAAAGGATATGGCATAGGAGGCATCTGTGCACCTATATGCTCGGGTTGCTTGTTGTGCTTGTGCCCAAACTGCAGCAGACTGTGTTTAGAGTCAACATTTGGTTCTCCTGCCTGTGTTGGAAACCGGTCCTGCATACAGAGATTTGCCAGGAGACCCCAGGATGGCCACTGCTGTGTACCTTCAGATCCCTTTGCAAGCTTGGACATGGTGTGGTAGAAGCCTGGATCCTGCTCTGAGGAACTGGAGGAGGGAAAATCATGGGAAGGAGAGGGGGATACACCACTGGGGAGGATTCCCTCGCCTAGAGGACTGAGGATAGTGGAGAGGAAGGACCACCTAGGTTCTGCTCCCAAGAGACTATGCTGGCATTTCCAAATAAATCAGGTCTCGTTTCTTTAGCTCAGAAGTGGTGCTGAAGGGGCTGCCTTGGCTAGGAAGCGAGCGAGTGCTTGGACTGCTCCCCGTGGCTGGCTCTCAGTGCCCCTTAACCTGGGAGTTAGCATCGCTGCTGGGCCTGGGGGTCGCTAGTACAAGCAGCTGCATTTAGCTCGCTACATCTGGTCCTGAATTCCTGCTTTTTCCATGCCTGCTGACTGCCTGTCCTCAGCAGGTAAATGGGGATACTGGTTGTCCCTTAGAACTGAGTAAAAATAGGCAGGTTTGTTTAAATAAAATAAATGAATAACTTTACCTAAAACTTGATCTGAGCTAGACCAAAAGTCAACCTTGTTTAAAGTTCAGTGAACTTTAAGCCCAGTGCTTTCCACTTCTGAGGCTAGATCTGATGTTAAGCAACGAGAAGAATCTGTCTTGTCTCAGATAAATCAGGCAGAGGCTGGAAATGGCATGAAATCACCCTTGCAGGCTCTAGCACCGTGTGGGATGTTGCTGGGTGTGAGATGACAGCTGTGTGAAAACAGCAGTTCTTGCTTGAAAGCAGCCAGGCGCGGTGTCAAACCCCACAGACTTCCTCTGAGTCACCCACCGGTAGCTGGCTGTAGTAACCTGTCGAGAGCTCAATTGGATTTTGCTTGCGGGTGAAGGAAATCAGGGTTCCTTGTCTGCACATAAGCATAGAGGTCTGCTTCAGAGATATAGAGAATTTTAGCATGTCTACTTATCTGTGCAGACCATCTATACATTTTGTTGCAAGAGATAACTGTAAATAGCGTATGCTGCACTGTCTAATCTAAGAGATGAGCTTAGCAGTATTCTGCATGTTCTCTGTGATTTGTGAAAGTTTGGTTCAACTGAATATCCAGCATTTGATGCTGAGGTTCAGCCTCCTTTCTCAGGGATGGGGGAAGCCTCAGTGAAGCATTTTGGCCTCCTTTGTTTGGGTTATTGACATGCTACTTTAAATAATTGCGTGGATTTTGCGATTAGGGTTCCTGAATGAGTGATGCATCATGGATTTGATTAATATTGAGGTCCAGGGCATCTGCTGCAGTGTGGTCCTTTGGATAAGGAGCACGCTGCTGAAGCTGGTCTGCTTATCACCCCACTCTTGCTGTGCTCCCATTTGTACTGGGAAGCAGATCCAGATCAAGCAGGGTTCAGGTCGAGTGAAACCCAACAAGAAGCAGTATTTAAACAGAACCAATTTGTGATGTTATAAAAGGAAAAATTGCAGTACAGGTAAGTGTGGGTTTCTCTTGGGGCACAAACTGTCAATTAATGGTGCTATGCGTGCGCTCATCTCAGGGCAAATGACATTTAGGATCCTCCAGATGTTATGTGCTAGGAAATTGCTCATTGTTTAGCAGTTATGTTCAGAAAGCAAGGTGGGAGTGAGGAGCAAAGTGGGTGTTGTAACTAGCGATGGCAATGCTTGGTGCTTACTGCAGTCCTGATGGATTTAACCTCAGTCTGGGCTCTTTGCGTTCCAGTTGAGAGTGGCCTCTCTTGAAGCTGTCCATCCTGGGCACAAAAGATGACTTATGTGTTTGTGGGGGAGTTTCCTTGCAGAAGGAAGAAGTCTGGCTTCTTCATGGCCATGAAGGGGAAGGGAGGAGAGCTGTGTGCTTGTGCAGCCTGCTCTTAGGAGCTGCATCCTTGTCTAGCTGTGCTGGAGTCAAGTCTTTGGCGCGTCATCCCTCCTCCCAGTGAAGAGCTGGTCTCTCCCGGGAGGCGCGTGGGCACTGTCCATTGCTCTAGGCAGCTCAGGGAGCTTTAGGTCATATGAGAGCTCTCAGCCTGCTGAAGTGTGTTGTGCTAAAGCCGGTGCCAGAGCCAACGCTGTGCAGAGGAGATAAGAAAATGAGGCCTCCTTTATCGCTTCAGGGAGTAACCCATGTTTCTGTTGGATTTATCTGTCTAAAACTCTTCCTCCACGCCTGCAAGCCACTACCTGGCTTTGATGAAAAACACATTTGTGCTGAGATTCGTTGGTTGTTTCGCTTTTATTTCTGTTTGTTCAGCAACCCCGGTCTCTGTTTCGTGCAGCTGGCTCAGCGGCGTGCCCTACACACCCATCCCGTCTCCATGGTGTCTGCCATGCCGCCCGCCCGCGGAGGCCTCTGGCAGCTGCCTGGGTGGCTGTGTCTGTCCCCCGGGGCCGTGCAGGCCCTGGGAAGATGGGCCACCGCCAGCCACGGCCCGGGGAAGCGAGCTGACATCCGGCAGATCTCGGGAACCGTTGCTGTTGGGGCGGCGACCAAGCTGTTTGTGTTTGTGGGCACCACGATGGCAGTGCCGCGGTGCCTGCGGAGTTGGGTGGCGTGGGCTCTGGTGGAGGCGTGAGGTTTCTGTGGGCTTAAATACCAGAAGGGAAAGTGCAGCCTGCTTCCAGGTGAGGCCTGTGGTTCAGGTCTGTGACGGTGTTCCCTGGTGGCACCCGCTGTTTCTCTGCTCAGCGTCTGCAAGTTCTTCTGCCACTTCTTTCTGAAGTGCTCAGCATGAGGAGTAAGTGGTGTGTCTGGGGCCAGGAGCTGGTGGGGCTTTCTGGGCTCCATACCTGTTTTTCTGCTAGGAAAAAGCAGGCAAAAAACAGTTGGAGCCGGAGGTATTATTAAATAGGCTTGAGAGACACTACAGTGGTCTCTATTGCCCTTTTGGCCTCACTAAACTTTAACTAAAGGTACTTCATTTCACAAGGATAGTGTTTTCTTCCCTCTAGCAACTGTGTTAATCCTCCTTAATTAATTTGTTGCACTTCAGATCACTTATATCATGCCCATAACCACGCCCATCCTTCACTGGGATGCTGTCACGGTATGTGAATGGGGAAGAAAAAAGGGGAAATCTTTGGATAGATGGTATCCGGCCAGGGCACAGCGTGGTGCTTCCTGCCTGGGAGCTTGTAGCTCGAGCTGGTGCCGCGTTGTGCCCGGTCCTGCATCCCGAGGAGGAGTGGTGATGGCATGTAGGCTTGGGGGGCATCTGTGTGCTCCTGCGGAGCGTTCGTAGTGCTGGATTCTTCTTCAGCAAGGGGCATGGCTGTTGGTTTTTGGACGGACAGTACGCTTGCACGTGTTTGCCTTTCTCAAGCGGTTGTGGGGGATGTTGAGGAAAGAAGACAGCGAGGAGATTTTAAGTGAAGACTTTAACAGGAAAGTTTCAGTAATATTTTCTGTTTTTATAAATACATATGTGAAACTTTGAGGGGGAGGAGTGTTTAAAGCTCTATAAATGCCTTTAAACATATCCAGATGCCCAGATTTATGCTAAATGTTTATATTTCATGAGATTTATGAAACTGAATTTTATTCAGGCAAGGTCACTTCCCTGGTGACTTTCTTATGGGCTTATTGATGGTAGATACACTTGAAATGATGTTACAAGGGGAAGTGTTACCTGGTCAATAACTCAGGCTTGTTTTTAACAAACACATCTTTGAATTTTTTTTTTTTTTTTTTGTATGTGGACCAGCTTTTTCTTCCAGGAGATTGCACGTGCTGAGTAGACTACATGTCTGCTCTGTTTTGTGAAAGGCATCTCCCATTGTATCAAACTCACAACAAAACACTCAAATGTTTATTAAATTTCACAAATACAGATTTAAAGCTGGGTCCATTGTAACGTTATCAGCCTGTGATTTATTTTTGAAATAGTAGCTTGGGGTCAAAACCAAGGTAGAGCCGTGCTTGCTGTTGTTCACGTATGAAGCCCAGATATGCCGTGAGCTCGCTGCGCAAGGACACGACTCGCTGACGTGCTTTGGCAAAACGCATGTTTGCCATCTGCTACTGCAAATATTTTGGCTTCTGAGAACCTGGCTGCTGCTTCAAAAGTGAACAATATTCGGGATGTTTTGATATATGCATTCCTACATATCTGTTACATGGGCTTCTCTCTTGCAGCCTGACACTTAGCCTAGACATGGGTTTCCTCAATAGCTTGTGTTTAGTGATAACCGCTTCCCTGGGGTAGTTTTAGTCTTCATGTAACCAGCTGGGACCGATGATGCGTGACTGTAAGAGGTATCAGTTTAGCTTGCTTAACACTGTGGCTATGGAGAGCAAAAGCAAGTATTATGGGGTTATGGAAAAACATCTGACTATTGTAATGTGTTTTTCCCTCTTCAGTTTCTGTCAGAGGCAAAACAGTTAATTGTCTATAATTTTGATCTTCCCATTTCTCTTCCGTTGTTCAGGTTCCTTGCATGGGAAGGAACTATTTTGATTTTTTTTTCCAGAGAATTAATTGAAATTCTTGTTAAATAATTTCTTTTTACAAGTTCTCTGAAAGTTACATGTTCTGACGGGTGGTAACGGGTGTCCATTCTAATACTGTTTACTGTGGTTGCCATGTGCCTTCTTTTCTTGGCACCTGAGACTTTTTGAGGAACATCTCTCACCATCTTTACATTATAGAATTACGGGTTTCTTAGTGAAAAACAATTTATTTTAAACAATGCAAGAAGTCTTTTGCTTAACATTCAAGGACTTTTGAATAGTGCTTTCTGAAGCCAGTGGCTTCAGAATTCCCATTTTACTTCTGCGCTCCAGTGAAGTTGGTGTGGCAGAGCGCTGTGGCGGGGGCTAGCCCCGCAGGTCCCCCCAGGGGATGAGCTCTGTGTATGAAGAGAAGAACCAAATCTGGGTATTGCTGCTGGACCAAACTGACAAACGGTAGATGTGCAGTTCTGCAAGTTTATTCCAATCCCTCAGTTTGAATTGAATTAGGTTCTTCTTTGAGCAAGTTGTAAAGAGCGATTGCATTGTCCTTGAAGAGATGGAAAGATATCACGCCCACCTGCAAAAGGCTGACGTCATAGAAATATATCCTGAGGGGCTGTGGCTGGCACAAAATATGTTTATTGTCCTGGGGCCATGGAATACTCGTTAGGTGTCTTGGTGCGCAGTGATATTTGCAGAGGCAATAAGTGTTGACCTGCCACATGCTGCTAATTTAAAATAAAGAACCACTGCCCTCTCATTTTGAAAGATAAACGCCCTAGAGAAACACATTACTGGAGAAGGGGGGGGGGGCAAGGAAGTGATTTGTTTGATTTAAAGGCATAATGTAACGTGAATGAGTGCTCATACCCTAGTCTTTGTAGCTCGGGGGAATTTTTACTGTTGGCTTGAGTGTGGGAAGGGTTATGGTAAAGCTGACTGATGATGAAAACCTCACTAGTAAAGTCATGGTACTGGAGTGGTCCAGGTATGAGAGAAGCAGTACTCTGGGAATTGGTACTGTTCATGCATGGTATGACGTACTTTCTTTTTCTTTCTTCAATTTGAACGTGAAACAGGCAATTTTAGAAGTTGAAAAGGCTTGTTACTAGCAATGTTCTCCAGATCTCTTACTGCAGAGTGAGGCTTTTCTGTTGGAAAAGTCTTAAATGGCAGTGCTGCTTGCAGTAGACTCTCGTGGGTATGTGCCCATTGTGAGATGACTTCTGTTTTCTATTGAACTCTGAAAGCTTCCCCCAGCCTGGAGTGAGCATTGCCAGTACTTCCCGGTCCTTGGAAGTGATCTCCCATCAGGAGATGGCACCTGAGCAGGGTCAAGCTGCCAGAGCCCTGCCTTGACGTTACCCATGGGCACGTGGGCTCTGAGGCTGGAGGGGTCCCTTTCCTGTCCATTATTGTTAATGAGGAATATCGGGCAGACGGCCATCTCCGGAGCAGGAAGCGGTGTTGTGTGGTGGAGCGGTGCCAGTCCCACCAGCCGAGAGCTCGGCCCCGTGCCCGCGCTCACAGATGCACCATCTGTCTCGGTGAGCGACCCACCGAGCAAGATGCGGGCATCTAGCTGACATAGGCACGGCGTTCCCAGCCACTGCCTGCCTCGCTCATTTTTTTTTTTTTTTTCCTATCCTAAGAGTTAAATCATCTGTGTTGTGCAAGGCCAGCTGCTGGGAGCATTCAGCTTTCCTGCGGGCATCACTGTTTGTCTCCGAGAGCCCAGCCGGAGGAGCCAGCTCACGGGGGCCGACCCGCACATCCTCAGGTCTTTGGGGCTGATACCAGAGCCCATCTGACTCGGTGGCAGAACTGTTTCCAGTGTAATTCTCCCATACCCAGCAGGGCCAGGGACTGTTATTGCGGATCCAGGGCAATGGGGCGAGCTCACAGCTTTGCAGAAGGAGAGGATAGGCTTTTTGGTGTTAACCGTCTTCCTGACAGCAAGGGAATGACGGTGGTAATGTGATGCACTTGTCAGAGCTGAAGACCCTCCCTCTGCATGTGCTGGAGTCCCAGAAGGGGCAAGGGGACAGGACTGTTCCTCCTACCACCACTAGCCATTACTTCAGTGAGCTGTACTCAGAAAAGGGGCTGATGCAGCCAGAAATGAAGACCTCTGACTTAACCGCTATTTTTTTTTTTTGATGCTTGAACTCTTACTCGCTTAAAACACTTCTTTTGCTCATTCCCCACTTTTTTTTTCATTTTGTTTGTTGGCTTTAGAAGTGCTTACTTAAGTGTATGGCTCAACAGCTGTTTTATTTTCACTGCACAGTGATGTTTTGAGGAAAAAAAACCACGGAATTGCTAGAAGTAAGTCTTCTCTGTTTGTCTAATTACAAAATTGAAATACATGCAGCTGAATTAACAGGCCAGGCTAGACAGAATATTAGAGAGATCTTCTGAAACTCATCTCTGGAGGGACAGACCGGTAGTTTTAATAAACTTATTATCAGCTTTCACCTGATTTATGAAAAGTACAGTTTTTTCTATTGCAAAATGTCACAATCACAGTTTGTTGACAGCTATAAAGGTTCTTGATTTTTTTTTTTTCCCAGG
Source organism: Anseranas semipalmata (assembly GCA_013399115.1). Taxonomy (NCBI): domain Eukaryota; kingdom Metazoa; phylum Chordata; class Aves; order Anseriformes; family Anseranatidae; genus Anseranas; species Anseranas semipalmata. The sequence goes on from VXAA01001306.1 coordinate 608,360, forward strand.
ACAGGAATAGGAATTTTTTTTTCCTCTTCAGTTTCCCGGGGAATGTCACTTAATTTTGAATGGAGGGATCCCTGCCCTGCACCTCTGTGTCATCCCCCTTCAGGTATCCTCTTCACACATTTTCATGTGAGCTGATGCTGCTGGCCTCTGCTCCTTCACAGGCTGCTGGGTGGAGGGAGAGCACAGTACTGAGAACTTACAGAAAATAAGCACAAGCTAAAAGGTGTAGTTGCAGTGTAAAATATTCATGTGGGGGCACGAAAACACTCAAAAATCCTCTAGCAGAAACTGGGAATAAAGCTTTACTGCTTTATATTTGGTCCTGGTAGAGTTGTGGGTACAGATGGAAATAAGCCATGCATAAATGAAGGAAACCTGGGAAGAAATAGAAATGCTGTATGAAAGCATGTAATGGTTAGCACATTACCCCAAAAAGACTGAGAAACAACTTGCTAAAGTGTAAAGTTTTTGATGTATGTCAGAGGCAAGGAAACTGCAGACGAATGATGCTGATGTATAAATGGAGGGACCAAAGAGAAGCATGACAGGGCAGGTGATACGTTCCCTGCATGCCCCATCCCCAGAGGCTGCGCCTCTTGAACTGTCTTTTAAATTGAAGGTGTTATTTGACGTGGCTGCTGAACGCTTTGGAAACAACTGGTCTGCACCAGCAGTTCTAGGGAGCTCAGGTACGGAAATCCTGAGTTCCAGCGATGTGGAGCCTGTTCACCTGGGGCCCTGAAGCAGAAAAATGGGAGGTGGCAAACAGGGTGCTGCATTTTGAAGGGACTCTAGTGAGATCCATTGTTTCAGACCAGTAAACAAAATAAAAAAAATAGTTAACACCTCTGGAATATGTAGGAATTAATGGAGAAGTCTCATCCTCTGTTTGCAGAAGATCACGTTTCAAATTTGCCTTTTTCTTCTTTCCTCATTTTGAGAAGTTAGCAATCCTGTGGAGAGGGAAGCAGCATACTTGAATTTTCAAGTTTTTAGTGAGGTTGCTCACCAAAAGCCTCGGAAAAAGACCTAAGCTGTCAAGGGATGAGAAGGTTCCTGTCCTGGATTAGTAGCTGCCTGGCGGGTAGGAAGCCAAGCGGTCGGATTTCACAACACCACAGGGCTCCCGCAAGGATTTGCTCCGAGATCTCCGCTGTTCAACAGCGATAACCGATCTGAAGAGGAGAGGAACGGCGAGGTTGTAGGCATGGCTTGCTTTGTCCTCAGAGGACTGCTGAGACCAGAGGGAAAACTGGGAATCTGCAGAGCGAGCTGGTGGTCCCGGGTGACTGGGCAGTGCAGTGGCCAGGGACCCCTGTGTTAGCAGAGCTGCCATACAGCTCCTCACACAGTGAAGCCGCTGTTGTAAGCACTTGTAGTGTAAATCCTCTGTGGTTCGTGGACATGTGGATTGCCAGCTGTTCTCCTCTACCCAACTGAGGCAGCTGTTCTTTTCTGTCACTCAGCACACAAACACTGTGACCTGGGCTGGTGGTCTGCACCGGGACACAAGCGGCTGCAGCTCCCTGCATGGGCAAAAGTGTCCAGGCTGCGAGAGGAGGCAGCGTTCTGACACTCTGATGGTTAAGACCCAAGTTCAGTAAGGTACTTGAACATAAAGGCTAAATAAAAGAGTGCAGGTTTAGGATGTAATTCCCTGACTGCCTTGAAAACACAGCATCATTTATTTGTTCTCTGCAGAGGGCTAAAATTTACCCCTCGAGAGCTGGCTGCATGGAGCTAACCTACCTGCCTGCTAGCAGAGCTGGTGCAGAGCCAGGCTCTGTCACCTCCAAAAAAGCATGCTTGTACTAACCACACTGACACAGAAGTGTGCACAAATGACTTATCTACAGGTCTGGGAGGAGAGCACCGCTTGGGTGCTATCCTAGCTTGTCCGGAAAACAAGATGTCTTCCCCCTTGGCAAAAAAGACTCTGCCAGCTTACAAATCGAAGCAAAAGGACTGTTCCCATTGCAGCAGCGTGCACAGTTATTGAGGTGGGGATTGCACTGTACGAAGTGCTGAACCTGAGCTTTCCAGGTTCCTTTGTGTGGCCTGGGGAGGAGAAGAGGTGCTGTGAGTTGTTCAGCATCCTCTGCTGCGGGGCATCAGGAGGAGCATCCCAGCAGGAACTTGCATTGAGCTTGGGCTTCCTATAAGATTGTTCCTCGAGATGAACCTGTTGCTCCTCTGGGTGATCCTAGCCACGGGAAACAAAAGCTGACAATACTGAGACGTGCCTGCTATTGCATATGTCTGGAAGCCTGAAGTTTCCTGGAAGTCAGCCCCTCATCATGTGTAAAGAAGTAGAATGTGAACAAATGCAGGGTGGCGGTCTGCATGGCGTGTGTTTGAAGGGAGGCGTCTTGGAGCTTCACACTGAACCGATACGAGACAGCTCTATTTTGGTGTTTCTGTTGCTCTCTCTATATATAGGTTTTGAAAGCACTGCTGTCTACTTTAGGGTTGCTCACAGAGCCCAGGGCAGGCTGGAGGCTGACTCAGCGGTGCAAGGGATTGGGCCACATCCTGCCTCCACGGTGCTGCCGGTCCCTGCAGACATCCGCACTAAAGCGCTGCCGGACGGCAAAAAGCAAGCTACTTCTTGAAATGTATCACACTGCGTGAAGTCTCCCCTTTTCTTGCTGTGTTTCCTTGGTAGAATGAAGCTATGAAGTCTAAAATACATTCATTTAGACAGTGTTTTGTGAGGACCTGTGGATAAAGTGTTATGTTGTAAAGTAGTTTTTCACACTACTTGCTCTTACTTGCTCTGGAAAAGCAGGGAGTCTTCTCTGCCATTGCTTTTGAGGAGGAGTGCATGAATCACTGAAGAGCAGGCAGCAAGATATTTCCCTAGGAAAAGTTAGCTTATTTTTTTTGTTTTTCCCTACGCAATGTTCATTACGTGTGTTAAGCATCAGCATGGGGATTTTTACTTCACTGTATGAAGCGTGTGCCCACAGCTAGAAGGAGCGTCCACTGAGAAGGCTGTCAGTCTGGTGGGAGCAGAGTGCCCGCAGCCTACGAGCAGGTTCCCACTTGGGCTGAGGCTAGATTTCCGACTAAAAGAGAAGATGACTGTGGGAAGCAAAGCTTGAACCACTCATTCTGAGTGGGCGTTTAAGCTTTTAAAAAGCTGATGTGTTATTAATGTTTTCCCTGCTGGCCCCTCCATGCCTGGGTAGCAGCTTTTATGGGACTGCTGTGCTTGTCTGAGGAAATGCGTGTCGATCCCCAGAGCCACGAGGTTCTTCTGTAATAGTTCTTTTTTTTCCTTTTTTTTTTTTTTTTTTTTTTTTTGTTTTTTTTTTTTNCTTTTTTTTTTTTTTTTTTTTTGCAGGTGTTTCTTGAACTCTTCCGTGTGTCACACAACTGTTGTGTTTTGGGATATCCTGCTTTAACTCCTGGACGAAAATCTGCCAACAGCCAAAAATGACTTGAGTTGGAGAGGAACTGCTTTGTCCAACAGGTAGTATGTTGGTAGTTGGTGCCTTCTAATATATCGCAGCTTAGCACGGCTTGCTTTCAGCAAGTTGTCCAAGGAGGGAGTTGTTGCTAGTGCCTTGATTTGATGCATGATCGGCATGCATCAGTCTGCCTCCTGAGGCGCGCTGGGAGGTGGTTTGTGTAAAACTGTTTCACTGGGGAATGCAGCTTTGGGGAAGAGGCATGAAGGCAGAATCATCTGAAGGCCATCTGAAATGTTTTCTGTTGCCAGTGTTTTTCCATGCCAGAAAAACAAATAATGGGCAAATTAAGGTTCCCATCAGTGGAGAGGTGCACACCAAAATTGCTTGTCTGCTGGGAAGCGCATGGCTTCCAAGCGCGCCTAGTCAGAGTGGGGCAGCGGCTGCAGCTCCGCAGCCATAGCAGAATCTGAGAGCATTTCCTCATCTCCTGCTCAGAAAAGGAAAGGCTTCAAGGCAGAGAGACAGCTGTGGGGGTAAGGGCTGTAAGGAGCACCAGTGGTGAGAGCTAGGTGTGTTTTCCCTCCTATTCTACCTCCTTCACCTGCTGGTGAGCTGGCCCAGCCACCTGGGGGCCCTGGTCGCTGTGGCTGATCTGCTCCTGGCCCTGCAGCCCCTGCTGCCTCCTCGCCGCTCCCGGGCTCTTGTAGCACATCAGAGCGACGCTTCCAGCAGCAGCCACGTGTGGACATGAGCAGCCGCCCTCCTGTCTTCTGTGGGCCCGTGTGTCACTCTCGAGGTGTTTGTGCCTCAGCACATTTGCTTCACCAGCCTTTTATGCTAGCTTGGCTGAGTGCTCCTGCCACTGAAGTGCCCCCTTTCATAACATATGAGCTGGAGGTGTCTGCTAACAGGAGGTAGTGCATAAGAGGACAGGCAGTGCTGTACGACAGGATCTGGCTTTACTTTCTCTAGGGTAACACACCTAGAATAATGTTTATCAAGGAGCATTTATAAACCCAAACATACTGGGGATTAATTGGCTCCCAGCAGCTGTTTAGTGAGGTTTCACACGGAGAGTGCACTCAGCCCACTGCAGATTTGCAGAAGTTTCCTATGTAGTCACCAGATGTGTCAGTGTTGGACTGGTGAAACTGCTGGTGTTCGTGAACTCTTTTTTTTTCCACAGTTATGTGCCTCATTATGTGCTTTGTTAGTGTTCAGGCCTGTGGTCAAGTGGAAGCTCAGTTTTGGAAATGCTACTGGTGGGATATTGACTGGCTGAGATGGGAGGTGAAGGAAAGCAAAGCAGAGGCTTATACTCCTGCTGGTGTGATGCTTGCTGTGTTGAACTTGACTGTTATTTGGGAAAGGGAATAGAAAAATGGTTTGAGTGGCAGTGGCCTCAGATCACTGCTCCATAGCACACAATAGCTAATAGCCAGTGCAAGTATATTCATTTGATGTTTGAGGTGGTGGACTTTGAAATGAGATCTTTAAATGGACTGAAATGTTAAAATTGCCCCTCTGTTCTCCCTCTCCCCTCCCAGTGCACGCACACTTCTGCTTATAACTTTATATATACGCATGCACGTGCACGCGCCCTTGACTGAGATGTGTTCCTCTCTCCCAGGACCAGCTTCCTGCCCTGTGTTAATTGTCCCATTTGGATGCAACGTACACTATGGTTCACATCAATGTGTTGAAAAAAATTATGTGTGTTCTTGTGGTGATACTGGTAGCTCTGACAGTTTGCCTGTGGAAAGAGACAAGAGGAAGCTACTATGTTCCTTTCAAGACCGAGAACGATGATTCACAGTTTCACAGGACTTCAGAAAAATGGAACCTAGTTAAATCACAGGGCCTTTTCCATGAAGCAGCTGATGGAATGGGTCAGATGCCTAAAGTTTTGCTCAGTAACCAAAATAAAGTAAAAGGCAGCACCTCTGGAACAGTGGAAAAGTCCAAGAAAGCGGCAGACTGTGTGAAGGTATGGGATAAGGACAGCTCATCCAGAAATCTCATACCCAGGCTGCAGAAGGTCAGAAAAAACTACTTGTCCATGAACAAGTACAACGTCACTTACAATGGGAAGAGGAACACTGCTAAACTCAGCCCAGAGAAGCTGCTGTGCCAGCTGCGGGACAGGGTGAATGTGACCATGATACACGGATCAGGTGGTCCCTTTAATACCTCTGAATGGCTGCAATACCTACCAGGGAAAAGCCTCAATGAAACGGTGGGCCGCCTGGGTCGCTGTGCTGTTGTGTCCTCAGCAGGGTCTATGAAATCATCTCATCTGGGACCAGAGATAGGTTGGTATTTTTCTATGAGGATAAAGTCAAACAATGTTGTTTTATAACTTGCACTGAACAGACAGGACCTAGTGTCACACTCTTGCTCTGCTGTAGTCACAGGGGTATTTAAAATAAATTGAAATATTATCCATCCAATTCTTCTATAGTCAGTGAACATTACAGCGTAGGGGGAGATGGGAATAATGATGAGATATGTTTCTCCTCTCTGAGTGTATACACTGCACACTGTAGGCTTCCTTATGATACTCTAGATAACAGTGCCCGTGAGTATTAGACCTTGGGCAAGCCTTGGCCATATCTGCTTTCATGAGCAACCACTGATGGCAGCAGTCATCTCTCAGTGGTAGAAATTGGAAGGATTTTAATAGAAAACAGCTGCAGTGTCAACTCTGGAAACTTGTGAAGATTTGATTATGGTATAATACTGCTCTTCTTCAGCAGGAAAACAGTAAGTAGAAATATTTACCCAAATGAATAAGCCCCAGGGGAGTGCAAGGGGTTGGGTTGAGTTGAGAGGACATGACTTATATGCAGGTAGTTCCATTGTAGCTAGTCCTTTTAATTTTCATGATCATGTTGACATCACCAGAAGGTAGAACTATTACTGGATACCAGGAAGAGGTGTTGGCACCTCAAGTATTTGTTTCTTGAGGGAGTGTGGGATGGGTTGGGTAATGCCAATGTGCTCGTTGCACACTCAACAGTCAGCAGTCAGGAACTTTTTTATTCAGAAAGACTTCTACAGAAAAGGAAGTAAAAGAAAACACTAAAGGGGGGAAAAAAAACCACTGGACACAGCCCTGAGCAATCTGCTCTAGCTGAGCCGGTGTTGGGCAGAGGGGCTCGATGCAGGTAATCTTCAGAGGTCCCTTCCAATCTCAGCGGCTCTGTAATTGTTGCTTATGGCTTTTCAGCAGTGGCACAGCCTCACTCTGAACCACGAGGCAGCAGCTGAGTTTGAGTGGCCTTGTAGGTGACGGTCTGTGCTGTGCTGTCTTCTTGATACCTTAGGCAGCAGGAAGCCTGTAGCGAGTGCAGGTGAAGCTGTGCCAGTTTGGTGGGACAGAGCTTTGGCCAATATATGTTTTATCACTGTAGAGATAGCTGTGTGAGGTGCCCCTTCCAACGTGACTCCGGTGCGTGTCCTCACCTCTACCAGAGCAGCGAAGCCCAGCTGCCCATCTCGGGTCTGTGCTGCTGTGTCCGTGCTGAGGTGGTGGGACCGTCCCCTCCCTGCCCTGCTGCATCTCCAGCGGCCACAACGCAACAGCCGCCCGAGCTGCCCCTCGCTCAAAGGGCAGGACGAACTTTAGAGGGCTTTTTGTCTAAAGCGGAGACAAAATAGTTTGGCGATACTTTGCAAAGTCTTATCTGCCCATATTTATCTGAAGTTAATGCAATAATTAATAAATGCTGAAGCATCGGCCTTATACTGTGGATTATAAAGAAGCGTGTTTGGATACTAAAGCACTTTGTGTCTTTAAGAAAGCATCATGCAGGGGAAACCAGCTCTCCAGCCTTCAACTCTGGGTTTTGTGCTTGCCAGAAAATTCTCCTGTGCCTGCAGTTCACTCAGCTTTCTTTACTGCTTGTTGTTTGAGGCTTAGTTAAGGTTCACACTGTGCTAAACTGACTGCAGGAGTTTTAAAGCCTAGGGTTGTTCTCTCCTGTGGAAATTGTTTGCAGACTTCAGTGTGTTCATAGGCTATTGGCTGGATCAGGTCCCTTTGGCCTGTACTAAGCTGGAAGTAGGCGTTGTCCTCTGAAACGAGGAGACAGATAGCCCTTTAACGCATTACTCATGAACAACCTGGGCAAAGGCTTCAGAATTGTAGTCCCAAGCTGCTGTAGGGAAGGTAAGGGTTTTGTGCTGGTATGTGCTCAAAAGCTGTGCCTCAAACTCCTGTGTGCTCCACGGGACAGGTGGGCAGGCGCTGGGACGAGGCTGAACAGTCTGAAGTGTGTTAAAATGCTCTGAAGGATGCGATGAAAAAGGCAGTGGCAGTATTAACCGAGGTAACATTGCCTTCCGATACAAATTGTGGTTGACAGTTTGTTGATGTAATTATTTCAGCCTCCTAACGAACATTTGAGGCCAGGTAGGTCAATGCCTGGGAGGCCAGACCTGACTTTTTCTTTGAGCACCTCTCTGGGCTTGTTTAGGTGCCTCCTGAAGTTCAGTAGCTGAAGGTTTCTACAGAAGTGACCTGATCTCTGCTGTTTAACACTCTCCTCTGACCCAGCTGGCTTGTTTCCAGCAGTGTCCATGTTAGACTCCTGCATATCGATAAAACAGCTTGCTTCTCCGAAACGAGACCACTCGAGAGCTGAGGATGTTGTAATGGCGTGTTGTAATTCAGTGCGTGCACATGCTGGATCCAGGACCTGAGCAGCCAGGCGGCGCAATGGGCTGTGCCCTGGCTGCTGCCAGCACATCAGATGTGGAAAGCAATGTCTGTGTGCCCGCAGTCAGTCTCCTGGTCTGTCCCCTGAGCTGAAGCACCAGTCCATTCCAGATCACAGGGGATGAATTCTGGAAAGGTCACTGTGTAAAGTGCCCTGGGTGAATGCCATTAACCCTGCTGGTGCCCCAGGCTAGCATGCCTCCTGCTTGGATCACAGACCTGAACCTTTCTGCCCAGAACATTGAAGGATTCAGGAGTGCATGCGTGTTTATGTACAGATTTTCCCTGACATCTTTCTTTGTAGGAAAAGCCATGGTTTGGTTGGAGGAAGGTGCCAAAAAGGAACTAAATCTGACATACTTAAAATGAAGCATTTGCTTAGATGCTTGGATGAGCACCAGGGACTGCTGAATTATCATTCCTTCAATGGCTGGAAAATATTTGTTCTGTGTAATCACATTAAGATAGCAAATGAGCAGTCAGTCGGTGTAAGGAAGGCTGGTAGATCAGAACGGGGGGATCCTGCTAAATGGGCAGCTCTTGCCTTGCTGGGTTCCTGGTGTTGGTGAAGGTTATGAATTACCGGGCTGCAGCCGGCGTGGGTGGTGGTCGCGTGCCCACAGCAGGAATGCCATGCTGTCTGAGGAGGTGATGCCAGCGGAGGAGAATGCAGTGAATCCCAAAGCATGTAACAAGCCATGCCTGTTAAATACACAGCGGTGGTTTTATTTCTGCAACGTGGGAGGTACGTTGGCCGGCTGAAGCCAGCTTCATTTGCCGCTGTGATCATTAGACACATTTCTCAGGCGGGTAAACCTCCAGGCTGCAAGAGAGGACAGTGGCTCGCTGTTATGTCCTAGTTCGTTTTGCAGCCAGCCACATGGTAAATTAACTGTGCATCAGTCTATCTCCCCATAGTGTGTTTGGAAGGAAGAAGAGGGGAATGGAGAGACATGCCACACTCTCCTGTGCAGAGCAAATGCTGCAGCTGCTCTCTCAACCTGTGAGTGAATTGTATTTTGAAAAGTGGATTTTTAAAAGTGTATTGATCGTGGAGCTAGGCTAGCAACTTCTTCCACTGCATCTGGGTTGGTACTTGTAGCAGTTACATGGAAACCATGACCAGCCTGATTACATTAGAAGTGCAGGTGAATAACCTACTGCACGTCTTTTCTGTAACTGCGAAAACAGCTGTTAGTCACTGGTTTCACTCTGATTTGCTTTCAGACAGCCATGATGCCGTCTTGCGGTTTAATGGGGCTCCTGTCAAAGGATTTCAAGAAGATGTGGGGCAAAAGACAACGATTCGTCTTGTTAACTCCCAGGTAGGTCTGATGAACGTGTCCAAGTGGACCGAGCGCGGCACAGTGGTGCGCTTCTCTGCTTGGGAGCTAAATGGCAGGGAGCATCCTTCCTTCTAACAGGGGATGCTGGCAGGTCTTCTCCCCATTGCTGAGATCCCTTCTGAGGTTACTGCAGTTAAATCAGCAGGTGCTAGTGAATGCCTGCTTGCATTCTACTGCAAGACCAAGGTAATTTGATTTTCAGCTTGGCTCAAAGCCTCTTTCTGCGTGCACGAAGCCCAGCTGCACGCTGGCTGCTGCGAATTGGGAGCGTGAGGCACAAATGTCACTGCAGCTAGGAACAGACCAAGGTGCGTCAAGAGACAGCCATGCCTGCTCCAAAGATGGGTATGAAGAACGAAGGAAGTCTTTCTGGTTTTAAAAAAACAATACTTATTTTCTGCACAGAGATGGTGCAGATAATGCATTAGCAGGGTTGTTAAATGGCTGAAGATACCTGGTGAAGGACATACCTTGAAAGCTGTAGCCTGCACATAGCCTGGTGTGAACCAGAGGTCCCAGGACTTCATGGTAGAGCACAACAGAAGGTGCCTTTTAATGCAGGGCATCCCTTGTGGAGTCAAATTCTCCCTGAAGCTCTGAGAGCTCTTCCTCAATGTGAGGCTGCCTCTGTGCTAATCTTTCTTTGGACTTCAATAGGCTTTGAAGCAGATGCTCAGCATTTAAGAGCCATGTTTAGTGATGCAGCGGCAGGGTTTGTAAGCCCCCCACTGAGGAGCAGAGTGAGACCCATAACAGAGAGCGCCACTGCTCTGGATACACTTAAGAGCATTTGCACCCTGCTTCCATATAACTGCTAGGCTTAATGTTTGTCCCTTTCTTCTGGGGAGAAATTTTCAAGGCTAGATGTGGAGAGCAGCATGTGCCGGTGGGAGAAAAATATACCAAATCAGGCCCAGAGACCTGGTGCAGCATAGCAGTGCAGTGGGGGCACCCGCTGACCCAGGAAGGGGACTGGAGGCAGTGGGGACATGTGGGGCTGGGTGGGACAGAGATGAAGGGCCAGCGCTTGGCGTTGGTGCTCCAGAACCAGAGGCACATTCCTGCTCTCGTCCCAGCGCTGAGGTTTGTAGGCCTGGAGTTTCCTCACCCGCTCCTGCACGATGGGCCCGTGGGTGCTGCCCAGTGACAGGGGCAGGAGTTTCTCAAAGCTGCAGCAGGAGCTCAGCCATCGTTTTCAAAGGGAGAATGTGGAGCCAGTGCCTGGCTTCCCTGGTTCATTTTATGTGTCTCCTCAAATACGTTCTTGCTTCTTGCGCAAATGCTGTTGCCACCTCTCTGCTCTTGGGTCACCGTCTGCCCTGGCCGCTGTGCTCTGCTCTGCTGCTTGCTGCCTGTGAGTTCCCCTGTGTTAAAACAGCTCTCAGGCGTGGGACAGTCCGTCCTTGCTCAGCCAATCTTTTTTTAGCAGATATATCTGGCTGCTAACATCCTTCCTCTGCCCTGTTTGACCTCTCCATATTTTATCTTCTCCTTCTGTGTGTATGCTTTGTGATGTCTGATAAGTGTTACCTCTTGAGAAAACTTTCTCTGGAGAATGTGCCCATTGCCACCCTTACTGTGATATGAAGTCATTTGTCAGTGAAAACGTGTATGTGACCTGGGTGATCCTAGGGTTATCTGCACAGGGAGGGGGGTAACAGTGTGACCGAAGAGGTCACTCATAGCTCTCTGTGTGGCAGCTTTTGTTTTGGACTAAGTGTATGTATAGCCACATCGTTACACTCCATGCAGATCAGCCTGCAGCCATTTTACATCTGCCACCATCCCCTCTAAATTGAGATAGCAGCTTAGAAAACTTAATTTACAGGCATCTCTCTGCTGGAGTTTCTAAGCCAAACTGTGAGCTGGCAACACCCCTAGTCACAGTCCCTGTTATCTTCAGTGATGAGTGGACTGGGACCTACTTTTCTTCATTTTAACCTCCTTGTTTTTGGGGTTGCCTGGTTTCGTGTCGTTTTCAGCTTGCTGCAGGAGCTGCCCCTTCCCTTGCAGAGGGCTGCTGCAGGCACCCCGGGTGGGTTAGAGCCTGGCGAAGGAGCTGCAGGGCGGCTGCAGGGGCAGGCAGGCAGTGCTGGAGCCGCCGTTGTGCCTGGGCAGCTGCAGTTCATGTCTGCGGGGGCAGTTTTGTCCTCGCTCCGGGACTGGCTTTTCTGATGTTGGAAGTGGTCGCAGGAAGCAGAGATGGGTTGGCTGCTCTTATTTTGGCTCTTGCCATTGATCAGTCCTCACTCCAGTCCTAAAATGAAGGAAATGGGATTCCCTCCATCTAATCTATCAAACTAGTCTGTATTGATTGGTATCCCTTTGGCATGTGTGGCCAGTGGCCCTAAGTTGCTTAATAACTGTTTTAATATATTTTCTGCAATAGACAAAACCAAATAGATTTGGGAACAGTACTCAGTTGTTAGTTTGCTCACTAGTCTCTAGCACATTTCTGGTGCTGGATGGTTTTAACAGCAGAGTGGGGTATCTTGTACATCTGTTTAAAAGGGAAAGATTAATGGATTAGTAGTAGTGGTGGGGGAGGAATTTGGGATCCTCAGATATGGGGAAAGGCTTGTAGGTCCACAAGCTTCATGGATGTTCTAAATAAAGAAATGCCGTAATATTACCTTGCTTTTTTTCTTAGACCTTCCCTGTTTTATCACTCCTGCTTCCTTTAATGGCATATTTTCCTGCACTCTTACGCAAAGCATTGATTAGTGCTGGAAAAAGACTTGCATCTTACAAAAATAAGGGCTGAGGACTTTGTGGGGGGAATGCCAATGTCGTTATGTAGGACACGATTCCTTTCTGCAGAGCTGGCCAAGTAAAGTACCTCACTCCTCCCAGCCCTTGTTTACAGTTCTCCTTGGCTGGCTTCTCGCTCTAACGGAAAGCACTCTCTGCTTTGGCTGAGTTTGCTGTTATTGGCACTAACGAGTCTGCAGGGAGGAGAAGAAAGGAGATAGCACTTCAGTGCAACGAAGTAAGGTTGTGATGGGAAAGAGGGAGTGTGTTTAGATTACGGGGCAGTGACTGCAGTAGCTGGAGGGAAGGAGCTCGTTTTGATATGGTCAATCATACCAGGAAGGCAGGTGCTGTATTAACAAGATATTTGCTAAACAATAAGTTGGCTAAATAACAAGTCTAACTAGGAAATCAATAGATTGGTCAACTCATTAGGATCAAGAGGCAGAGCAAGACAAATAAGTCACGTAGCAATTTAAATGACATTTAAGTACTTGGAAAGAATCAGTCCCTCTATTAAGCAGACCAGACAGGCGCTAAAGGTATCTAGGGAGCCAGATTCCTCCAGTAAAGTGTTTAAGTGACTGACAGGCAACTAGCACTGCCAAGAACCAGCTCTGTGGTGTAGGGAAGGAAACAGCAAAAGCCCTGTGGCAGTGGAGATGCTCCGTACCTGACTTCCTACACCTTTGCTTTTGTGCCTCTGGGCAGCTCTTCCGAGGTTGATGTGCCTCTGCTAGCTCTTACGGTTGTGCTTGGCCCCACCTTTGCTTCCTCTGATGCTCAGGCTCTCTTCTGTCCTCCTTCCACATGTTTCACATCAGCTTTTTCTTTTTGTCCCGGAAAAGTTCCTGGAAGATTTCCAGCCTTTCAATGGAAACAATGAAACGCCCGTGTTCCTTGCCCTGTTTCTGCCGCCTTGTGGTGCTGTGTCCCACCCTTACCTGGCCGAAGGACAGCTGCTGTGCTGCCTGCTGAGCCCTGGTGTTGGCAGGGCACTTGGAGGTCCCCACCCTGCGTCGCGCCGCACCGCACGCTCCGGTTCTGTGGCACGCTGTTAGCCAGTGACCTAGATACCGTCACCGCTGCAAGGAAATGAGGCCGTGCAGTACACGTGGTCAAGGGCAAAGCCTAATCCTCCGGAGCTGAGAACAGATGAAAGGAAACCCTTTCTGCTTTTCAAGTAATAGACATCTGGGCTGGCCGCAGTGTCCCTACGCACTGGTTAATGGGGATGATCAGGAAAACAGTTTTCTGCTGGAGGCAGGCTGGGTATTAAGGATAAATCGAGTAGCCCTTAATTAGATTCTTGGAGAACATGGGACAAATGGGAGCTGATTTTTATGACAACGCTTCTCTTAGTCATAGCTTGTAAAGATCTGCTGATACGTGTTATGCCTGTGTGTAGGGAGGACAGAAGATCAGCCCCTGTCCCGTTGGACGCTGCTTGCTTTTTGCTGCAAACCCGCATTAGTGTTGGTTGTTGAGAGCTGTGCTGGTCGTGTCTGAGTTGTCGAGGGAGCCGTGTCCTTGCCTGCATGCCATGGGGCACGCTCAGTGACCGGCAGTGGGGTGGCTGTGGCTGTGTGCAGGCAGGCCTCACTGCTCGACCGCCTGCTGGTGCTGACAGCGTGCTGTATATCACTGTGTTTTACTTGTTGTCATTCAAGCTTGTCACCGTTGAGGAGCAGCAGTTCCTGAGGGATGCCCTGTATAACACTGGAATCTTAATTGTCTGGGATCCAGCACCGTATCATGCAGAAATTCATGAGGTAAGGCTGAGTGTTCTGTAAATAGAATCAGATGCATATGCTTTGAAGTGCATCTGATAACTCGCTTCCTCCTAATGTGGGCAACCACTCATTTTGAGGCCATTCTTGTTTACCTCTTCGTTATCATGGCTACACCCGTATGTACGAGAGTACCCCGTGCAGCTGTGTTCTGGGTGAAATATTCGCTTGTGCCTGGTCCCTGTGAAGGGCCTCAGGCCAGGCGTCACAGGTCACCACCTTGACACTCTCATGGGCTGGTGCCACCGGCAGGAGACCACCACTGGCTGCAGCAGTTGCAACCTTCCTGTGGAGGGACGGTCTCCTCTCTCTGTCAGTTGCTGCAAGATTTGTTGATGAGAGATGCTTGGATATTTAAAGGCACCAGTCAGACATGAGATACACTTGATGCATTATGATTGGATTAGGAAACCCTCTGAAGATCTTGGCAAATGTCACCTCCCTGTGTCAGCTAGATTTTCACTTGTGGGTGTTGCAATCCCTTTAGCATTCCCTTTGCTTTTTGAGGACAAATGGGGGCTATCTGATAAGTAATGAGCTTTGGAGGCTCGGGGTGAAGCAGGTAGGAGCAAATGGTCCATTTTTTACTTTTATTTTAAGCTCTATCTGTAGTGGAGAGTTTTTTGCCACTCCTTTCTCTGGACTGCATTTCTTATTTTCTCACCAATGTTTATTCTTTTGTCTAGTCCCACATCTCCAGGACATGTAAGGGTGTATGTACAGACTGTTTAAGAGTCAGTGAAACCAGGATGGGGTATTTTTAGCAGACAAAATAGTATCAAAATGGCTGTAAAAAAACATACACCATTCCTAAATGTTTTTATTGAAAGTGGAAGTGTTAAGATGCAAATCAGCTGAGCCTGTCTTAGGAGGCTGTGCTGAGGACACTTGCCTGCAGCATGGGATGCTTTCTGCTCCAGTGTTGAGGGGTCTGTAACACTTAAGGGAGACTTCTCAACTTCATCAGCTATTGGGGTTGCAGAGTGAAATTATCCAAGGTGGCTAATCTCGTTTAATGGTCCTTCACTGCCAAGGAGAGGAGATCTTTTTTCTCCCTCTGTTCTCTGAGACAAGTCCCCTCAGTAACTTGAAGGGCACATGAGGTGGGGGGACAGTGAGCGAGTGTGTGTAGGTACAGCAGGACCTTTTGCCCCTGGCAGCAGCAGGTTAACTCATCTTTAGCCTTCTTGTTTCCCATGGTTATGGGAAAGAGCATGCTAGAAATAAAACTGACTTCTTGCTTCTGTTTTCCAGTGGTACAGAAAACCAGACTACAACTTTTTTGAAACCTACAAGTCGTATCGCATTAGACATCCAGAGCAGCCCTTTTATATCCTGAATCCAAAAATGCAGTGGCAACTCTGGGATATTATTCAGGAGAATTCTCTGGAGCATATTCAGCCTAACCCACCATCTTCAGGAATGCTTGGTGAGATAACTGCTTTCTAAACTTAATGTTCAGTTTGCAGGAACTCTTCAGTGTACCTTTTTCAGAGACAGCTATGGATTTATGTTGTTCGGAGGCTTATCAGAGTTGCTTTTACAGTCCTCGTATTATGCCAGAATTTAAGCTTCCTGTTTCGAAACTATCAGCTTGGTTGTGTTAAAATAAGCAGTTTGCAGCACCCCTCTGGAACAGCAGTTATAAACATGGCCGGGTTCCATGTGGAAACAGGAGAGCAGATTGCAACACTGAGATGTTCTCTAGGATTTCTGGCTCCTAGAGCCAGAGCAGTTCAACTGCCCGGGGTGCTGAGAGGAAGGATATGGCTGCTGTGGGCTCAGATCTTCTCAGGGAAATAAATCTATTTACTGTAGATGAAATCTAAGTGGTTACCTATTATATATATTAGAAATATATATATATATATATATATATATATATAGCTATTTTATATATATATATATATACATATATATATACATATATATATATACATATATATATATATATATAGCTAAAGGCTTAATGGGGGTTGGGGAGGGTCAGACTGAATTGCTGCCCCAAAAAGTTCAGTAACGCTCCCCCTTATTCATCATGCCAAGGTCTTGTTTGTCAGCATGCTAAATCCAGCCTCCCAGCAAAGAAGCTCATTTTACATTCTGCTGTTGTTTTTCCTTCCTATTGGAGAGCAAATTCTCATGACCATGTGAATAAAAAGGAGCAAACTTCTCCGGATCCCACACATATGTTGAAGTCGGAGCACAAAAGTATGGTCTTGTTCCCCATGTGGACATCAATCTGCTGCGTTTCAGCCACTCCTCCACTCCTGCCTCTACTCCTGTCTCTGCTAGGGCACAGGCACCCTTTAAATCCTTGTAAACACAAGTTGCTTTTATTTCTGCCAGTTAAATGCCTATTTTTCTTCTACAACCTTGCCCTTGCCCTGTACATATTACATCATTACCAGGATATTTGCAAGACAGCTGCATGAGAATACAGTCAGTGGCTTCAGGGGCAAAAATTTGTTAACTGGAGTAGGTGCTGGCCCACTTCAGACAGCAGATTCCTCTGTGGCTTAGCTTTGGCCAAGTTGTCTGCTTGGTAAAACAAGTAACCTCACCAGATGTAGGGGAGCACAGACACTCTCCAGTTTGCGGCTCCAGGTTTCTTGGAAGGCTTAGTGTAAATGAAAATCGTCATTTGGAAAGGTGGATGAAAACGTGTCTAAAATGTACCTTAATTTAACAAGTGCTTTCACAGATGAGTTCTCCTAATGTCTTGTAAATTCTGTGTTCCTCTGATCGTGGCTCCTGATGTCTCAAGACTCAGATACTGCATGGCTTTGGTGTTACACATTGGTTCTATTTCCCTAGTATACTCTTGCTATTTCTTGCACTTCTTCAGAAGCTCAGAGAAGTAGCCAATAACTACGGTTTATTTCTCTCAACTTTCCAGCCAGATCGTGTCTGTGCCTAGCACTGGCATGAATGGACTCAAGTCATTCACATGCCTGTCCGAAGACACAGGAGGGCAGCACTGCTCTGTTTCGGGGAAGCTGTGTGAGCTTGTTCAATGTCTGTGCATTTGCACCAAGAGCCATCTCCAAGCACAGTCACTTCTGTGTCCTCTGCATTAAAAAGAGGCAGATGGGAGAAGGTGAAGGCCTCATCTCTGCTAACCCAAGCAGGTTTGAGATGGGCCGTTTGGATCAGCTGATCATAGTGCACAGCTGGCAGACACCCACGGTTCCATGAAGGTCTTGTTGAATGGCAGCACTCTTAAAAAATGGCCTTTTGGTCATCACAAGCAGTCTGCTCTAGTCAGGTCCATCGGACAGGGCAGAAAACGGCCCTGTCTGGCCAGACATGTTTTCTCCCTCTCTCATCTGAACTTCTGAAAAAGGAAACCCTTCCCATTGGAGTGGGATGCTTCTTGCCTGGCCATCTGTCTCACTGAAGTGATTTGTGATTTCTCTGGTTTGAAATGGAGATGTTTATTTCTTTCCCTCCACAGGCATTCTGATCATGATGACGCTCTGTGATGAAGTGGACGTGTATGAATTTCTCCCTTCCAAACGGCAGACGGACATTTGCCACTACTACCAGAAGTTTCACGACCGTGCCTGTACCATGGGAGCTTACCACCCTCTCTTGTTTGAGAAAAACTTGGTGAAGCATATAAACCAGGGCACAGATGAGGACATTTATACTCACGGGAAAGTTACTTTGCCTGGCTTCCGAAACGTGCATTGCTAGCAAATCAATTTTAGTGTGTTTAGAACTGGACTGTTGAAGCACTTTTTAAATCAGGGTTGTCAGATTTGTTAGGTCTAAACACTGGTGTGTTTTGACAGCTCTTCCATGTTGCAACACTTGCTCTTAGGACTTCGTTGCATAACTTCTCCAAACTGTAAGGCCGTGCAATACATTGCGGTACATCCACACGGTATCTGCATGAGCCACTGCAATAAATTTACTCCTTGTGGAGCCAGGCTCACATGGCCGGTGGATATCCCTGTCTTCATCTCAACTGATGATGGTGTATGGGAAACACAGGAGATGCTTTCTAAGCAGAGATTGCACAAATCTGGATCAAATGCTGATAAAGTTCAGTTTGCTTCAAAGGGATTATGACAGCTGGAAACCTGGTCCATTGAATAATAAGAAACATACTTTAAAAGTTGTTCCCATCATCCTAGAGCTCCATGGAGCAGGGCTGATTTATGGAAACACTGTCAAAGCTGGGTATTGATAAGCTAAAATCTTAGTCCAAAATATTTGATTTTACAAACAGTTAAAATAACCATGTCAACTTCCTTTCAAACTCTAAGACTTCTGAAATCGTTCAGGTGGCATTTTTGGCAAATGAAGAGGGAGGCAATTCACAATTCAATGATTGGTGCAAGATGTTTTTAGACTTTTTAGTGGTTTTTTTTTTTTAATAATTTAAAACAAATTTTTTGAACATTTTACTTTTCCAATATAGTGTTGTACTTGGTGCAAAAGAGCACTTATTTTGAAAATGTTTTAGGGGTGATGTTCAAAGGCACAAATGGGAAAACTCACTGGAAGCTGGTACTTCTTTCCAACTTTCTGCTGGTCTACCTTTGTAATTACTGGCAAATTATTTTCTGGCTTGTCTCCAGTAACAAAAATGCCACATAGCTGCTGGCCAGATGATATCCAGTTCTCTGCAGGCTAACCAAGGCGATCGCGTAGCTGTTGTGTGCTTTCTGAATACGTGGGGAGCAGATGCATTGCCTCCATTCTTCACTGACAGTGGGGAGGGAGAATGTGCTCTGCTTCTCATGCTAAAACACAGGCAGAATTGAGGAGGGTGCCTTTTTCCTCCTCTTTACTCTATGAGGCAACTCTCCTGTGGCATCGTGGTGGAAGTAGCAGCTCCGCAATCTCTGTACTTCAGTGAGAACACCTTCTGTGTCCTTTTCCATACTAATGTGTTTCATGATGTCTGTAAAGGAAGCCTTTTCTTCTCCTGTTTTGAATAAATCCTGTGAAATCACTGGCCCATTCTTACCTTGGTGAAACCAGTTTAAATATTGTTGTTCCTTGGTCTTGGGGACTTGTGCCAGTCTTGCACTAGAGCAGGCAGAGCTGGAACGGGAACTGCTCACATGTTCATTTCAGTAAGCCCATAGCTCTTGTCCACCTGTTGGTGGGAGTGCTGTCGTAGAGCTGCTCCTCTTACAGGTTGAGAGGAAGCTCTAAGGCTTGCTTTCTGCATCCTGGTCTTTTGGGATGGATTGGATCTGTCACTGTTTGCACATTGTATGTCATTGATATATATTTGGTTTTGTTTTTGTTTTTTGTTTGTTTTTAAATTATGGTCCTTACACTGTTGCCCAGAGGCACTTGGACAAGAATGCAATGAAGCCCGTGTGCAGTTCTGTCTTGTTAAGCATTCATCTTCTTCCCTTATGTTGAACTGTCAGGGAAAGGAGAGAGCTTACAGAGGAAAAGCCAGCAGGCTTTTCCGAAAGTGGCTGTTTGGGAGAGCCACTGCGAACCTCTCTCCATCTCCACTCTTAGCTTGTAACAGTCCTACCTCTGACCCTTGGATTAAGGGATTATCTGCCACAGTGGTTTGTCTTCTTAGTGTGTTTTGTTGGGATTCAACTTGCTTCTACCTTTTTCTTAGGCAGTTTCATTTGTTGTTTCACACAACCTCATTTTCCCTCATCTCCCCTGTTGGGATGACCTTGGGCTGTGTAACGGATGGATGGGTCCCTTGCTGTGGAGGAGCAAGTGTCTGAACATGGCTCTGGGAAGTCCTTCTGATGTTCACATGGACGTCTCCTGAACCAGCCTCTCCTCCTGCAGGAAAACAAAATGCCACACAGGCTCCCTGGGGTCTTTCAGAGCCCTTGGTTACTTACTGGGAATATTATTGCACTGGGCATGAAATTTCAAACATTATGCTAACAATGTTAGCTAGATCCAACATATAATTCATTTACACATTCGACAGTTTTTACGGGAATTATGACAGAGCCTAAAATAGGCCAGTGTTAACCATCTTTTTTTTTTTTTTTTTTTGGCTGCATAGATACAAATCTAATATAAATTGCAAGTGATGACAAGTCTGGTATTTAGAAGAGCCAAGTTTAAGTGAGTGGGCAATAAAAGCTAGGCTGTAACAAAAGCCTTATCCCTCCTACAGTCTCTTTCTAAAGGTTTCCAGAATTTGAACAGCTTACTACCCATGCACAAAGCAGGAGGAGAGCAACACTTGTCTGACAAAACTGCGTCTTTTGTTGTTGTTGTTGTTGTTTTGCTTTTACTAAAGAAAAAGGGGAGAAAAATCCCAGAAATTCAAATTGTGTGCGCCTGGGTCAACACAGCCATCCTCACCTCTCCAAGAAGAATACAGTGGTTGAGTTGGAGCTAGATCTGACGAGGCACTGGTTTATCAACAGTGATGGTTAAAAAAAACACTCCCTAGAGAGAAACACAAGCCACCTCAGCCAAATGTTCCTTTTGTTTTCTGTGTGTGCACTAAAATAAAGGTACAGCTACTTCCAGTACCTGAAGGGAGCGTATAAACAGGAGGGGGAACGCCTGTTTACACACGTTGATAGTGATAGGACAAGGGGGAATGGTTTCAAACTAAGACAGGGGAGATTTAGGTTGGATATTAGGAGGAAGTTTTTCACTCAGAGGGTGGTGAGGCACTGGAACAGGTTGCCCAGAGAGGTTGTGGATGCCCCATCCCTGGAGGCATTCAAGGCCAGGCTGGATGTGGCTCTGGGCAGCCTGCTCTAGTAGTTGGCAACCCTGCCCAGAGCAGGGGGGTTGAAACTAGATGATCTTTAAGGTCCTTTTCAACCCAGGCCATTCTATGATTCTATGATTCTACGATTCTATGATCCTACAACTAAGGGAACTTAATCTCCTCTGTTGAATACCATGAAGGTGATTCTCTCTAACCCAGCACTTTTGATGTTTGTTTTCACTTGCAAATTTTACCAACCTGGCAGGGAAACATCTTCACTTGCTTCAGGTGATGATACAAGGCACGGCACAGAAGAATCAGGCGTTGCTTTGGAGTGGGTTATATGTGTGCGTGGCCACAGAGATGTTAGATCCTAGCAAACACGCCAGAAACAATACACTACAGAGATGGAAATGCCGTGGTGCATTTGCAGGGCAGATGAATGTGGGAAAGAGCCCGTGGGTGGGTGTGTAAATGTTAAGTGGTGTCCTGAGAAGGAAGCTGCCTGCAGTCCCCGTATTCAGCATGGCATCACCTTGAGCTAATGAGCTAACTGGGATACAGTGGGAGCAAGCTGGGCCTCAGCCTGCTTTGTGCCTCACTCCAGGAGCCTCTGTTTTCTCAGGGCCTGCAAATGAGGGCTGTTCTTTGAAGGGAGAACTTACAAGGAGGAGAGCATGCTTATTTCTAGCTTCTTTGTAAAATGCAGATGAAGGAAAACTGGTAAGCAGTCCTCTCTGCTTTTTGCTCTCTTCTTGTAAGCAAATAATATATATATATTTAACTCAACAAGCTGCTTAGCAGCCTTTTTTTGTGAAAGGTGTGGAACACAGGTTCAATACACAAGGCTCTGGTCATCTGGATAACATAGTGGAGGGAGATTTAGTGCCTTCTGCAGTTTTTAATGCATGGCTTATGTTGTGTGCAGGTGGTCTGCTGTTTTCAAGCTGGGTATGGAAGGTTTCTCTCAGCGGAATGTGTCAGAGGGCTGCAAACAGCAAGGAAGGTGTCCTTATAGGGGCCAGCTTTAACCCACCATCTTTCATCTAAGTCCTATGAAATGCCCTCTCTTTGCAGATAGACAAATCCTCCTTTCGGAGGTGCTGCTACTTATCCCCCAGGACGCCAGCTCTGCCTTCAGCTGGGATCTCAGGCCGTAGTCCAGCTGTCCTGACAGGAAGGGTTCTGCAACTTCCCAGTCTATCGTTTGTCCACCTGTTTGCTTTTCTGCGTTACCTGACTGCGGGCAGTGCGTGTCCAGCTGCAGGACAAACGCCTCTGCCCGCCTGTGGGAGAGGATGAGCTGCCTCGGTAGGATGTGTCTCCATGTTTGTATGGGTTTGTATCTGTTCTCTTGCCTAAACCTGGAACTTTGTGTGTGAGAAGGGCAAAGTTTCGTATCGATTGCTCGTTTATCAGTCAGGTCAGTCTTGGAGCTTCTCCTATGCTTAGCACTCTACTACTAAACATTGTTCAACGTACAGTGAACAAAACTAATTTGGGGAGAAAACTTAAGCAGTTCATATTTGAAAAAAAAAAATCCTATATTCAGAGTACACTTTGGGAGGACACACAGATCTGTGCAAAGGCAGGAGGATCAACAGGGAAAAACTGACCTCAGAAATGGTTTGGAAAAATGCATGTCTAATGCAGTTTTTTCCAAATAACTCTCCGAAAGCTAGAGAAGATGCAGTTTTTAAGGGCATAATGCTAAATTAACTTCCTGTCTTCTTTATTTTCTGCACGAAGTTGAGCATGTTAGCTAGGGTAAGGGGACACACAGATGTGTGTCTTCTTACTGCAGCTGCTCTTAAATTCAGAAGCCCAGAAGGAGAGGGAAGACCCTGCAATGCTGCTAATGTGACACTGAAAATATTTTTGGTGTGATACAAAAATAGATGAGGGGAAGGGAGGAGCAGAGGGAGTTGACTGAAAGTGTTTTTGTTTGTTGCAAGTAACTTCTGGCAGAAGCTAGATTTCTTTAAACAGAAACAGGTACTTCCCAAAATGCAGTGAACTTGTTTTGCTGTCTGCATGCCAGTGCTGAGCGTGCTGCCTGCTCTGAAGGTCAGTGTGCATTGAAAGCTGTGTTTCTGGGAATAAAATCAGCTTGAAATGTCTTTATTCCCATTCACGCAGAAATCTTGTAGTGCTCTGCCTGCCTGGTCCTGGAGTCCTTTACAAGAACAATAGTGCGGCACTTCCACGAGCCCACTTGGTTTTAAACCGTGACAAAACCCTTTTCAGTAGATGCCAGTGGCTGTTCTTCATGTCAGAAGAAGTTACAGTTTTAGCCTGGGTATTTGTAGTTTGCAGTTTCAAAGAACTCCAAAATCTCACCTGGGTTTGTGGAAAGCAGTTTGCTGTAGGAGAGCAGCAGGAGCTCTCAAAATCCCTGTTGGTGATGGTGTAAACATGGCAGAAACCACCTCCATGCCCCCTCTGAGAGGAGGGGTTGGGGAGGATTCAGGGGGTCACGGTTATCGCCACATGACGGAAAACAGGGCCCTTCTCGTGCGTGTCAACAGGTGTGTTGGGACGGGAGGGCTGACTCGCTGGCTCTGCTGGGCCTGCGGGCCCCTCTCCCCAGGTGCCCTGGGTGGCCACAGTGGCTGCGCCCGTGGCGTGGCATCGGTGGGAAGGGAGGGATGAGCTCCTGTCCCCTTCAGCGTGAGGGCTTCAGGAATGCCCAGTGGTGGTATTCATCCTTCCCACCCATGCATGGGGGCCTCGGAAGGAGGCCCATTACACTGGGATGATTGAACTGGGTTGAGCCAGGCTTTTACTAATCCAATTTCAGAAAGGCTTTCTGGTCTGTTATTATCCATGCCAAGCCCTAGTAATTCACACGGAGCCCTTGACAGGGGCTTTCCTGCACTGCTCTGTTGATGCTGAAGTGCCCTAGGCCACCCTTATAACTCTAACCTGTCACAGTCTAACATACAGAATATCTGAGTCCTTCTCTGGTATTGAATGAGTAAAAAGCAATGCAAGGCTCTGGATGATGAAAATAATACTAGTGTTGTAGCATTTGTTTTAATTCACCAAAGAGAATAAAAACACTCGTGTGTGAAAGTAGGCTGTACTTCATTAAAAGCCAGTTTCAGCTACATCCAGCAAGATAAAAATAGGAAAATGGAATTGCATGCCCTAACTTGTGGTTTATATATTACAAAATCAGTGGTATTTACAGTGTCTGCACCATTACCTAAACATTAATCTTAACAAGAGTATGGAGGAGGAACTTAGCTTTTTCTTGCTTGACTGAGTGTTCCACGCCTATTATATATATATAATGCTGAATAGCTGCATTACTGCTTTAAAATACTTCTCAAAAACGGAGCCAGATCTTTAATTGGGTTAAATCAGGGAAGTACCCTGTCTTCAAGGAAGTTGTAAATCGTTTTCATGAACTGAGAATCTGTTTCTCTTGGTTGATTTTTCCCTCAGGTATCTTGATGGATGTTATCCTATTTGATTCTCTCTCTGCTTACTAAAATATATTAAAGGTCAGGCCATGTTTCCTAAGAGTATGTGTGTGAGGGGAACATCTACCCTTGAATTTAGGAAAACAGGCAGAGCAAACAGTTAAAGCTGGGCCTCCTGCATCCAAAACAAACAACTGCAAAACAATTTGCTATTAGGGGAATGGAGTTTTCTAGGTAATTTAGTGGCTACTGGTTTGTCCCAACTACCGAGTGGAATGTGCATTTTAAAACTCAGTTTCGTGGCAGAAGAAAAGCTGCTTCCCATTCAATGTTATTTGTATGGGCTCTGCGAACTGCGAAGGTTCTAGGTGAAGAATTTGAGGGAAGTGGTAAAATTCTTTTTGTTAGGATTAGGATGCTCAAAGCATTTATAACAAGAAGCAACTTAATCTTGTTAAGTAGCACTGTCATGGCAGATAATTTGAGCCTGACCAGATGTAACTGACTGGTAGTCTATAGAAATTTCCTCCTTCTTTATAATGATTAAGAGTTCTAACTTGCATAAATAAGATAAGTATGGTGGTTTCTTATCTGTATTTTTGCTACTTCAAATTCTAGGCATTGTTTGCATGGGAAGATCAGTGAGCAACCTGGACAATGCAATAGTGATTTGGCATTCTTTTGAATGGCGTGAGGTAATGTTATGGATAAGTTGTGTATCCTGGCAGCAGGTATGAGCTCTGTGTGTTCAGCTGGCCTCCAGCTATGCAGGTCTACAATGGGTACAAGGATGCCAGGCATGCGAGTGCCTCTTCTGTACAGCAATTTTACAGAATCACAGGATGGTTGAGGCGGGGAGGGACCCCCGGAGGTCATTTGGTCTGACAGCCCTCCTGCTCAAGCAGGGACACCGGGTCCTGGGCAACCTGCTCTGTGTCCAGGTGGTTTTTGATGATCTCCAAGGAGGGAGATGCCACAATCTCTCTGGGCAACCTGCGCCAGTGTTCTGTCACCTGCACGGTAAAGAAGTGCTTCCTGGTGTTAAGACAGAAAGACTTCCAAGACTTCAATAGCCTTGCTCAATAAGCTTTGAAGCTTGGGCTCTCTTTGTAAGTTAATGCTTAATTGTCTGTACTGTTCTGATGTGTCCTATCTATATTGTCCAGTCTATATGGCCTGATTTCAGATAAGGCTTCCAAATGACTTTAGTCACCCATAAACCCTTCTCCTTAACTCTAAGATTCAGAGAGCAGTAAAATGAAGAAGGGGGGAGTGCCAGGAAGAATCTAATTGTGCTAACTAGAAATGTTTCCTTTGCTAAGAAAGTGCAGAACAGGCTCGTATCAGAACCTAAGAACCACGAGACTGCACAGAGAGGGTAGGGTGGGCTATTTGCTCATCAGGCTCCTTGCGTGCTTACTCAGGGGTAACACACACTCCAGTCTGCTGGGAAGAACAGCAGTGACAGCAGAGCTTTTCACTTATTGCTGTTTCCTCAGTCAGTCAGGAATTTTTTTAGAGATTGGATCAGTGTTTTCTGGTTTTGAAATGAAGCGAGTCCTGCATGTATGCACCCAAACTGGTGCCCCGAGTATAGTACGGTGATGTCATATGTGGTAGAAAATGTACTTTTCGGTACTGTAGTGGGAAAAAAATAGCAAATGCATAGCCTTGGTGATGCGTGTGAACAAGGAAGTGGCATGTCAAGAAGTTGGCTATTTTCATCACTGTTTGCCGTAAAAGGGACAATACAGGAAACAGCTTTAAATTCAATTCATTTTTCAGTTCTATTGCATAGCTATAGTGCTAAACCCA
This sequence comes from Anseranas semipalmata, assembly GCA_013399115.1. NCBI lineage: Eukaryota > Metazoa > Chordata > Aves > Anseriformes > Anseranatidae > Anseranas > Anseranas semipalmata. The sequence continues at coordinate 634,302 of VXAA01001306.1, forward strand.
AGCTTGTGTTATCCCCTGTTCCCCCCAGATTCCCCCTGTCTCCTTTTTGACCAACTACTGTAGCCCTAAGAGCGTGGCATGTTCTCATCCACTGGGAAAGGCTGGAAAGGTTTCCTGTGACTCGGTGGGTTCTGGATCAGGCCCTTAAGCTCTGGTGATGGCCAAGATTTGGGAGTTTGAGAAGATATTAATTGCTACCATGTAGGCAGCATCTATCTGTATTTTTTTCCTTTTGTACCTTTCTAGACAGCACTTATCTAACTTTGTTATAAGGTGTTTTTTGTTTGTTTGTTTGTTTGTTTTGAGGAGACTTCAAGACTTAGCCACATGACAAAGTTTTGGGAAGAAATGTGAATGCACGAAGAGGAAAAAGTGAACCACAACTGACAGAAAACAGCATCTTATAGCCTGCCATTGAATTCCCATGTCACAGCTCTCGTTGGGGTGCTATTAGACCTGATCTCGTTATATGACTGAGGTTTATTTTTCTGTAAGGTTTAAAATTGGGAGTCCAAAGCTGATTAGCTTTTCAAGCTGTGTAGTTAAAGATGCATCTAGCCTGGTGCTCTGGAAACGAACATCTCCACTGTGTGGTTAGAAGAAGAAATAATATAGAAATATAAATGATTTTTTTTTTTTCAGCTGGCTGTCTGGAAGCCCTGAAAGTTTGTCGCAGTTGGAGCTGTGTTGAGAACAAAAGAGCCTTCTGAGACTGAAAGTTGATAGACTGTTTTATTATTTTTATTATTTTATTCTGTTTTATTCTTTTAACTTGAGGAATCAAAGCCCATCAAAATGCATGCTTCTATCCAGTTTCTAAAGGCAATTGTGAATGCATAGTGCCTTGGGAATCTTTTAGAATAGGCCAGTAGGAGATCTCTGGAGATGGGCCATGTCCTACTTTTACATGGCAAAGAAGGAATGTACAAAGCGTGTGCTGTTCAGTAGTAGAATTTGATTTTCATTTTGGCAAAGGCCACAGCAGTACCCCTGCTCCTGTTAGACGCATGCAAACGGCTTTGAACTCGAATGTATTTGATATGTAGATGTGATGTGCGCGGGGGTTAGCAGCCTGGTCCCGGCCGGCCTTCTCTCCTGGCCAGCTCTGGGAGAACAGCAGCGCTTGGCAAGGCGGCAGATGTGTGGCTGTCTGGGGGTCTCGGGGGGGTGTAGGTGAGCACCAGCAGCTTTGTGTGCTGTCTTCCCCCTCCCCTGCTGCAGCAGCAGGTGCAGCCCCTATGCTTCCACCCTGGGCTGGGCAGTGTCCCCCCATGTGTACTCTGAGGCTCCCCTCGGCACCCAGCCTGGGGCACATCTGGGTTGTCCAGCCCAGCTCCCCACTTCTCTCCGGAGTGATGCCTCCTATGAAAGTTGCCAAAGCTGCCTCCTTCCCTGACAAAACTTTGCAAAACTTCAGCTTCTGTCTGGTCTGTAGCGGGGAGAGAAAGGGTTGTACACTTCTGTACATCTCTCATGCTCTCTGCGCAGGGCTTCCACGCCACGCACTGCTCACTCGGGCAATCCTGTGCCTCCTACCCAAAGCGAGCCTGCATGCTGTCAGCTGCAGCTCACGTTTCCCATTGCCCTGTGGTCACTTCCTACTCTCCTGTTCGTGGCAAAACCAGGGATGAACCAGCCCAGCGCGGCTGCACTTGGGTGAGGGTGGCAGGGCTCTGGCCAGGCAGCAGCCAGTGAGCACTTTGCGTTTCCTGGTCCCTGCCATCCCCAGGGCCTCCTGTACCACTGGGGGACACTCTGTATGCTACAACTCGCCATAGATCAGCACTGTCTTGGAAGCTGGGCACAGTGGCCTAATCTTACCATCACTCTTTATCCTTCCCACATTGTGAGCAGATGGTTTCTGTAGGTCTGCGTTTGGTATTTCCGTAGGTTAAGCATTATGAGAATGCTTTGTTCAGTAATCTTCCAGCATAAGCAAAAAATGCATCTCTGGAAAAGATGATACAGAAATTAATAACAGCTGAGCTGATGCTATCACCTGAGGCCACACTCATTTTTTTGCAAAGTGTGCGTTGCAAGCACACCCCACTGTGCTCAGCCGCAACTGTGAGCGGGTGGTCACGAGGGAGCTGCTGAGCAAAATAAATAAATACAGGAAAGTTCCAAAACTGGGCCTGTTCAGCTTCAGGAAATCATGAGGTTGCAATACAGAAAAGGGTATGGCTTCAAGTGAGTTTTGCGGTACTGAGGAAGAGGTGTCAGGAATGTATAACAAATAGAGGTAGTAGCGTATGCGTGCTCCTTTCAGCATAAGAAAACTGCATGCGAGGGCACATTTTCTTGCATCTCTTGTATAAACAATACAGAGGTGAATATGGCTGATAAAGCCAAATGCTTTGTTATGAAAGCCTCATGCTGCAGAACCACCATTAGCTTAATCACTAAATTCAAAAGCAACTGGGAGTGCCAGAGTATCTTCTCTTGAGGTTTTTGGTTGTGATGAGGTTGCATTTCAAACCTCTTCTGTGGATCAGCAAAAAGCAGAAACTGCTCGCATTTTGTTTCCAAGGAGAGCTGATGCTGCAGGGACTTTGTTCCAACACCGCGTATCGCAGCGCTTCGGCGAGCACCGACCATCGGTGTGAGCGGTGCACCACAGGCTCCTCAGGAGTCACATAGTGCTTGCTTGCTCCAAGCATGCTCTGGAGAGCCCCACGCCACCACTTGCTTAACCTCAAGTTAAAAATTTGCTCTCTATTTACTTGATAATGTACGTCTTGCCTGAGGTGTGAAGACCCTGATCTGGCAGTTTCCAGGAGCCCAGCTGAGCTGGGTAGCCTTTACCAACAGCTCTTCCTTTGAAGTTGGAAGGTGTTTACTCCTCCAGTGGCAGAGTTTGGCTTGTGTTCACTCGTCAAACAGTAATAAAAAAACTTAACGAGCGTCAGGGAAAGTAACCAGGAAATGGTATTTTCTGTAAGCATGGGAGAGCTGTGAAATGAGTTTCAGGAAATTATATTTAAGTAACTAAATAAAGCTCATCAGTCATGTATCTAATGGCCAAAGTGGCCATGCCACTTTTTGCAGCTTGGCACTCCAAGTCCTGGTTGGCAGTCGTGAGTGGCCTAAGCCGGTGCAATTTTGCTGCAGGATTAATATTTTAAAGCTGTTTTAGTGAACTGAATACACATCAGAAATCCTGCAGTGCTACAGAAATTGTTTCCATTTACAAACCTGAGTAACCCTGTGCCTGGTGCATAAACTTGAGAGATTCCTCTTGTGTGATGGATGTGAGGACCCAGTGCTCCACCAGCAGACTGCAAGAAGCAATTTCGTGCTGGTGTGCCCGCGCGCTCCTCACTTAACCAGATTTATGACGTTCAGTGTGATTTTAGAAGTCTGTTCCTGCTCTGCTGGGACCCCGCTGGCTTTATTGCTGTGTGATAGATAGACATGCACACGTTTGCTCAAGGGGAAGAAGCAACAAGCTGCCCAGTGTTGCAGCGGTGCTTCAAGCAGGATGGCAGCACGGGGCACTGCTGCCTCTGGGGGTAGCTTTGTAGGGCTTTGCTATTGCCTGCTCGTCCCACAGCGCACAATTTCCCATAATAGTGCAGTGTGTGAGCAGATTGCATGCTGTATTGTACTGCTGATGTCTGTAAGTCTGACGTGTACTTACTTATATGTTAATTTGGTGTCTGAGAAAGCTCAGCAATTTTTATTGATAACGAATCACAGCATGCTGTCAATGCATAAGAACTTACATTTTTGCTACGTGTAGTCTCCCTTGTCTTTTGGGGGGTGATGGAGTCGCCAGGTACTTTTCTCATACCTGTACTGTAGATTCGGTACTTCTACCAGTACAGCAATATCCACTGTGAGGATGGAGCGCAGGTTGTGGCTTGGATGCTGGAAATGTTTGCGCGTTTGCTTAAAAATATAGGCAGGTGTGATCAGTGGGGATCTTCACACTTAGACTAAAGGGTGTGTGAGAATGAAAATGAGTTTCTTCCATTTGGCTACTATTTAAGAAAATTTGCCTGCCTTAATTGAGTTCCCAAGATTGGTGCTTCCAATCTGTTCAGGCTCTTGTATGATGACTACTGCTCTAGTGCTGTGTCGAAGACTGTTTAGTTCAGTAGCATTTGAAGTAAAGTCACTAGTGTAGTGTAAAACCAGCTTTCTAACAGCAATTACCACAGCTGTTCCTCAGTTTCTCTCTCAAGATTGGTAGTTTGGTTCTTTTAGATACTGGGCTGGAAGAAATGAACTCCCAAAGCAACATCTAAATATTTCTAATAGAATAAAACCACAACTTTCCCACCACCTCCACCACCCCACCATGCACAAATCTACAAGTAGGTACTTCCCACAAAGAAAAGCAGTAGTTAAAAATAGATTTTTAATTGAAACCAGCCTCTGGTATGTATTATAAGAAGCTACACTCTTGTGACTTTCTCATTACAAAGCTGAGGAATCTCTTGAATTTTTTGAGAGCCTTGAAAAGTGTTGAGCCCGATGTTTTTCTTTTCCAAGGAGGTTTAGCATCACCTCAGTGCTGTGGTGGTACCAGCTGGAGGAATTTGCCTGTACCTGCAACAGGGGCTCTCAGGGCAGGGGCTCCCCTCTGCCTTGACATGGGTGTGTGGGAGATGTGCTGGGTTGGTGTTCCTGTCTGGTTATCATAAATCGGGAGAAAAAACACACCATTTTAGTATTCATCTCAGCCATTTAAATATGTGCATGTGGCTGTCCCCCTCTTGCACATTTTTTTTTTCCTAATTGTAATTTTCTGGCATGCTTTCTTCCTGGAAGCCAGAGCTATTAGCATTTATTCTCTCAGGACTCAATGCCTCTGTTAATCTCTGAGTCACTTTTCCAATTACAAATTAATTTATCCAGTATTGCTCCTTGCTGCTATGAGCAGTAACGAGAAACACTCCGAGCTTGGACTGAAATTTGCCAAAGGGGAGAAAAGACATGTATGTGGTGTGTCTTTGGGCAGAGCTGCTAGACGTGTGTATTTACTGAAACTTGCTGGATGTTTAGGAAGGCAATTGGGGGAAGTGCCGTGACTCATTTACCACAGATAGCTCTGTGGTGGGAGCGTGACAAAGCCCCGGGGTTGGGGTGTTTTGATGCACGTCTTTTGGCCCTCGCCTCCCCCCGGCTCCTGGTACCACAGCTTTGGCACTGGTCTCAGCTCTGGCTCTGCAGGCGCTGTCAGCCTGCTCAGGGGAAGGTCGGGGCTGTCCGATGGGTCCAGCGCTCAATCACAAACTTGCAAAAAAATGCCTTGCTGTCAGGGTAGCTGGAGATCACTCCTTCCCGGTTATTGAAAAATACAGATAATTATCTGTTTGTTATTTAGAACAGAAAATGCTGTTAAAAGCATTCTTAAAAGGTGTCTTCACCACAGTGAAATCTGCAGTGTCCGTGGCCCAGACCTTGGGCTGAATACATTGGTGAGAATACCTGGTGTAGCAACTGAGTCTGTTGTCCTTAAAAAGCCTGCAGGGAAATCACACGCCTGAAAAACGGGGAAATAGTATTTGCTTTGGAGTTGCTCGGCAATGCAGAGAAATGTCATGAGTCAGTAAGTCAATATCTAAAGGGTGCCCGCACACGAACCAGCCATGCCATCGGGGTTATCGGTGGAGAGACATGCTCTGCAACCCCTTCAGAGTCGCCTGAGCTGCAGCGAGGACAGTGCTGGAGAGGAGCAGTGGGACAGCACGTCACCCAAAACCAGAGCTGGCACCTGACCTAGGGAGCTGCTGGTTCAAAGCTGACTTTTTTTAGGAAGTTACAGTGTTGCTTGCCTGGACCTCACACTCATTCTGTAAATAAACCTCTGCCTTGGTGGATGGCTGGTAGTTTATTCTGCCTTGAAGCCAGAAGGATGAGACCTGAACCCCTGTCTGGGGGGCTCAGGTCCCTTCATCGGGTTGCACCCATTAAAGAGGCATGCAGCCCTGTGGGCCATGCTGGGATCTGTAACCAGCTCCCTCCTCTGGTATGTCCCAGCAGGTCTAGCTGGATTTTTGTGCTCTGTATCTCGATTACCTCATCCTTAACTGGAAGTGAGTTTGGAGAAGTACAGCTAAAATAAACACCACGTCTCTTTTCTTGGAAACACAATTGTCTGTTTGTCAGACATGTCTATGACCTTCCAGGTTAATGAGCAACTTTCTGATGCAGCGTGGGATCGCACCTCTCCTCTCATTTGTTACCAGATGGAAAGTTCAGTAGATGGAGGTATTCCCCAGTGAGAGAGGCTCAGAAATCTGCACAGCTGTGATACAAATGCCTACATCAGGCAGCAGGGCACAGCGTGGTACAGGGCACAGCACGCCCTGTGCATGTCTTCCTGTTAAATGGTATGCGAGGACTCATAAGCCAATGTTCATTATATCATTAGCAGTTACAGACTCAGATACAGATACTTTGGCACTAAAAAGCCCGTCTTGTAAATCTTATTCTTACTGATTTACTACTTTTTTTTTTTTTTNATCTATTTAGGAAAATGATATTAAAAAAAAAATATGTAGAAAAAAGATTGAATGAATATCTTATTTTTGCTTTGATTACTCAGTTGTTCCACAAGATATTTTTATTTCATCATCTACTGTGCTTTTTTGGAAAGTGAAATTGTTTTAAGTGCTATGCTGTGTTAAATCTAGTAATAAAGAAATCTTGGATGGTTAGTCCTCCTAGCTGCATGCTCTGAAAGGTTCTTACATCTTCCCCAGAGCTTGAATATCTTATGATACTCCTTTGATATGTATCTTCTATTTTACAGCTAGCTAGCTATTCTATTGGATGTGTTTTTTACTGCATTTGCACAGATCCAGCTAGCAAATGTGATGATGAGCAGGCTAGTGTGGGCATGATTGCCCTTTTATGTACTTTGCGGTAGAAGAACCAGGACTTTAATTTCATGTAGGCAGAGATGGTGGACTTAAAGTTGATCTCTGAAAGACTTTTGAAAGACTTTTCCACAAAAAATGAGCAGGACTGAACAAAGGGCTGGAAAATGCCGTGGATAACAAAAGCTCCGCTTGGGAGTGAGTGGGGACTCTGTGAAAGCTGGGCAGGTGTGGGGCAGTCTGCGATGGTGTTCTTCCATGTTCAAAGCCTAAACCCGACAGTAAGTTTTAGAATAAGCCTTGATAAACAAATCCTTCCTATTTTCTGCTTCAGGAAGAGTCAATCAAGTGAAGCTACATTTACCATTAAAGTGTTACATAGTAGACTAACTTTATGGGTTTATTCTGGTATTCAAAACTGTGTGTCGATATCTGGATTAAACAGCCCAAGGAAATGGGTTTTATCTGAGTACGCTGCAGTTGATTCTGGCAAGTAGAGTGGATTTGGCTTGTAACCACTTTAACACTGCTGTTCCACTTCTTGTTTTTCTTTTTTTAAAGAGAGTGGTTCTTACCAGGTTGAAGGAAAGCAACAGCTTCTGACATATTGGTTAATCAAATGCTTGTTAAAATCCAGGGAGCTTTTCCAGTAGCAGTCAAGTGCTATTTATATTATCGCTGTGATTGTTAGCAAGGATAAAGAAAATGGAGTCCTTCAGCAAAAGTTTCTCCATTGTCACCATGCTCCAAACAAGCACTGGTAAAATTATTTGTTATTTCTGTGTTTTTGCTGGTAGTCCACAGACAGTCACCTACAGCCATCATTAATTTTCCCTCAAGCACAGCTCATTTGGAGGTGTTGCAAACACTTAAGGTCTTGTTCTCAAAGATGATACGAGGAGAAATGCATTAAGACTCTTTTCCTTCCTTCCTTTCAGCCTGGGATGGGTTTTCATGGTGTCTGAAATCCTGCTGTAAGAGTTTGCACCAGTTTGAAGTCTAATGAAACTGCTTCTTAGCTGCCCCCTGAGGTGTTTGGGCAGAGCTTTAACAGCAGCCCAAAAGAGTTTAATAGCACTGGCGATGCTTTTGCCAACTCATGAGCAAACATGGGCTTATATAGTAAGTCATAAAAGCCCCTTAGAACACATAATTGTTCTATTGTAAGGAATAACTAAAACCTCAATTTCAAAAAAAATAAAAAATAAAAAATCACACCACCCCTCATCTCTATTTATACTAAAAATAAATCTATTGTTACAAGACACTCTCTTTGGGGATTGAAAAGAAAATTCTTGCTATTTACCAAATTCGAGAGTTATCTTGGCTTTTTCCTTCTGTTTTCTTCCTTCTTGTTTGTATTTCAGTTATAAGATGGCCATTTCAAGGTAAAAACCATGCTTAATGTTATTTTATTATTATTATTATTATTTTTTGCAACAGGAGACGTGACTAGACAGTACTCACTATTCCCTATACCATGCACAAAGGGATCATTTGGGCCTTGACACACGTGTCTGCGCCAGAGCTGGGCATCCCACTTTAGCCCAAACGCAGCTCTGTTATGCTATGAGCTATGGTGGGCGAGCAGGTCCCCGGCTCGTGCATGGGCTGTGTGGAGAGAGGCTGCCGAGAGGTTACCAGAGGTCTGTCTTAGCGTGGAAAAACATTGTGAAACCTTCTGCTGAGACATTTGAGACCTTGGTGCTTGTCATGCTAATTTTAAACTTGGAGATGTTTCTCATGGGCTATTTACAGACTAGCTGGCTCTTAAAAGGCCCAGAGGGCCCCCCTCTGTAGAGCAGGCCTGAGAACTTCACCCAGAGACTGGCCAGGACAACAAATCTTTAATTTTTTTCTACTCAGATGTGCAGGATCCATCCTTTCTAGTTAGCTGCACAAACTTAATGCGGCTTCTTACCTGAATGCGCTTGGCTGGGCCATACTGCTGCTAAGGGAATGACTTGGAAGCTTTCAAGTGGAGCCATGTATGTGTATGGGATGGGGGCCAGAGGTAGTCCTGTTGTTACAGAAGACTTACACAGGAATACCCCAAGTTACTGACTGTATTTGAGTTATGTACTTGTGCAAGGTGGGATCGTTTTCCTCTGTGTAAGAGTTGCTCCAGTTTGATGTGAATGAATTACCGCACCCAGGCACTTTCCCAGAGCAAGGGAGGTAATTATTCATTGGGCCAACTGAAATGACCACAACAGATGTGCTAAAATAAAGCAAACAAACAAAAAATCAAATTCAGAGTGAAGTTGAGGGAAGGGTGAGGCTGTACCAGGAGGAGGGCTACTCTTGGAGGAGAAGGATTTGTGACAGAAGAGCATGTGTTTTGGACTAGAGGCCCCGTCCACTCAGCTGTGGTTTCAGTCTGTTGTATCCACTGGTTTCTTAATTATTCCACTTGTGTGAATGGACCTTAAACTGGTATAGCTAAGCCATCGGTCTTTGTACAGCCAACAGGGTGTACAGGCATGACAGAACTGGCCATAGGGTTTAAAAAGTATGGAAATACTTTCTTGAGATGCTTTGTGCTGTTGTCTACAATTGCTTGGGTAATCTGTTTCTTGTATTTATGGTAAGATAGGGTTGTGTGCTCTTTGGCTTAAATCTCTTTTACCTTGTGTTTTATACCTTTCTTTTAATAGCTACTGAAATTCTTGCTTCATTGTTCATCGGGCTGCGTAACTATGTCGGTGGATAATTTAGAATGAGTGAAATCAGATCCTCTGCATTTGTTCCTCCCGTGTTTCCTTTGAAAGTATGTTTTTCTTTTTGGCTCACAGTGCCTGTTGCTAGAACTGTTTACGGCTGGTATCTAGAGCGTTTTTAGTGCATTTGGATCACGTGTGACACTTGAACCCTGATCAGAGGACCTGTTCTCAATTTCTTTGCCTTCAGAAGCACTTCAGGCTTTTAAATCTCATACCTGGGAGGTATTTTGCAAGGGTTCATTAGGTGTGAGTAGCAGGCTTTGATTTACTGGATGAAAACATGGTTATTGTGTCTAATGCTGGCTGCTGTGTGGCTGGAAGCAATGGGAAGTCTCATCTCTCAGCAGCATCAAATGTGACGTGGCAAATGCACTGCCATTAGGATGTAGCAACAGGCATCCTTTGAGCTCGTTCAGATCTTTGGCTTCATTTTTGTCTTTAATTATAGCTGTAGCTTAGGGTGCTGGGGGTGTGTAGCTGGGTCAAGCTGCCTTGCACAGAAGCCACCAACCAACTTGCGGTGCCTCATTAAGGAGGAGGCTTTTTGGGTCTGGGGCAGCTCCACCAGCTGGGGGAGGCCAGCCGTGGGGCAGAGCCCCTCTTCACACCTGTGTGCTGGTGTCGACATGTGAAACCATGATGAAAACATGAACTCTGTTATCTGCTCCATATTCCATGATTCTGGGCCCAGTTATCAGTCACAGGATCAGGGCAGGGCGGACATCCCACTGGTCTGTCACATTGCTGAAGCTGGATATCAGCTTTCAACCACCTTGGCATGAAGGTTTTGTTTTGTTTTAAACACTCTAGTTCCTGAAAACACTTCTGGTTAATGGGAAGAGCAGTTAAGCAGCCTGGAGCCTGGGTCAGGACTTCTGCCAGTCTTGCATGCATTTTGGTCAGTGCAAGCCTCAGAGAGGCTGTCCCAGAGCAGGCTTTTTAATTAGGTCGCTAAAATTCAGTTTGTGTTTATGCTGCAGATATGCACTGTACTCATCCCTTGTTAGTCTTGGCTAATGCGAAGAAGGGAGACCTCTAAAGACAAGGGGTAGTTGCAACTGTTTGCTATTAATTTCCTTGTGTATTGGTTTAGCTTGACCCTAAATCTGATTCTTCGATTTGCACCCAAATATTATGCAAAGTTTCTCTTGGGACATCCTAGGGCTTTCTAGGGATTGGTTCTGCATGCAGTGAAATGCCTGCTTTCAAAGCTAGGTAGCATTTCCTTAGCACACAAAAAAGGGATGCAAAATAGTTCTAGGAGGAAATTTTCAGTCATTTAGCTATCTTTCAGACATTGAAGGTGCTGAAGAGTGGATGAGAGAAAGCTGAATGCTTGCCTGCTTGTTGACCATCCCACAATAGCACTTGTTACACTGATTGGGAATACTAATAACAATTTTGGATTGTGTTCTTGGTAATTAAATCTGCTTCCAGGAAACCACTGCTGCATGTTCCTTTAGAGAAGTTACTAATTGCCATCTGTTCTCTCCTGTGCTTGTATGATCTTAAGATATTCTTTCCCTGAAACAGTGAATGCAAGGGATTTGGGGCTGCCTTTCCAACCCCCCCCGTGAAAGGAGAGCGCGGCACAGCCACGAAGTGTGCATGCCAGCCCCTGAGCTCTGTGTAACTATTGGCCTTGGAAGAAACCCGAAGCGGTCCCTGAAGTCTTGGCTCTGCAGCGAGTCCCTCTGGCCCCCGCGGTGCCCTCTGCCACCCGCAGCCTGGTGGTGAAGCCAGCTCGTCTCCTTGCGCAACCTTGGCCATGGTTTTTCTGCTGTCAGGGTCCCCCATGCTGTAACCTCCTGGTGGGGCTCAGGTGAGGCTCTTATCAGCCGTCTTTCTGCAGTTGCCTAATCGACAGGAAATTTCTTGTTACAGTGTAAAAGTCTGTTATCTCTTTAACCTTCGCTTACCCCTTGCCTGGAGGCACTTACTCAATGCGATTGTTATTTTATCCGGCCTGTTCTCTGGATCAGAGATTTCTGAACACTAACAAAGGGGGGCAGCGGGGGGCAAACACGGACATAGAAATCATTTTAGAAATGCTGTGAAATGAGAGGAAAACGGTAGCTGCATCACTTACTGAGGGATCCCCTATAGGCTTCCTCAGCATCTGACTCTCCTGCGTGTCCTGTTCGCGAGACACGTCTCTCCAGCACCCCTGTTCCTGGCTGCGATGGGGCTTATCCTCCTGTCCCTGCTCAGCCCCCAGCCCTGCCTTGCAAAGTGACCCACCAGGGGTGCTGCGGGAGGAAAACTGCTCAGTTTGGGTACAACAGCAAGGGGTTAGAATTGATGGAGGCATTGCCCTGGGCTGTAACTCCCTGGATGTTGAGCTGCTACCAGCAGATGTATTTTGCTGTCAGAGTTTTCCCTGCTGGACCCCAGGCTGGTTCCAGGTTAGCCCGGACACATCCTGCCATGGCTTGAGCCGCGCTCCTCAGCATAGCTAGCTGGTGTCCCGGGGGTGCTGGCATTTACTCAAGGGCCAAGAAACCCACAGTCGAACTAAGCACATACCCAGCCCTAGTAGTAAAAGTTTATGGTGGACCTAAGGGACATGTCTGACATGGATAAAGCCTGTTTGTTTAGTCTACCTGCTGCATTGAAATGATCTATTTAGTAAAAAATGAATTAAGCAAACATCTGTGGAGAAGATAACTCCTCCACAGGTTCTGTGTTGTTTCCTGCAGTGATCCTTCATACCCATCAATGCATTAATAATAACCTGTAATTTTTAAACTGCCTCTGTTGATTTAACAGGGATCGCATATGTTTGAAGTGATGCATGATTGTCTTTGCAGGGCAGAGGCTGTGGCCATAGAAATCTGCCATGTGCAGAGCAAGCTGGTGAGTGGAGGTTCAGACAGACTTCCTCACATCTCCGCAACGTGATTTGGCCTGAGTTTGTGACAGCTTTCTGTAAGCAATGGCAGCTGCCAGCTCCTGCCTCTAGCTCAGGGCTTCCATCCTTCCCCTGGGTAGCAGGATCAGCAGGTCGCTGCTGCAGTTAGAAATTTGGACATCTCTTCGATGTTCTGGGCAGTTTCATGGGAGATCTTGTTAAAAATAATAATAAATAAATAATGGGGAAAGGAAAGTGTTGTTTGTGTTGCAGTGAAAGAGCCAAGGAGTTCTCCCCAAGGCTGCATGCAGGCAGAGAAGGCAGCACGTCCTCCTCCGAGATGCGCTGCATCAGTTGGTGAACAGAGCTGGAGGACGGCCTAGTGGAAACCTTTTACTTGCTGGGAATTTCTCATGCCCCAGTGAAAACACCCCCGGTTACTGCCAGCCTTAAAAATCAGATGTTTATATGAGCATTTACAAAAGTTAATACTTCTGTTCAAAGTGTTTCCCTAAGTTCTAATTGTCAAAGATGGTCTAAAAGTACTACAGAGTTATTTTCAAATAATTTCAGCTCTGCAGGACTTCAAAAATTAAAATTACCAGAGAAGATCAGGCATGGGGGCCAAGCCCAGGGGAACCAGCAAGCGCCAGGCACTGAGCTCCTCATGTGAGCAAAGCAGCACTGCACTACAGTTGGTATTTCAGGAGTCCAAAAATGCTGGATTTTGATCAGGTGCTTTGCCATCCCTGAAATTACCCTTTTTCCCCCAGTCGGTTCTTTGCAAAATTTTGGTATTTGAACTTTGCTAGTCTTGAGCAGACTTTGCAATGGGTGACTTCCCTGTGCAAGGGGAGCTCTGGGTTTTGCTGAGCCCTGTTTTTCAGGATGAGCCTGAAGTGTGATTGCCCACAGTGTGAGGAGATGGGCCAGGAGGGCTGAAGGAGGATGAGCAACCTGCTGCAGCGCTCCAGCTGGCTCTGTGCTGTGGAAACCAGCGGGCACTTGATCTGAAACAAGGAGCCCTTCAGAGTTACTTGGGCTTTACCTAAGACATTTTTTCTTGAAATATTCTGTCCTTTTTTTTTTTTNCAAGTCTAAAAAGAGGAGAAAACACAGTACTGGTGGTGGTGAATCCTGGAGCACATGGAGAGCTGCTGCCATTGGATTCAGCCCACACCAGGCTCTTTCTGTTCACCTGGGGCTCATGAACACTGGTAAGTACATAAATGCTGTACATAAATACTGATCCCTTATGCCTCCACTGAGTTTCCTAATGCTCAGCATGTTTTGAGCAATGGCCCTGTTACAGGCTGTCGTGCAAACCCTCCTGCACAGTGCTCCAAGAAGCACCAGACAAGCTTATAGGAAGCTTCAAGGGGAAGCCAGCAGGTGTATTTGCATGCTGGGTCACCTTGAGACTAATTAAAAACAAAAACTGCTCAAAAAAGAACACGTCTGTAATTGCATGCTGAGGGAATTCTAATACCAAGTACTAAGTAAGAATCCTGTGAATGTGCACATTAAATCTTTTATGACATTTGTCTGTGATTTGAAAGAAAAAGAAGTGTTATTTGCTACAAGGCAAATAAAGCTGTTAATCAAAATATTTCCATTAGGGGAGGTGAATATTTCACTCAGACACCCACAGGCACCAGTAGCTCAGATTTATTCACAGATCTCTTGGAGAGAGATCTCATGTTTATTTTTTCCTATTGTATTTCATGCAGGTGATTTTGTATGATATTTTCCTAGTGTTCAGATCTTATTTTTTTATTTTTAATTTGCCCCAAACTGGTATAAAATTTTACAAGATGATCAGGCTGTGTGATGGAGCAGAAGCAGCTGGACGGGGCTGAGGGCTGTGGCGTGTGTGTGTGTATGCTAAAGGGGGAAGAAGAGTGGCATTTTGCATCATGAGCGCTTGACTTTAGGGCTCTGGGGAAGAGGCAGTGTATTTATTTATTTTTTTTACAATTATTGTTATTAATTTATTTTCCAAAGGAAACCCACACAACCCTTTCCTCTCATTTCATGTAAGGTCAGAGAAGATGGACAAACCTATATCACGTGATACTCTTTTTAAGCATTTCCTCCCTTCTTAAAAAATACCTTGCAGTTTTCAAGTGGATACTACCAGAGAATGGCTTCACAGGTAAGCAAGGAAAGGTTTTAGTTTCCTTGCCAGCAGTAGGAAATGATCATTTTCGTCCTCCAAAGCCAGAAAGCTTGACTATCCTCCCACTTCTGTAATTCTCCTTAAAGCATTTTTGCTTTCAGTTATATGGCTCCCATGGCCAGTGAAGAAAACCTGAGACCTGATGGGGGAGATATTGGTATTCAAGGCATGTACAGAAAGCTTTTGCAAAACTAAATTGTGCTTTTACTTTAATTTTGTCTTGATAACTTCCAGGGAAAGTAAAAGCAGAGGTCTGGCCCAGATGGCTGGTTCGTAATTGCTGTCCCAGAGAGGTCTGAAAGCCAGCCCAGGTCGTTTCTGCTTTAGGGCTGACAGCAGTGCTGCTGCTGCAGGAATTTAGCACAGGGTTACCCTGACTGTGCACTGTGTTGGGGTGAAGTGTGCTTGGTCAAGCATCTAAAGCTGAATCTGCTGTGCAAGAAGTAAAACATCTCGCTATTTCTGTAGGTTTTGGTATAGAAAATAGCCATGGAAAATGTCCTTTTACATCTTGATGTTTTCTTTGCTGGAAACTGAGTGTCTGTTTCTCCTAAAAATGCTCCTTTCACTTTTCTACATGAATTCACTTTGGTTTGTCTCTTTGTAGGCATAACTCATGGCCAAAGACAGGCTTCTCTCCTGATGACTCTGTGTTATGGGTGTTCCCATCTCCAGAGCCTCCTGCTGAGTTAGCAGGACTGGGGGGTTCATCCCCCATGTTGCTGGAGTCCCTGATTGTTTCTGCTGTATCTGACGGTTGCTCAACAGTGATGTTTTCACATGTACCTCACAGGTGTTGATTTTTATATGGAAAACTAGCAAAAAGCCCAGGAATAGCTGGGAATCTCTTTAAACATCTGCTGTATCCAGTTAAGGTCCTGACCAGGTTTCTCCTGGGCTCTGCATTCAGTGCCTGCCAGGGCAGACGGTAAAGGATGATGTTGGAAACCGTTGCTGAGTAGTGAGAAGATGCTTTACCGATGGGCTGGAGTCCTGTCCTGTGACAATTTACGTGAGCAGAGAGAAGGCTAATGTACTGGAAACAGCACTGTGCGTTCTGCAGGTAAGCATCTTGTTCATCTGAGAGCTTACCATAACACTGGTGTAGCTTCACTGTGCCCATTTCAGTTAAGCTTGGCTGAAGCTGGATCCCAAAGGCGCCAGACACTGGGGTCAATGAAGTGTTTAATCCTGTACGTTATATAGGCATTTCTATATGAGCTGATGAAACGCGTGCTCTCGATGCAACCCACACCTTCAGCGGGTAGCTGGATGCAGCAGGAGATTGTTTGTCTCTGCCTGGGACACAGCCAACCACGACATGCCTGTGCTGTGTGTTAACTTCTGGTATCAGACAAGGTCTGTGAACACAGGAGGAGGACAGTCCCTGTGCTGAGGTCTGTCATTTAATAAATAAGTTACTTGGCACTTTAGTCCAGAGAACCACCTCCAGGTGGTGATTCAGCCCACACAAGTGATTTATTCGCCCCTCTTTTTCTCATTGACCGTAGTGGGGAACTTACACATCTGTCCTTCTAGTGTAGAGGGAGTGATTTAGGCAGAAGTGCTTCCAATACAGTGTTTATGCGGTGAGGCAGTGGATATCACGGGAAGGAGAAGGATATGGATGAGAGACTGATGCAGCAAACAGTAAGGTCAGGTTTAAATGGAGGTCAGTGTGGACACAGCAAATTCCTGGCTGATATTGCTGATGCATACTGTGCAGAAATAAGAATCATCACATTGCAGTGAAAATAAAGTATGTATTTTCAGCAATGGCTATGGTAATTGCTTGGTGATGTCCAGAACCAGAGAGAACTAAAATTCTTCAGATAAATCGAGATAAACACTACTGGTGTTAGAAGTTAGCCTCAGAAACAATTTCTGTGGCTTAATGAGAATTTCCTTGAAGCTCTGAAACAATGGGCAGTGACATGGTGGCCAGTTTAGCAATAGCTCATGGTCTCTTCTAATTTAAAAAAAAAAAAAAAGTTTGTCTTGGGGAGGAAATACTGATGTTTATCAAGGAAAATAATTTGCTGATACTACCATTCAGAAGCATTGCAAGATCAGCTTAGAGTTTATTTTTAGGGAAGTTTTCGTATCCCTCCTGACATCAGGGTCTTTGTATTATGTTTAAAAGCTTACCACTGCCCTTGTAAAACCTGGAAACATGCTATCTGCGTTTGTAACTAAAATATTCTCATATAATCTTTGATTCAGAGCTTAGGCTTTCTTAAAATTCAACATCTTGTGATTAAAAACAAGAGTGAGAAATGCAAGGTGCCAGCGACGTTATATTTTGGTTTTAACTCCAGTTTATGAGGAGCACCTTGCTCCTGGCACTCCACAGAGCAGCCTGACATCGGTGTAACAGTTGTGAACCCACCGTCGGCACAGCACAAGAGGGGTGGTGATGAGGCAAAAAGCCGCGGCAGTGCTGGTTTGTCCCTTGGAAGCTTCTGCCCCTCGCATCGCGTAGCATGCTGCTCAGCTGGTCTGGATTTATAAATGAACGTATCATGAGGCTTAGCAGCCTCCCCTTGCATGACGCCAGCTAGCCAAGTTCCCAGCTGGTTGGGCTTGTTGTGGACCGGGCTCCTTCTATGTGCAGGAGTGCAGTTTCTAGCCCCCCTGAGCTTATATATACCCTTCTGTGAACCAGTTCTCTGGGGTGTGCATGCCTCCTTGCAGAAGCCGTGAAACGAAAGCTCTTTGTCAGTCCTCTAAAAGCCACAGAAGATGCCCCACCTTGGGCACCACCTTCTTGTGCAGGGCTGGCAGCTTCCCTGCCCTGTGGTCGCTGCAGTGGGGAGGCTTCGTGGCTCACGCTGCAGGCAGAGCAGAGCTGAGCTGAGCTAGCAGCGGGGAGCAGAGATGGAAACTGAATTTAAAATAGTCGGTATTAATTTCAGGAGCAAAAAATGCAGTTATTCTCCAGACTGGGAAACCTTGCTTTCTGGAAGGAAGCAAGCATGCCTGCAGCTCAGAGGCAGGGGGGGGCTGTGAAGGCTCCAGCAATAGCAGTTGCACACTTCTTCCATGACCACAGAATTCTTGGCGCTTGGTCTCTTGCCTGGGACAAAGTGTGATTTTATGGGTAGTGGAACACCTTATACACAGGGAGAAATAAAACATCTGGAAGAAATTGCTTTTGCCTCAAACTGCTAATTAATTTCAACCAGAACTCCATCTCTTTTTGCAGAAGAGATGTAGCCTGTAGGGAGCTGAGCCTTGTGCTTGGAAATCCACATATGAGCTTTCCATCTCTTCATGGATGCTGAAGATCCATTGCCTCACCTGCAGTGTCCCCATGTTTGCTCTTTGCCCAAGCAGAGGCTCCAGAGAGAATGTTTATGACTTAGGCAGGTAAGAGAGGACACCCTCTCTTCTAAGGGTTTGTGAAGATTCAAAGGAATCTTCAACCAAATGAGTACTTCTTTTGTTCTTGAAGCTTGATAATGGTCCATGTATGTGATCTATTTTTCCAGTCAAAACTTTCATTATTTTTCCCTTTCTTCTCCTGTGGAATGGTGCTGCTCTACCTCCTGCTCCCTCAGCTGCAGAGGCACAGTTTGGGCTGACCTGAGCATCTCTTTGCTTTTGGAGGCCTTTAGAGACTTCCATGTCACGTGGCTGCACTACGGGAGGGAGGGGACCAGACTACAGAATCATAGGGTCATTCAGGTTGCAAAAGACCCTTAAGATCATCAAGTCCACCCATCACCTAACACTACCAAGTCCACCACTAAACCATGTCCCTAAGTGCCACATCCACACGTCTCTTACATGCCTCCAGGGATGGCCACTCTACCATTTCCCTGGGCAGCCTGCTCCAATACTACCCACTCTTTGCATGAAGAAATTCCTCCTTTTACACAGTCTAAGCCTCCCTTGGCAAAACTTGAGGCCATTTGCTCGTGTCCTATCACTTGTCACCTGAGAAAAGAGACCGAATGAGATGAGTACTGGTGTGAGCGTTCGTGATGTGCAATACACTAGTGCTTGTTCATCCCATTGTATTTAAAAAAACAAACACACTTTGTTTAAGGTTAAAGTTATTTATGTTTATACACCTTAATGAGTTGGATTTATGCCAGAATATCCCATGCTTGCCTGCTCATACAGAGAGGAGGCTTACAGCTGCCTTTCAGTGCATCTGAAGAGGGCTTTTGGCCCTTGGGTGATTCTCTTGGTGCCACCTGGCTCTAAAAGCTGGTGAAGATTTGCTCACTTGTTGTGCTTCCTTGTTTGTTTTTTTATCCTGCCTTGTGCTAAAATGACTTTGCAATCTCTATGATGGGGAGCTGGGGAGATGTTTCTCAGCGCTGTCCCAGAGCAGGATGCATCCGGGCTGGTTCCAGACCCAAGCCCTCTGCTCTGTTTTCCCTTCTCCCATGGCAGTAATGCCACTCTCCCATCCCTGCAGCAGTGAGGTGAAGCAGTTTTCATCTTAATCCAGAAGGTTTCGGGAAGGTGGCTGCAGGGGTGCCCCTACTCGCTGGGTTTGCAGAGGGGGCCTGGGTGAAGCTGCTGTGACTCACTGCTGCCTTCAAGCAGGCAGGCTGATGCTCCTACTGCTGCGAGCATCAGAAGCTGTCCTGAAGTCACACACCTCGCCTGGGCCTAAAATTCGCTTTTTATGTGATGGATGCATCAGTGGGAAGCAAGTTTAATGTGAACACTTGCACCCTTCTGTGCTCCCACCTAAGTGCAGCCCCAGCAGAAGCAGAGNATTTCTCCTGTTTTGATTTAATTCTGCCCCAAACCCCAGAGCAATAATAAGCTTAAGTTAAATGTTTACGTCTGCAAATGAAGATCATGGAGTGATTTTTTTTATCTAATTCCCTCTTATCTTCCGGATGCTCACTGCAGGACCTGAGACAAAATCCAGACCCCGTAGCACTGCCAGTGCTTGTGCGTAGCACTGCCAGTGCTCGTGCCCAGCACTGCTGTGTTTATCTTTAGGAGTCGTGGCCAAATACAGATGCTATTCACAGCAAAGCAAAAACTCCTGTGTCAACCCGGGGAGCAGATATTGGACGCGTCAGTAGGTGGCTTGTGACAAGTCAGTGTGACCGCAGAGGTATCAGTGTCACTTCCTGTTGTTTGGGGTTTCTTGCTTCCCCAGTGGCTTCGGTCCTGTTTGAGAATGACTTTAATATTGCCCAAAGTTGTCCCACGGACCCCTGTTGTTCATTGCAGTGATGATACTGGAGCATTTCTAAAGCTCAGCTGTATATGAACTCACGCTAGGATGGGATCCATTCACCCCAGAGCATGGGAGTACCAGTGAGCCCAACAGGTAGATTATTTGGCTAATTAATGCTTCATGCTTCCTGGCAACCCAGCAGTGCAAAGCCAGCTCTGCATCACAGCAGAACTTCTTTTGCCATTCTCATCAGCACTACAGCTGGTGCACATTCTGTAGGGATTTTGTGCAAAGATGCCCAAAGGAGAACGAGAGAGAGGAACTGTCGCTCCCTTCATATTGCAGGAGACTTCTTGCCCATGCTGCCTTATGCTCTGACAGCGACAGAGCGTGAAAAACCACCTTTGGGATAGATCTCAAGGTGCTGAGAATAATGTCAACTTGTTGATCATTTGAAGGCGTCTTCACATGTTCTGTCTTGCTACATTCCTCCCTTATGGGGTGATGACATTCTGGGACAATAATTGTGGGATCACAGGCCAGAGTGATGCTCAATGAGATGCTTGCTTTCTCCTGTGTCTGATGATCCTGGCCCAAATACATGACTGGGTAACCCCACCTTGTTCTGTCTGCATTGGGTGGATTAGCACAATTAAAAGCAAATATCTCATATCTTTGCTATAAATTAATAGCTTATGGTCATTTATGGATTGGCTTTGGCTTGCTTTCAAGGGCTAAGCTTCATGCCACAGGACTGCCTTACAGTTTGGTTTTGCTGAACTCCAGCTTCTGGCCTTGCCTGGGCCCTGCCAGCAGCTGGATCATACACGGCGCTGCTTTGTAGCACCCTTTTTTTGCAGGGTTCACTCTTACACTTTCAGAGAAGCACGGATCTTCAGAAATCAGAGTAGCAAAATCTCAGCTCAGCTGGGAGTTGTTTATAGGGAGGTAGGGGAAGAACATAAAAATCTAAGTTCTGCACTTGTGTTTTCTGTCAGAAATCACAGACAGCTGATCACTGCACCTGGGAGGATCTAAAGGTGGAAGATGGTGTCTGTTAACCCAAGTTGCAGTAAACAAGAGCAGCACTGGCCATGCAACAGAGGTGATGCATGAGGATTGAGGAATCCTCCTGTAGTCCCTTATTTTGCATCTTTTGCAGTGTAATGAAGTACCTTTCCCTGCCTCCTCTGTGTGGAGGGCTGCATTTTTGCTTGGTGTTTGTGTTTTCTTGAATTGATTGCAAATGATAAGGACAGATAACAGCTAAACAGTAAACTTGTCCCAAAGCAGCAGCAAAGGAAGGATGGGGAGAGGGTGAAAACAGGACCTGTTTGCTATGAAGAAGCCTTCTGACTTCCCTACAGCTGACTTAAACCTGAAACTAAAACTATAGCTGGCTTAAAGCTGAGTAACTCTTTGTAAAAGGCCAGCAACAACAGGATAAGCATACTGCTTTTTGCTGCTGTTACTTTGGAAAGTGGGGAGGAAGCTGCTCTTCTCCCATCTGGGTGTGTTTCTTCTTCTCTCTCTCTCTCTCTCTTTCTTTTTTTTTTTTTTAATGCCCTAAGCATCAGCTTGGAATAATGTCCTCTTGGCAGGTCATGTTGCTTTTAGGCGATGTTAGCGCTACCATCCAGACTGCCGCTGAGGAAGACAACGCCTGAGGGAAGAGACGTGCTTTCAGCCTGTTTAGTCTATTCAGCCGTAACCTTGCTGTTCGTAACAGATGGTACGTGGTCCTTCTGGAGGGCTGGATACTGCCAGTAGGAAGCTAGTACAAAGTGCATCTGTTAGTCAGTTTTTTTCCTTAAATTCTTCATTCTTATGGCTCAACTGTGAGACGTGTTCCTCTGTGCTGGGCTGCATGTGGGCCCAGGGCTGCACCCTGCTACCTGACAGCGGTTGGTGTGGTTGGCTCTCCTACCCCAACGCCATGAGCAGGGCGATGCCAGCCTGCATCCTGCTCCTCCCTGGTGCCTGCCGCAGAGCTGCAGGAAGCGAGGTCATCAAAGGGCTGCCCGTGTGAGCCGGGCTTTCGGCTGGGGTAAATGGGTGCCTTCAGGAGGCTGAGCATCCTGCTAGCAAATGGAGGAGTCCAGACCCTGCGCAAAGTACCCTGGCAGGGAGCGATGGGACTAACTTCTACATCAACACCATGTTTAGGTTTTGTCTTTGTCAGTAGCCTCAGATCGTGCTGCTAGCCCCTTCCAGTGAGTCCTGGTGAGCAGACCTGAAGAGATGGCCTAGAAAATCTCGCTGGGGTGCGAGGGGCAAGGGGGAGAACCCACCTGCAGAAGGAATGGGTGCTGACCTCCCTTGGTCTAAGCACTGCAGGTTTTCCCTGTGACTTGCTCGCTCCCATTGAAGTGGTGGAGTGCAGTAGGCAGGTATGAGGCTACACCAAAACGCTGGCTGAGAACATCTGAGGCCCTCTCAGATGAGGCAGATCACTGGGAATGCTGTCGATGTGGGTGCACCAGTGATTTGAGTGTGGGTGAGAGCCCAGGACACAGCAGGTATCTCTGGAGACTTACTTTAGTGGTGAAATAAAATGCAGAACTATAAAGGATGCCAAACACAACAGCTCGAAATACAGAAGCACAACAAAAGTGACCTCTTGATTTATCAAAGGCCAGTCTAAAGAGGTTCTTCTCTGGTTTCTATTTCCCACGCGCCCATCCCTCCCGCCCTGCATTTTGGAAGAGAAGCACCCGCGTCAGTGCACACGGCCAGAGCTGCAGGTTACGTGCAGCCCTTCTCCGGG
>VXAA01001306.1:659703-695270 GCA_013399115.1 Anseranas semipalmata
TATATAATATAATAATATAATATATATAATTATATATACGTATAGTTATATAGTTATATTATAGTTCCCACTGGTGCCTGTCCTTGTAAATACGTAGTTCTGTAGCGGAAATACAGCATAACCTGTGGTGTGGGCCCTTGGCTGTTAATTTGGATTCATTAAACACTTGGCGGGGCCATGGGAGGGGTCTCCCCCAGCGCGTGCTGAGCTGTCAGGGTGCCGTGCCGGTGGGACGCAGGTGGCTGTGCGGGATCCGGGGCTGTTTCTCAGGAGGTGCGCAGCATACGTGGGTTCTGGCAGGAGGACACAACCAGTGACCCCTTGCACCGGCATTCGGAGCTGCTGAACACAACAACATGCGGAGCCGTGCAGCGAGGACGTGGCTGCTGCGCACCAGGGGGACCACATGCGCTGGAGAGTTGTCACGGGTGTCACCAAGGGCCATCCTCCATCCGAGGGACCCCGCGCTGCTGACCGCAGCCTGAACCAGATATCCCTGGAGCAAGAAGCCCACCCAGGCACCAGGGACACCAGCGCTCCCGGCTGAAGGCACCCCTGCGTGTGGCTGCCATCGAGCCAGGCGCAGATGCCACCTCTGCCAAGTCCAGCACGAGGTCCCCTGGCGTTTGGCCCGGGGGTGGCAGAGAGCCCGCTCGTCCCGGTAACTCCCAGAAGCCCTGAACAGCAACCGCAGGCCCGAGGGGGGATGAAGTCAGCGGTGTTGTGGCACATTATCTTTTGTCTCATTATCAATAAGAGCGGTAACAATCCTCCTACTGGACTAATTACAGCCAATGAAAATATGGTAAGGAAAATAACTCCCGTTGACAGTATTTGAAGCATTACCATTTACATGAAAAAGAGGTATGTGAATACAAATTACTATTTTGTGCATGGCTCTATCTTGTCCCATGTATTCTGATCTCAGTAAATCTCAGCATAGTTAATCACTGAGGATTAAATGCTGCAAGGAAAGGAGTGAGAAATGATGTAAAAGCAAAACTCCGGTTGGCTTTGACTTGCAATAAACTTGGGCTATCTGTCTCAAAGAACATATTGCCTGGTCTGCTTCCTACCAAATAAATCTGTCCAGTTGGATTCATTTCCATAAGAATTGTGCAGATAGGGAAGAGCAGGTCAGGTGCGGGCCCCAGCTGGCGCAGCTTGCACCAAGTCCTGCCCCAGCCAGCCTGCTGCCCTAGCAGCGCGTGTGCAAATACAACACGAAAGTAAGATGCTCTTGCAAGGGAATATTTTGAGGTCTGCTTGGTTATGTGTCAGAGAAACCTCATGGACCTCAACTGCAGGCTCAGCTCTCGTCACAAGCTGTGAGCAGCCTGTATCACTCTGCTTCCCTGTCTGTAGCATTCGGATGGCCCTGCAAAAGGTTGCTCTTGGTAGTTTTTATTAGTGCAGATCTGTAGTCTGTGCTCCTTGCTAGGTTCTCAGCTTCACAAAAAGACAGGGCATCGTGGAAACAGTGAGCACAGAGCTATTGTCCTCCTGGAGCCAGCGGAAGCTGGAGATAACGTCCTCCTCCACGCAGGGAGGGGGCCTGGGGCGGGAAGTGTGACTCGGGGAGCCTGGAAATCAAAACTCATCTGTATCAAACTGGAAAGAAGGTGTTAATTTAGCACTGAGGGCTATCAGACACCAAAAAGATGAAGAAAAGGCTATATATATATACATATATAGTATATAAAGACTATATGTGTATATATATACAGTAGTAGAAGACTCGAGGTCCTTTAAAAATTTTCTGTTCTACAACCAACCTTTGTGCCAAGAAGACCCCAAGTCCCCACTCTGTTCTCTCCCCCCCGCCCCAGGGCTTTACTTAGCAAAGTACTTGCCTGCTGTTAAGATGCAAGTTGGGTCTTTGCATTGAGAGCCATGTGTGCCTCAGGATGCAGAACGGGCCCACGCTCCGTTCCCAGAGGGCTGGAGAGCCCAGCCCGATGAGCTAAGCTCGATCCATGTGCAGCCCTGCCGCGGCAGCAGGCAGCGTCAGGCAGTGCAGAAGATGACTGTCATGTAAGGCAGGCTATTGCATTAGCTGCCCTGTGACAGGTCACCACATGGAGCATCAGAGAGGGTAGATAATAGGTTGTGAAAACAAAGAAAAAAGCTAATGGATTTTTTCCTCTTTTTCAAAGCCTATTAAGTCTTCTCTAAGTGTGCTAAAAGCCAAAGCAGCCCGTGCACTTGGGGCTGCAGACATTTACAGAAATGATTTCTTCAGAACTGGGAAAGGACAAGGCTTCAGGGAGCCTCTGCCTGCCAGCTGCCCGGTGGTTAGGTTACCAGATCAGTTGCTCACCTCTTTGCACTCTGGGCCAAAACGCAGGTGACCGCGTTGAGGCTGGTGTCAGCTGCCTCGTCCCCTGTGCGGGGTGCCCATGTGCCATGGCACTGGGGAAGGTTTAGGGTGTGGGTGGCAGACAACCAGGGTGGGCAGGGGCACTTCAGCTGCATGCGGCTGGGCTCCAAGACTAGGCCTGGACCTGCTGTTTAACTCGTTTTTGTCCAATTGCAAGTATTAAAAATATTCTTCAGCACATCTGCATTCACCAGCAATTCAGTCTGGTGCATGTGAGTGCAGTCCCGCAATAGCTCTTTGACTTTTAGGACAGCTATTTACAGTATGTGGGGATTTCATTAAAAGCAGGTATTTTCTCTCTACGTGTATACTGACTTTTCTTCTGGGGAGCTTCTAAACTCTGTAAGAAGCACCTGTGACCACTTACCCTGGGGCGAGCAGCTGGGTAATGACCCATTACAGCCCCTCCTCGATATTCTCTGTGCAGTGACACTGATGCCATTGACAGAGCGAGCTCAGTCGAACAGGAGGGATGCTGTGTGCAGGGACCACAAAGGCAGGATCCCAGAGAGGGTGCACTGAGGGTCCCATCCCCAGAACCTGCATCTTGTCCTCCTATGCCACTCTGCTCCACTTCGCTGCAGGACCCCAGGAGCTTGTCCCCACAGGGCTGGCTTCAATGTCCCACTGTGGGCTTTGCAGCTGGGCTTGCCCGGGACACGGGCACCACCTGAGCTGAAGGCTGCAGGACAGGGCTTCCTGGAGGCTCAGAAACCACCAGGGTGTGGGAGACGTGTCAGTAGAGCCGAGGCTCTGGAAACACACCAGCATGACTGCCTGCACCTCTGTCGTGATATTTTCTGAAATTACAGGGTTAGATACATAGCCATTCTTGAGAGTCACCCGGGGCTACCAGAAGAGGATGGGGGTGAGAATTAGTGGTCTCCCCCCGAGTTGTGCAGCTAGGGGGAGCGTGTTGCCACTGCAAGCCTCTGAAGTTGCATCTTCAGTGGGTCCCAAAGATGACCAATATCTCTTCTGCTTGTGCAAACAGCACAGTGCCATCCCATAAACCTGGCATCCCCTTTGGCAAGCCATTTTATGGAAGCCTAGCCCCGAACACAGCACCCTAAGCTGGAGGTCATTGGTTGTGTAAGCTTTAATTTTCCTACAGCACCTTCTTGGGAGTATGGGGATCGTGTCCTTCCCACACAGCAGCTCCAAGTCACGTCCCACCAGCTCCCCCCGTGCATCCATCACTTGGGGGCTGCAGGGTTAGGAACCACCCACGAGAGCTGGGGGGTTTAGGAGCCCAGTCAGCTCCACAGGACAGGACAGGACATGGTGAAACCCTCTCTGGATGGATCCACACCTGCTCCTCAGATCTCCTGCACTGTCAATCATCTGTCATCACTCAATCAATCCACTGTCACTTGATCTGGCTAAGATGTTTAGAAAGCTGCTATATGCTGAGAGGGACAAATAGGGCTATTTGTTCTCCTAATGCTGCCAGCTGCATGCTACTCTCCAGGGATGTGCATGACCAAGTCCCTGCTCCATCTGCAGGTGAATCTGGTGCTGGAGCCCTTGCTGTCCTCTCAGCTCCTGCTGGCACCCAATGAGGTCCTACCCAGAGCATGAGGGGGAGGCTGTGCCCACAGGGCCTCCCTTCTCTGGCCTCTGCCACGTGTCTGTGGACATCTTTCATTGACATTCTTCTGATGTACACTCACCTGTACATGAACAGCAGCATATTTGCATGTTTGCCCTCCCTGTCACAAAATGCCCTGAGGTAGGGCTATGGAAAGTCCTGAGGTGTTGGGAGGTGAAGGAAGGAGGCGCGTGGTGGCTGGGCTCCATCTCCCCAGCTCACTTTGCACTTTGCTTCCACCATACCCCTCGGCACTGCATTGCCCATGGCCAAGGCTGGTCAAGGCAGGGACACAGCTGCATGGTCACTCCCGTTGGCCCACAGGCTTCAGCCTCTCGCAGGAGGTTTCCTTCCCCAAACCCACCAATATGGCAATGAATATTTTAAACTATTAACATTGGAAAGAGGTAAACGGGTTGGGAACCCAAGTATGAGGCTGCTGTGACTACTATGACCACAAAACTTGGGCAGATTTAGACGGCACTTGACAACACCAAGTAAAACCTTGCCCCAAATAGGGGCATAGAAGATAGCATTGAGGTAAGGAGGTCTTTTTTTTATCTATAAGCTCAGGGTCCATATCACTAGCATCTGGAAAATGTGTTGTGGTCAGATTTTTGCACAAGGGAGCTGTGGGGAAATTTGCTACTTTCCTGAGTAGGAAGTTGTGGTCAAAGGCTCTCACACAGATGAAATATCACAGAGAGAAGCAGACAAAGCCCCAGCCACCAAATGAAGTTCCTTGTTAAATGGGACCCGGCTCAACCTTATGGTTTGCTTGTTCTTCCCTGCATTGCGTGCTACCTAGTTCCTGCAGCTCGCTGCTCGTGCAGAGCAGCCACTACGAGCAGGATGACGTCTTTTTGGTCAAATGCAGTGAGGTCTCGGAGCTGGCAGCCTTCCCACCCATTTGGTGGGTGTGGAGTACAGTCTGTGTGTGCTGCCACTCCGGTAAGAATGAGCTGTGCTAGAGTTTGTCCTGTCAGTTATCTCTGGGCAGTCTAGTGTTCAGCTGAACTACAGAAATGGCTTTGTTGTTGTTGTTGTTGTTGTTTTGTTACCAGCTTTGAAGTGGTAAAAATAAACAAAAGTATTTTTCATGTGCTATGATGGACCATGGTAGAATTGTTCAAGGCAAGTGCCAGTACCAGATTTTTAGATGGCCCTTAAACAATGCCTGATCTGTTTGTAATCTGACATATGGAATACACCTCTGTGATTGTGATTGTGAGGGAATGAATGGAGTCCTTACAGATAGCCTCTTATCTCTTCCAAGCATCTCGACTTACCTTGTAGAGTCTGTGTCTGATTGTACAAGGTACGGTGTTTATCATGGGAAGTGCTGAGTACCCCCAGCTCTTGTGGATGATGTTCAGCATATCTGTGGAGATCAGTGCTCTTTAAGATGGGGCACTTCACCAAGAAGTCTCTTCACGTGAGAGGCCCATGGAGGGCACGTGTATTTTGGCAAAGCTGTCGCGTTTCCAGGGAGTGAAGGAGTAGGGACAGCAGGCCGTCTGTGGCACGAGGTCAGCAGTTTTGCCACTTTGAATTCCTGCCGGTGATGAATGGTGGGATGACACAGAGAAAATCAGCGACTGAGAGTGAAAACCCCTCGGTGCCGGCCTGTGCACTCTCTGTGGGTGCACTGCTCACAGCTCCACTCACCCACATGGGTTTTAGTGGTGGGACACTGGAAGCCAAAATGTCCAAGCTCAACCTGAACTTCCAGTGGCAGAGCCTGGAGCTGAACTTTCCAAATCACGTTTTCCTCACTTTCAGTCCCTGCAAGGGGGAAGTGTGCCTGTCTCCCAGAGTCTCTGCTTTTCTGCCAGGTTCATGCTCTTTGCTATGCTGTATTATTCACTGAGTGCAGTATGTCAGCACAGCTCCGGAGAAAAGAAGGTTGATATTTCTGTGCATGCTCATGTGCTTTCCTGTGCTGAAAAGCAGAGCAAACATGAACAACTTAATCTTTGAATCTAAAAGACAGTCCTGCAAAGGTTACCAGTCAATCTGATCACTGATATATTACATTTTAACATAAATGCACGCACAGATCTTAAGTGCACACCACCCAGCAGGCTCGGGGTAGTGCCCATTTGCTTTAAATCCAGTTATTCCAATTGCACAGTTTGATTTTATTGAATGCTTAGTATCATGCACAGGAAGGGAATAACCATTTGTCATCATTGGCTGGTGTCATCATTCAGCCCTGGTACTCGGGACCTGTGTGACGTTATTGATGTAGCTGATATATCCCTGGTAGAAATTGAGTATTTAGTCCTCACTGGAGCTGGGTCAGGTGCTTGCAGCACTCGTGTGCTGCCTTGGTGTCCCTGACCATTTTGGGACACTCACCCAAAAGCCGCCTGTGCCCTGTCCCCACTGCTGTTCGGTGCAGCCTGTTGTGGACACCAGCCCACGCGCTGAGGGCCTCAGCACTAATAAACTCTTTAACCTTCCTCTCTGCGGTCGCTTAGTTCACTCGGTCATCTGAAATTATTGAATCAAAGCATGAATGAGTTGTTCCTAAAATTTCCTTTGTTAAACTATTATTAAACCGTGTTCCTAAATTTATTTTCCATTTCAGGATGGTTGTTGTCGGATGACATTTGCTCACAAATCCTTCTGAGCTTTGCAATGAAGAGCAGCTTCTTGGTAGCGATGCATCATCACCTTTCACAAATGCTGTGCAATGAATTTGAATCTAATTTGTCACCTCTCCTTTGCTGGTGTATTGCTAGTTCTTAAATGATGGGGTAACTTTCTTTCTGAAAAATGTGTATGTTTATGAAAAACAGAACAAAAAATGACCAAAGTGGAGAAGGTGTCAAATTCCTCAGATTTTTTTTTCTTTTTAATCAAATGCAACTCTGAGGTAACCAGGTTCAGTGAAAGGAACGCTCTGGCAGGCTGTACTGCTCAGTTGCTGTATTTGTTAAAAACAGTTGCTCAGAAAGAAAGCTTGGTCTGTGAGCTGCCCAAGCCGGCGTGGTGCAGGCGGGGGTCTCCTGCAGTCCCCTGGCTGCTTCCGCTGCTGCTCCTGGCAGGTGTGCAGTGCTCGGGGACAGTCATTTGTCTGTGAAGGCAGGACTGCTATAGGACACGGGGACCCTAAGTGGTGACTTTGAAAAATGAGGAAATAGTCCTACATCCTTTAGATTCTTTCTCCTACGCTGTCTCTATCTGTTCCGTTCTGCTTGTGTGTGGGCGCGCAGCATCCCGCTGCCTCACGGTCAGATGCGTGAGCAGAGCACCCAGCACTGCCCTACCATCGGGTGTCACTGCTGGGGCACCGAGCCGTGTTTGTGAGGACGGGGAGACCTCACAGCTCAGCTGCATGGTCTCACCAGCATCCGTCAGAGACACAGTATAATGCAGTCTAGAATACAAGTGGAAAAAATGGGTGTGGGAGGATGAGGGCAATGAATCCAGATAGCATTGAGCTTTAAGGACACCTTTGTTTATAAGTCTATATGCATTTCAATATAGTCCATTCCGGTAATGCTTAGAAGACCAGCAACGATGGGCAAAGTCCAAAAATATAAGCAAAAGCCCCTGGCCCTCACACGGGCTGTACTGCAGGAGTGAGTGCTCCTCCTAGGCTCAAAGTTCCTCTGTTCAAATGTAGAAATGTGGAGGATAACTACAGGCAAATTACAGACCAGTCGGTGAAAGCAGAGGAAAACCTGACTTGCTCTCCCGGGAGCAGGAGGAGCCCAGGCGAGCACGTGTTGCAATTACCAGACCTACCCCAGCTCTCCTCTGGTGCTTTCTGCACGCAAAAATCTTTTTTTTTTTTTTTTTTGTTGCAGTTGAGAGAAAGAGGGAAAAAATCTGCTGGAGCTCTTCAAACATCAGCTGTCTCCACCCTAGAGCAGGGCACTTGGAAACAAAATGACACAAAAGTGGTTTTAATGGGTGACACACAGAGACCTAAGGAGAGCGCTGGTTGTAAATCCAGCTATGCTTTATTCAGGGGACAGCTGCAGCCATACCCCACCTGTCTAATGCTGTAGAAATACATCATTCAAGTGTCTCTGTTCTGATTTACTTTTATGTATGACTTGCACACATACTAGGACAGATCATCAGTGCTCTTCAGGCTGAAGTTCTTCCACACCCAAACGACTGCACCACGAAGTGACCTTTCAGATTATAAACACAGGAACGAGGTCTTCATGGTTAAGGGGTGGGAAGGGGAAAAAAAAAAAGAAAGCAAAGTTAAGAAGGTGTTTGCTTTGCTGCCATGTTAGTTCTTAAATGGTACCCTCAAAGATCACCCAATCTTTGCATCATCCATGTAGGCGTTCCTCCCATTTCACACCATAACTAAAACCACACAGTCTAGTCCTGTTTAGAGCACCACATATTTGCAACACACAAACAGATGTAATCTGTGTTAGTTTAGCATCCTCCCATGCTGGGACTGGGTAGGAGACTGATGAAAAATGCCAAGAAAACGTAAAGAAGAGCTGAGGAGCTCCCCAGAGAAAATTAGAGTTGGATTTTCAGATTTTATTTCATGTATTGAAGTTACCCGTATCTTGGAGCAAGCAAACTGCTCCTGGTGAAGCCTGCCTGAGCTTCAGTGGGCAAGAGCCTTGTCCTGCACCACCATGCTGAGTGCTGGCAGGGCTTGCCAAAAGGTGTTGCCCTGCTTGGGGCGGGCAGGAGGGGACCCATCCTCCCTTGTGCTGTCCTCCACCGGGCAGGTGCTGGCTTTAGTCTGATGGGTAACCTGTGTGCAGTCAGAAAACAGAGCCACGGGGATAGGAAGCCTGTAGGGGACTTTCTGGGCTGCTCTCAAAGGATCAGGGTCCCTGAAGAGAAGGTCTCATCCCTGTAAATTTGTAGGAGCTGGGACTGAAGTCTTTTGTGCGTGTGGACCAACCCAGAAGAGCCCTCATGGCTGGCAGGCATAGGGCAGAGCAGTCCAGCCACTGCAAAGTAAATAACAAAGATCGTGTTAACTAACTGACCAACTGCCAGCACTGATTTTTCACTGGTTTAAAGTAGAGAAAACCCAATGCTGTTTTCATTAGAAAACCCAAAGCCCTTCTAGGCTCAGTGACCTCAGTGTGTTGGTCAGCCAACAGGAGGTGAGGGTCCGCTTCAGCACGGCTGGACTCTGTGTCTCCCAGTGGGCAGAAGGGAAGATGGTCTGTGCGTGGAGCCAAGAAGTTAGTGCCAGTGTGGATGAAACCCTAAGAGCTGAAGACAATACAAGCGGCTGTTGTTATTATTGGTCCACCTAGGAGAGCACGTGTGTTTCAGTGACCCCTGAGAGCATCCCCAGCCCCCACCCCTTCCTTGGGTGCTCCTGCCCGGCATGCTCCCTCGAGCTGGGACACCTCAGTGTCCCTTGGGCTTTGCCGAGAGGATGATGATGCTTGAGGTGAGGAGTTCCTCCTCCAGTTGGGGTCCTTCAGGGTTACTTTTACATGGTTTCTTAACACAGCATGTTTACATGCTTGCTCCCTTTTTGGCTCCCAGGGGAGCAGGTCTCTGCTCTCCTCCCCAGCTCAAAGCAGTTCTCCCTGGCTCCCAGGGCTGCCGGTGGCCAAGATAGGTCACTCACCCTGGCCCTGTGTTGCACCATGCCTCACTAGGGACAGGGTTTCTCCCCCCACCAGCCCCAAACTGCCTTCAGGACCCCACAGGGGGACCTGTGGATAGGACAGGTATCCACCACGTGGGCCACCCCATCCTACAGGAGCTCCCTGGCCCCCACTGTGCGGTGAGACAGCCACAGCTGCATGTAGGTGAGTGACAGCCGTGTGACCCGTGAGTCACCGCTCACCCCCATCCTGCCTCGCACGGCAGGGCTCACGACCGAGCTTGCACGTCAAGGTGAGCGCGGGCACCACCAGCACGGAGATGGCCAAGGCTGAAGGCTTCACTTTCGCAGACACAGGGAGCAGGAGAAACCAGAGCACTTGTGCCCACCTGGCCGGGGAGGGGGCCTCTGTGGGAGTGATGGATGGTGTGGGCACGGCTGGAGCAAACTGCTCGTTGCAGCCTGGTTTCATTAGCCTAGCACTAGCTGAAGCAGCAGGATGTGTTTGTAGAAGTGTATATGAGGCAACTTGGTGGTTTCCTGTGCCCCATTAGATGCTTTTTGACAGAATAACTTGCAGTGCTGCTGGTCCAGAATACTGCCTGGGAAGTCCTGTGTCCACATCCAGGGTGCACCTGACAGTCTTGAGACAGAGGTGTCCTTACACAGAGGCATTTGCGTCCACGTAAGTGACAGGTAGGACTGGAAGGCAAGCTGAGCTGAGCTGAGCTGAAGAATTTGAGGAGGGATGAGTTCGGCCACTTCCACTGCAGCAGCACCCATTCGTGACCCCGTCGGTCAATGCAGGGTCTGACAAGTGAGGCTCTTTGCCACTCATGTGGGCCTCCAAGGCCCTGGTGAGACCCCCAGGCTCCAGTCCAGCAGCCAGCCTGAAGCTCTCGGTGCTTTGGCCGTGCTTAGACAGGAGAGTTGGCTGGAGCCCTGCCACCGGCCCCATCCTGGCCGCCTGCTGCTCCACCCCTGCCCCAAGCACCAAATCCATCCCAAGGGGCCCTTTGGGTGCAGCCATCTCCATCTGAGGAGGGCTGGGGAGACTTTCTCCACCCTAGGGAGCACCTATGCCATGCACCGAGCTGCTTGGTGGGCCCACCTCCCTTCCCAGAGCTGCAAAAGCACGACTCACTTCAGCACTCAGCTGGAGAGCCCTGCACCTTCAGCTGCACGAGTGAGCTAGTTACAGCTATTGCATCTTCCTGGCCTTGCCTAGTTTAGGTTTCGGCACAGCATTTCAACTCTGCATTCACTGAGCATCCCCGCCAGCCAGTGAGCACACCATTTTATGCAGCGCAGAATGATGAGGCACTGAGACCTCACTGGAAAGCATTGCGACCATTTGGTCAGAAGATTATCTAGTGTTCAAGACCAAGCTGACATGAAATCCTTTCCCACGCAGGAGGAGGAGGTGCTACAGAAGCCTTCAAGAACTTGCGAGTCAGCGTTGCAGGCACCTGCCCCGCGTGCAGCCCGTGCCTGACCTCCAGCCCAGCTCCTCTGGGCTGGGATGTGCGGCTGCACAGCCACCACGTGCCCTACTGCTGGCGGGACCTGCTGCTGAATTTGTGGCATTAAACCCACAGGTAACATCGCTTTGTTTCGTTCTCTCTTGCTCTCCATGAACTGCTGCTCAGGGGCCTGCTGTGGCTGGGAGGAGGTGGAGGAGGCTCTGACACCCAGTTTCTCCTGGTCAGTGCAGTCCCTGCCATGCAGAGACCTGTTCAGAAGGTTGCTACCGCTGAGACTTTTCAGTTCTTACTTCAGGGTGTTCAGGAAGATCACAGCACGTTACTTTCCAACAGCATCTGGTAACTGGAAAGTAAATTTTCCCCACCATGGGATATAAGTGATTCCAGAAGAGTTCCTTTTTTGTCTAAATGAACCCTCGCATCTCCTTCCAGGGTCTTTTGAAGCAGTTCTGTGTTTAGGATGACTACATTGCTGTTTTCCTTAGTTTGACTTGCCTCACAGCATCCTTTTTATGGACCAGTTTGGGGCATTTCACAACCAGTGAGTGAAATCACAGAGGATGAGGAGGTGGGGAGGAGGGGACTGTTAATTTCTCTATCTTGGGGAGGAGGCATCAGAACTATTTTAAATTAAACAAATTACTTCTTGAGTTAAATACCAGCTACAGGTGGGAATCCTTAGGACTATTTTTGCAGAGCAAAGCATGGATTTCGGTGTGCTCTTCTACTGCTGCAGAAGAAGCTAGTCACATGCCCAACCCTCATGGTCAAGAGAAACAGTGATAGATAAGCCTGAAAATACAAGTTTCAGAAGAGTGCTGTGCCTCAGGTCTTCATGTTTGAGAGAGCTCTGAACTACAGGGTTACCTCAGGCAGCGCCCAGGTTTTTTAGTGCTGCTTGGAACAGAGAGGAAAATCCTCACACCTCAGTGCCATGGCAGGGCCCTCACGCAGGGCTCTTCTGCCCTGGAGGCAGTTTGTCCGCTCGCTCTCTCTGGCCACACTTTCTCCCAGCAGTGCCCAGGTTACATTAGCACCGTTCTGAAGTGCTGTCCTGGCCAAGTCTAGTCTCATGCCTGTGTAGCATATTTATTAAATCTTTGCTGACAGCCACTCACCCAATTATCAGGAGAGTTGGTCAAATTCAGGGCAGTTGCAGTGGAGGTGGACAGTTTGAAGGCAATTGTATTTATCACCCCTTCTCCCATGAAGGCAGCTGTGCAGAAGATGCTGAGCTGCACCCCATCTTTCCCAGCCCATTTTCCCTCTTTCTCTCCCTCTGCCCAGTCCCACGTTCCTTCCCTCACCCACCCCAGCAGACCCCCTCGGCCCCTGTGCTGTCCTTACTCATTTCATCCACCACATTCACCCTTTGCTCCTCTGCTACCTGCTCACTTCTGAGCACCCCCTGCAAGGAAGGAGAAGGATTTTACATGCCAGGGTTCCCCTCCACTGCTTCCTCATGGGCATCCTGCTGGGTGTTGACCATCCTGGTGCTGCTGTGACACCCATTGTGTCTCCAGCCTCTGTCTCACTTCTCTTCCTCCAAGCTCCCTGTTCAAGATCTGGAAGGAGCTGGAGAAAAATGAGCCCAGCTCTGGCCTTCTTCCCCAGCCAGTCACCAGTTTCCATGGTGGGGGACAGCTGCTGACCAGCTCTTCCCAAACCACGGCGGACACGCTACACTGTACTGGTGACCTTGTCCTTCCAGCGCCAGCCCGCTCCTGGTCCTCCAGCAGCAGTGAGATGCTGGTTTACAGCTGTCTCTGCCCTTTTCTCACAACTGTAGGTTGTTCTGCTGCTGCAGCCATCTCCTCTGGCCCACCTTAAGCATTTCCAGCAGCCACAGGATGTGCTAGCTTATCAACCAGCATCTCTTTGAAGATGCTTCATGCCAAACCATATCATATCTGTGCTGCCTGGCCTGCTTTAGAACCCTCTGCTTGTTTCCTCCCTCTTTGCCCCAGCCTTTGAGCTCCTCCTGGCCAGGAGCACTTGCAAGCCCTGAGCTGCAAGGCAGACTGCAGATGCCGAGAACTGGATTTGGACCACATATGGAGCACCAAAGCCAGTGTTGGCCAGAACCCTTTCACACTGCAGAGCACACTAGCACAGTTTGCCTGCATCGTATTTCAGCATGGAGGCTGCTGCTAGCAGTGCAGCAGCACCAGGGCCAACATAAAGCAACCTGGGCATCAGCCACACCAGCAAAGACACTTGCTCCTTGTGCAGTTAGTGAGCTTATGCTCACTATGTGGTAGCTTTACCCCTGGATGAAGGTGTTTCCCTGCTGCTACTTATTGTGGTTCAGAGAGATTTTCCTTGGGTAACACCTAGCAGTTTGCTCCCAGGGTGCAGGCAGCAAGCAGCAAGCTCTGTTGGGAAACCCAGACCTGAGCATGCAATAATCAGGTGAGAGCTCTGTGCAGGAGTCACGTTAATGTCTGCTGGTGTCCAACACGCTTGTCTAACCCCCCAGCAACTGAGTTATTTGTGTGTTAATCAGTTACGTCAGAGCTGAAGTCTGATCTTGGAGGCAGTGCCCTCACCATCTGACCACAAGGTCTGCATCGTTTGCAGAGGCAAATAACTGCTTAAGCAGATGTCTTCAGTAACAGTGTCCCACCCTGCATCTCTGAGAGCTGTAGATTTCACCAGATCCCTCACCACTTCACTCTTCCATTAGAGTGGTAAATACTTTAAATTGAAAGGTTAAATTCTTTCCAATGTGCATTGAGATGCAAGCAGAAATTCAGTGACATGCACAGAATCACTAATTCAGAGAACTGTCCCATGTGCACATAGCATAGAGCATAGAGCTACTTTGCACAGAATGGAGCCTGATAAAAGCTGATTTTTAACAGCCCATGAGTTCATACTCTTCACACAACCAACACTCTTGTGAAGCCTCTAGAAGCCAATGTGACAGAGGCTCAGGACCTACTTCTTATGTCTCATGGGTTTCACAGAGTGCCTGGATACTTGCCCTGAGCAGGAACCATCTATACAGCCCTTATTTGCAGCTCCTTGCTCTGCACCAGTGCTTCCTTTTTTGGGTAAGTCTTTCTGCTTTACATCTGTAGACTCATAGTCTCTCCTAGAATGAATGGGCCTAAAATTATGTCTATCCTTCCCTCTCTGCCAAGCAGGTGGAGAGCAGTGTGCCTTACTCACTCCTGTAGGGTTTCGAGAATGCCTCTGGGATGCAGGACTCAGATTCAGCTCTGTTTTCCTCAACTTGGAGCAGGAGCACCAGGTTTGCAAGGCAGCCCAAAGGCACAGAAACCTGCCCAATAAAGGCCAGAGCATGAGGGTGTCCACCAAGTCTACCCCTTGTCCCCCAAGCCAGCAGAGCTGTTAGAAGAGCTTTTGCTCATGGATTATGCTGGGCATAATCCAGCACTGGTTGCTGCAGTCCCTGCCTAGCTCAAAACCAAGCTAAGAGTCATTTTGCCTCATCTGTTCAGACTGACTTAAGGAATTAGTGCTCGCATTGTCATAGGATGAGCCTACTATCTATGGGTTCTCTTCTGAGTGCTATTCCCCTATCCCATTCAAGAGTCCACTATTTAATAGAGGCTGCCTGCCATGTCCTATTGGGAGGGCACCCTGAGATATTTACACATAAACTGAGTAAACATTAACAGAGCTTGACACAAGGATGCATCCCAGTTACAGGTTGTCTAAGAAAGCCGTTTTTATAGAGTTAAATTCACATTCATAACAGAGTAAATATTTATTTAAATACCCCTTTTTTATAGAAATCATGCATCTATTGAGAGGTAGGAGGAAAGTCTTACCATTTTTTTCCCATTTCAGGTCTCAGAACATCACATGCCATCCACATATCAGGACAATGAATATGTCCAGCAACTGCAGTGTCACAAACGTAGAAGCGAATCACCATGTTCGTCTCACTGAATTTGCTCTGTATATCCTCATTTTCTGTTTTGGAGCAATATTTAATGCCCTCGCCTTGTGGGTGTTCTTCTGCAAAATAAAGAAGTGGACAGAAACCAGGGTGTACGCAATCAATTTAGTCTTTGCCGACTGCTTTGTCATCTGCACCTTGCCTTTCATGGCTTATTTGATCTGGTATAAGTCAGTCCGAGATGAACTCTGTCAGTTTATAGAGGCAATGTATTTTATCAATATGGTAGTGAGCATCTACATCATTTCATTTATCTCCATCGATCGATACATTGCCATAAAGCACCCCCTGAAAGCTAGGACCTTCAGGTCTCCATCAAAAGCTGCCCTTCTCTGTGGGCTTCTGTGGGTCTCTGTTATAATCGGTGCAACCTTAAGGTTTCGGCAGAGGCACGCTGCTTTCTGTTTTCAGAAGGATGCCACCATGCCCATTGCTCTGACCCTGCTTTCCATTTTCTTCATTTTTACACTTCCATTAGCAACCTTGACCTTTTGTTCCATAGAAATCATCAGGAACCTTAAGAGACAGCTGAAGACAAATTCACTGGAAGAGAAATTAATCCAGAAAGCTCTTTACATTATTTATGCAAATCTGATTGTGTTTCTAATATGTTTTTTGCCAGCCTACCTTGTGCTACTTGCCAGGTTCATACTGGACCGCATCGGAGCTACTTGTTTTCAGATCCAGGTTATGATGAATTTCTTGGCCCTGACGAGGTGCTTTGCCACGTCCAACTGCTGCCTGGATAGTGTCTGCTACTACTTTGTGACCAAGGAATTTCAGGAAGCCATTCTGCTGCCCAAATCCAGCACTGACAAAACAAATCAAACCCAGTCCTTGCAGACAAACACTTGCTAAAGGAAGGAAAAAACAAACCAAACAACAAAAAATTCTGCAATGCCAAGAGAAGATACAGCTTCAATGTTACTAGGATAACCATTGCCCTTTCACTCCAGGGAAAGCTTTGTTATGTCTATCATCGCTAAGTTAATTGTAATTTCTACTCTATGTTGCTATTAAACAAATAAGTTGTTTCATACAGAGCAAGTATGTAATGGCTGTTCAGTAACATGGCTCCCTTCCCCTCCAGCACCTATTTGTTACTCTTATGGGAAGACAGGTGACCAAGTATGTCGCCCTATTTTATTTCATTTTGCAGCTAAAGTCAACCTTACTGCCACCGCAAAATATTACACAGTGCTTTACCTCACTGTGTATTTCAGATTGTTTACATTGTTAGAATAGTCCAGTTTATTTTTAACACGTTGCTTTGGGGGGAGGGAGGGGCATTGAGGCAGTACCAGCATATTCTGAAGTGCATGGACCTACAAAGCAGCCCAGGCTGCTCATCCCCTCCAAGCTGACCAGTCAGATAGATGTGAAGCAACACTTAAAGGATGAAAGCAAGTTGTGGCCAGTGCCATAAAGGCACTGCCTTCAGGGAGCCCACAGCTGCTGCTAAAACTGCTGTCGGCACCTTTGGGGCCACAAGCTCAAATGACACGACTGCATGGGACAAATCCTGGGGCATCAGAGTCTGGCCCCGGATAAGCAGGGCTGTGCTGGCCCCTGGAGGAGCTGCCCCTGCTTTGGCTGCCCCAGGACCAGGTGCTGGCATGTGTTGGCTCAGGTCCCCAACATTCTGGGGGAGGATGCCCTGTAATGCATCATTACCAATCTGGCAGGCAGGAGGGAGGTGGCCTGGAGGTGAGGGGTGTTCACTGTGTGAACTTCTTCACGGTGAGGGTGATGGAGCACTGGAACGGGCTGCCCAGGGAGGTTGTGGATTCTCCTTCTCTGGAGATATTCAAGACCCGTCTGGACACCCACCTGTGCAACCTGCTCTAGGGAACCTGCTGTGGTGGTGGGGGGTTGGACCCGGTGATCTCTGAAGGTCCCTTCCAACCCCTACAATTCTGTGGTTCTGTGATTCTGTGATGAAATCCCGCGCTGGCACATGCGGTGTTGTAGGCGAATGGATTTGAGTGTCAGACCTCCCCTACAGGACTGAGAGACACTAAAGGCCAATGAAGCCATCACAAAGGCAGTAAAAATATCACGGGGATGTTGTTAAACATGCTTCCAAAAATCATGACACCTTCCTGACACCTATAGTTCACTCCCCTCCATGCCGGTATCTCTTGCCTGTGCCTGGCTGGTGGTGACTGTCATTACTGGCATGGGCTTTCCCATGACACCAATAAGCAGCATTAAGAATCATCAGGCAGAGAACAAGCAGGCCTGTCACGCCTGCCCCCCATCTTGCAAAGAAACCAAGGAGAAGCACGCTGGGACCTTCGCACCATCACAGGTGCACAAGCACTGACGTGCCCCCCGAAAAGCTGCTGGCCCCCATGCTGCCACCTGTCCAGGGCTTGTTCCGCGACCACGCCAGAGGCTGCACGGGATGCTGGGCTCCCGGGGGGTCCTTTTGCTGCCAGAATGGCAATTTGCAACCATTATGGGCTTTATTTTAGAAAGGATTTGTTTTCCCACAACTGAAAATATTAAATTTTAATTGCTGGTTTGTGTGGGGAAGAGTAGGCTGAGTGCAAAAACCAATGGTGAAGCATTGAGCTGATGTGAGAGGAACAACAGAGGGCACCAGAGACTCGACCGCCCCAAAGAGGAGGTGATAAATGAAGTACTTTTGGGGAACAAGAGTTCATTGCTGTGCTTCAGCTCTCCTGAGCTGTCGGCAGCAGGCTCCTGGGCAGCCGTGCCCTGCACAGAGCATCATCCTGCACCAGCACCCACAGTCCCGGCAGATCGCCTGTGCCACTGTGACCTTCCTGAGGACCAAACCCAGCAGACAGCCTCACAAGAAGCAGGTAACTTTTAATTCTTCCCGCACAGGTGTGTGTCAGTGTGCTCTGTATCCTCAGCTCTTAAATGAAGCACTACCCAGGGCTGTCTTTGTTAACATACATTGGCACACAGGTGCCTCAGCTTCCTCCTACCTTCACAGATGCTGTGCTGTGCTGTTTGGCAGCCAGAGGTGCTATTCAGGGAGGTCTCTATCCCTTGCTGTGGTCATGTACCGGTGCTTCTCACCATGACCTTCTGCAAGCATAGGGACACTGCTTTGGGCATGCTGAGGCACGGGACCTGGGGGATTGCCACAGGCTCACCACTCTCATGGGGGATTTGAGAGGCTCAGCTGCTTCTCAGGGCAGTGTTATGCAAGCACAGAGTGGCTTTTCCACCGCAGGATGTTCACAGTAGGCTGGCAGGGAACAGCTGGAGTGGAGGTGGTAGCACAGTGCAGCCAAGGACCTGGGAGGCTGACAGCTCAAGAGAGCCAGGACACCGGCTGCATATTAATCCCTCCATAAATTTCACCCTGAAAATTACAGAGTCCCTGTATTTCTGTAATGACACCCCAGCTCTGGTGCCTGGGCAGGTGCTGAGCTTTCTTCTGACATTGCTGGATCCGGCTCCCAGTCACAGACACTAAAAATGTTTCACTTCGTTCATGCAGTCAGGCACTTTCTCTGCAGTTTAGACATTAAGACTTTGAAGTTGCTGATTTATAAGGCAATGTATTTACAAGAGATGACAGGAAACTGGGCGTTTTCTTTCCCTGCCTCACTGTATGCTCTTCCTTACAAGCTGCAGACTGAGTGTGATTCATCTTCCGCGGCATTCTTGCTGGTAGCAGATGCCCTGAAATATTTAAAGGAATACCAGGAGATAGGCTAAAATCCTGGATTCGTGTCTTTTGCTCTTTTGCTCTGCAAAACACTTTTTGCAAGTGTTTGGCAACATTTCACCTTCCTATTTTGAAGCCTGAGATCAGACAGGTGTGCTCATTTTCCTTTCTGTCTTTTGAGACCGGCTGCCTGCCGGGGCCGGAGGTGCCCATGCTGGGCGTTCCTGCCCAGCATCCTGCAGGACAAGCGGATGGGTGCCTGGGGCCAGCCTGTCTGCAGCACCGTTTCCCCCACCCCAGGAGTAAAGCCACCAGAGCTATGCCGTGGCTGGAAGGGCTCAAGTCCTGCACAGGTCCATGGGCCTGACAAGACCCACCATACCCATGGGGTGGCTTTGGCAGCAAGGCAAGGGCTTGGGAAGGGGAATGTCGCCCAGCTCTGCTTTGGGCTGCCTTAAAGCAAGATCGCCAATAGGTCTCCAATAACTGCAGCAGTGGCAAAGATAAGGGACTACAAAATTGTCATCCTGCTTTGGAGACTCTCTGCTGTTGCCAAAACCATGCAAAGGGGGCTGGAGGGAGGGCAAGCCAGGCCTGAGGTCAGGCAGAGGCTGCTGCCCCACAGTAGTTGCAGGAGGGGTTTGTCTCTGCATTTTTGTGTCAGCTGGTGGAGAGTGACAGCGCTGCTGTGGTGGGTGAGGGACAGATCATGCAGACGAGCCACTGAGCTTGTCAGCCCTGCAGGTCTGCCCATGCACCCTCCCCAGACACCCATGTGCCATGCATGTGCAGGGCCCCA
Source organism: Anseranas semipalmata (assembly GCA_013399115.1). Taxonomy (NCBI): domain Eukaryota; kingdom Metazoa; phylum Chordata; class Aves; order Anseriformes; family Anseranatidae; genus Anseranas; species Anseranas semipalmata. Next base: position 679,104 of record VXAA01001306.1, read on the forward strand.
GGGAGTGCTGCATGGCACCTCGTCCCACCGACAGCCCTGGCACGTGCGGTGCAGGAGAGTGAGGAGCTGCAGAGCCACGAGTGAGGGCACTGCAGCAGGACCCAGCCCAGGGGACCTGTCCCAGAGCTCAGTCTCTCACCTGCACCCTTCTCTTGCAGGGACAGTCCACCATGGAGAACTGCACTGACATCAGCAGCACACTTCAGGATCGTGTTGTGCTATTTCAGCTGATTGTCTACATCCCAGTCCTCTGTTTTGGGGTGCTGCTGAACACGATCGCCTTCTGGGTCTTCTGCTGCAAACTCAAGAGGTGGACTGAGACCAGGGTGTACATGATCAATCTCATGGTTGCAGACTGTTTCCTGCTCTTTGCCCTGCCTTTCCTGACATATTTTACCAAGAACAAACATCCCATAGACGAGTTGTGTTTTGCCATAGAGATGATATATTTTACAAACAGGCCTATGAGCATCTTCATCATCATGTTGATTGCAATTGATCGATATATTGCAATCAAATTCCCTCTAAAAGCAAAAACTCTTCGATCCCCAGTGAAATCAGCTTCTATCTGTGTGTTTCTTTGGATAATACAGATAATTTATTCCTCCTTCCAGCAAACATTTAAAAAAGATGACGAAAAATTTTGCTTGCAGAAACATTCTGTTCAACCTAAATATTTATCATTATTCTCCATTTCCTTTGGGTATTTTATTCCCCTAGGGATTATAATTTTTTGTTCAGTAAAAGTCATCAAATGTCTCAAAGAGAAGATGGCCAGCAGCTTTCATGAGACAAAGTTAATCCAGAAAGCACTCCACATTGTTTCTGTGAATTTGTGTGTGTTCATCGTATGTTTTTCACCTATCTACATCGCACTGCTCCTGCGGTTCGCAGCAGACGTTGCTGAAGCTTGTTCTCTGCTCCCGAAAGTTAGAGTCTCTATTCAGATCTTTGCATGCTTAGCAAATACCAACTGCTGTTTGGATGCATTTTGCTATTACTTTGCAGCCAAGGAATTTCAAGAATTTTCCTCTCTGCTCCCCACTTGTATATTGATGAGGTCTAAGAAGAACCAAAGCAAAGGGTCACAGCAATCCACAGATCAAGTCATGATATAAAAAAAGGTTTAGTGCACTATAGATGTTAAGAGCCACAGCGCTGCTGAAGTTTTGTGGCAGAAGAAATGGGACCACCTATGGTATCTGCAATCATGGATATAGGCATACCTGCAGAAAGGGGTCTGATAGTAACTTGAATTTTGTCCTGTTGCCCTCAGACTTGAATGCAGCTCTGACAATTATCTTTGATAGTAGTATCACAGGTTCAGGTGTCTCCTGGTCAAGAGGGAGCTCGATGTGGTATGGAGAATAGATGACAAGGCCATTTTTTTTGCCATGCACTTATTTGTACATATCATGCAGCTAAACATAAGAAACTTAGCACCCTTATAGCAATGCATAAAAACACTTCTATGACTGTAAATTTTGGTCATTAAAAAAAAAAAGGAAAAGCCACTGTAGTATAACACCAAGCCTAATATATCTGTGTTGCTCACATCAATGAATTTGCCTGTACAGTGGTAGTTTCCAGGCAAGCTATAAAATGTCAATGCCTGCAGCTATCACCAGGATGCAGCTATCACTGTGCATGGAGTAAACTGCAGGAGTCAGGTAGTGGCATGACACCATTACCCCATTTGTGCCTTGTAACACATGTATTAGCTTGCAGCAACACCTCGACATTTGTAAGAATAAAATCATTGTGGATATAAATAAAGCTATTACTGCAAAGTGTTGTGGGCCACATAACAGACCTTTAGTAGCACGACATAGCATGTGTGCATCAAGTATAAAGCTGTGAAGATCTCATGTCACTCAAGTGACTACCATAAGCCCTGGTGACAGACTTTTTGCTATATTTCAGTGGGGTCAAATCTTTAATGGGTGTCCTGTCTGGTGAGAGGTGATCATAGAATCATAGGACCATTCAGGTTGGAAAAGACCCTTAAGATCATCAAGTTCAACCATCATGTAACACTACCACGTCCACCACTAAACCACATCCCTAAGTGCCACATCCACACATCTCTTACATACCTCCAGGGATGCTGACTCCACCACCTCCCTGGACAGCCCATTCCAATGCCTAACCACCCTTTCCATGAAGAAATTCTTCCTTATGTCCAATCTAAACCTCCCCTGGTGCAACTTGAGGCCATTTCCTCACATCCTATCACTTGTCACCTGAGAAAAGAGACTGACACCCACCTTGCTACAATCTCTTTTCAAGTAGTTGTAGAGAGTGATGAGGTCTCCCCTCAGCCTCCTCTTCACCATACTAAACAGCCCCAGTTCCCTCAGTCACTTCTTGTGCATCTTGTTTCCTAGTCCCTTCACCAGCTTCATTGCTCTTCTCTGAACAAGTTCCAGGAACTCAACATCCTTCTTGTAGTGAGGGGCCCAAAACTGAACACAGTACTCGAGGTGCAAACTCACCAGTGCTGAGAACAGGGGGACAATCACTTCCCTAGTCCTGCTGGCCACTATTTCTGATGCAGGCCAGGATGCCACTGGCCTTCTTGGCCACCTTGGCACACTGCTGGCTCATGTTCACCTGTCAGTCAACCAGCACCCCCAGGTCCTTTTCTGCCAGACAACTTTCCAGCCACTCTTGCCCAAGCCTATACTGCTGCGTGGGGTTGTTATGACCCAAGTGCAGCACCCGGCACTTCACCTTGTTGAATTCCATACAACTGGATGTGGCCAATTGATCTAGCCTGTCCAGATCCCTCTGCGGAGCCTTCCTACCCTCAAGCAGATCAACACTCCCGCCCAACTTGGTGTCATCTGCAAACTTACTGAGGGTGCACTTGATCCCCTCATCAAGACTTGTGATGAAAATATTAAACAAAACTGGCCCCATTACTGAGCCCTGGGGAGCCCCACTTGTGACTGGCTGCCAACTGGATTTAATTCACAACGACCCTTTGGGCCCAGCCATCCAGCCAGTTCTTCACCCAGTGAACAATATATCCGTCCAAGCCATGAACAGCCAGTTTCTCCAGAAGAATGCTGTGGGAAACAGTATCAAATTCTTTGCTAAAGTCCAAGTAAACAACAACAGCTTTCCCTTGTCTACCATGCGGGTCACCTTATCATAGAAGAAGACCAGGTTAGTCAGGCAGGACCTGCTTTTCATAAACCCATGCTGACTGGGTCTGATCACCTGGTTGTCCTGTACATGCCGTGTGATGGCACTCAAGGTGATCTGCTCCATGACCTCCCCTGGCCCTGATGTCAGACTGACAGGCTTGCAATTCTCCTGATCCTCCTTCCTGCCCTTCTTGTACCTGGGATCTCTGTTCAGCCAGGCTGGTCTTCTTCTTCACCAGCTCGTCTTTGGCACATGGGGACAGCCTGCTCCCGTGCCTTCAAGATTTCATTCCTGAAGTATGTCCAGCCTTTCTGGACTCCTTTGCCCTTTAGAACTGCCTCCCAAAGGACTCTGTCAACCAGATGCCTAAACAGGCCAAAATCTGCCCTCTGAAAATCCAAAGTATCCAAAGATACTTTGGATACTCTGCCCAAGTCATCCCGGACTCATGCTGGGACTTCCCAAATCCAAAACAATGTCTTGTCACATACGGCAGCTCCGAGAAGCCTTCAGCCATGGGTCTGACCCAGCTTCCACAGTAAAGCCATACAGACCCCACCCACACCAAACTTCCCCTCAAAACTGTTCATGGATGGTGAGGGAGGGATCAGGCCTTCATCTGCTTTGTGTTGCTCACAGCCGTCTTCTGGGTTCTGACACTCCTACAGCATGAGGCTGGCTTTCCAGATCATGAGGCTGGCCTCTACCACAGACCACTGGAAGAGCAATCCATGAGGGCAGTAACATGGTTATCCACAGATCTTTGCCATTTCCCAGCAGAGAAATCTGGCTAACAATAGTGGGAAGCAGCAGCCACAGTCTTTCAGCAGCTCCAACAAGCAGGGCTGGCACTTTGCTAAACTTTTTGTAAAATCTAAAGTGCTCAGAGGCTTATAACTACACACTGTACTTGTTGGTACAAACAGTAAATATTCTTTTGCTAGGAGAAAAACAAGATAGAAGTAGTGGGAAAAATGCGCAAACTGATCTTACTCTGTAAGGTGATGTCTGCTAAAGTCAACAACAGCCCTTTGCATCAAGCCTTACTGGGAAAGGCCTCCTGACTTCAGCTGTGGATTTTCTGCTTCTTATCACAGCATCAGATGTTGCTTTTGTATGTGAGTTGGACCCAGTGAGACCACACAGACTTTAAATAAATTTTAAAATCTCTTTGAAAAACACAGGGTCCATATGGTCCTCCACTGCACTCCTGCATTGCTGTCTCATTCCTAAAAGGCTACTGCTCCTAGCAATGCCTAGGAGAGGGACCAAAGTCAGGAGTGAAGATCCAGGTGGATCCAGCTGGAGGCAGGGCTGAGGGAAGAAGAGGTGAATGCAGATGGGAAATCTGGGCTGGCTCTGATCCTACTGTGTGCACGTCTACCCAGGACTGGCTTCACCTCCTGTCTGTATGACTGATGGTTCTCAATTTACCCACACCCTCCTATTCATAGCCACTAATTCTGACACCTGCATTCACCATGACGTTCAGGATCCTGAGTCCCACTCACTCAGGATCCTGTGATTTTGCAGGGTACTGTACCTGTGAGTCTTCCCACAAATTGTTTTGAATCAACTCTCCCTATCCTCTGCAGGTGCATGAACTGAGGTGCATAAACTTTGCTATTTCAAGCCAAAAGCTACCACATTCTGCTAACATTTAAAGATGCAAATGCAAGCATTGCCTGGCACTGTGCAAGGGACCCTGCAAGCACTGAAGCAGCTGGGAAGAGTGGGCTTTGCCATGCCCCCCCCCGTTGCTTTTGCACAGAGATACACAGGCTGAGCCCTTCGGTGCTGATGCTGCAGGAGGGTACAGAGCGGGCCACAGCACAGAGCACCCTGCGAGTGCTTTATCTGCTGCAGCTCAGTTCCCGTGCGGCTCTAAGAAAGGGGAAAGGGGAAACAGTCTCAACTGCCAGGGTCAGTCATGCCATGGGGCTGATGCTATTAGGCTAACACTGCCATTTCACAGGCTTTCCACGCTAAAAATAGGACTGATGTGTTCTGCTCCCAAACCCACAGTTTCATTTTGGTCAAGACCTGCTGTTGCAACATTGCATCTTCCTGTGAGAAAGCCAGGGAAGAAAACAAACACACCAGACAAGAGGCTCTGCAGAGTCCGAACATGGCAGGGTGAGGCAGTGTCCTGTGTCCCTCCGCACGTGTGGACGGGGCACCGGTACCTCCCTACCTCTCCCGAAGCCCTGTCCCGCTGCCACGTGCCAGCAGTGGGGCGCAGTCTTTGGGAGGCAGAGGAGACCGAGACCTTCCCTTGGAGGGGAGGGAGGCGAGAGCCCCTCCAGCCTGGGCTGACCTGGCTGTCAGCGAGCTGTACCACGAGCATGGGAAAGCCCCGTGGGAAGGGCTTTGTCTGGCTGGGAATCAGCTTCAAGCAGGACATCAGGCAGAGCTTACAAGGGACGGAAAAAATGATTGTGCAGTACAGAAATAAGTCTTAAAGATCAAGAAGTGAAAAGATCAAATAGCTCTTAGCAAAAATCAGGCTGATGGATATTGAAACAGCTAGCAGACATTTTCTTCTTAAATATAAAAAGCTACCTACACACACAAATTGAAAGCAAAGAGGTGAAATCACCTAGTACTGCTGCTAACAAACGAAACAAAGTTGTCCAGGTATGACCTAAAATCTACCTGACTACTTTGTCACAGCTTTCTGTTAAGGATGAGGAACCCGAGAAGTCCAGAATTTTGAAGAAGTTGGACATGAAATCTCACAGCAGAAACAAGGCTTTTGAATAAGTCAGCCAAAATAGGGTCTGGGGGCAGAAACAAGCAAACACAGTCCCTTCTCTAGGAGGGGGCAGGATGGGAAGGATCTAGCCAGTAGCAGCTCTACTGTGCTCAGACCTGAAAACTGTGCAGTTTCACATGTCTGAATAACATCAAGTGCAAGGGAATGAAAAAAATGTTGAAAGTGACTGGTGCTTCACCTTACAGGAGTGTTTTGCCTCAATGGTTTCTTTCACTAAGAAACCCCTTTTCCAGCCAAGCCATGGTAGACCGGTGTCAGTAAACGCCCCTGGGGAGCACAATGAGAGCTGCAATGCACTTTGTACGGGCACTGCTACTCAGCGATGCCGTAGGCCCCCAGACCTCCCTGCTGGAGAGCTGCCAGTGAGGAAGTGAACAAACAGCACAAGCATCATCTGTGCTGTGCTACATGGTGACAGATCACAGAGCTGAGACAGGCTGAGAACTGCGGTGTCAGGAGAAAATACCAAGAAAGCGCATCGGTCCATGGCAGCGGTGGTAACGCCTGTGACTGGATGGAGGAAGGGGCTGTGAGTAGCCACGGGAGCCTGGAGGCTGGCTGATGGGCAGCCAGGGCAGAGAGAAGAAAAACTGCAAGGTCCTGACCCAGTGGTGTCCAGGAACCAGACAGCAACCCAAGAACCACCAGGAGACATGCAAATTCTCTGCAGCTATCACTTCATCATAGCTTTGCCTACCAGTAGCTGATGTTGAGCTGCTCTGACATATCCTGGTGAACCTGCGGATCACAGCCACCTGCTTTGTGCCTCCCTTGAAGCCTCGCTGGGCTGCTGGGAGAAGTAGCTTCCCTCACCTGGTGTAGGGCAACCATAGCACTGAGCTGTGACTGGGAAGCACGGTGCTGGAGAGATGCTATGAGCTGAGCTACCTCCAGGGCTGATTTTGACTGCTTGTGGTTAATACTGGTAGTGATTTCCTTGCCATAGACAATAGGAGTGTGCATCATCCTAAAGTATTGTCAACAAAGTGAAGTGGTTTCTGTACAGTGTTGAAAGGATCGAAACTCGGGAGCTGGATGACTTTGAAAACTAAAGTAGTAACAAGGATCATGACATGGAAATGATGGCGGTTATGGATCAAAGAGCTGGGTGTACTAGTAAGTCAGCAACTACTTATAAGCATTCACCAAGAGGCAGCCACAAGAAAGGCGTAAGAAACCTGGAAACCTTAGGAGAGGTATTTAAGCCAAACTGCACACTGGCTGTACACTGGCAGGGAGTTAATCTCAAAGGCTGGGTTACAATGCAGACAGACAATGCACAAATACTCCAGAAGCTGCTCTTAGACCTGGAAGCAGGTCTTAAGATCTTAGAACCAGCAAGTTTTGGAAGTGTTTTCCCAAGACAGCAATTCAAGGTACCAACAGCAGGACCTTTGAACTTGTTGAACAACTCATCTGAGTTCTTCTTGTAAACGGGGTTGCAACAGATGGCCATCAAGGAGCCCCTGGCCAGCAGGCACCTGCACCACGGGGCAGACGTGAATTCAGCAGGTCAAAGGGTCACGGTGCCATGTTCTCTCAGAATTGCTGGCTGAGAACAACTATGGAAGACAAGAATTACTGTGATTCAGACTGAAACCTAGTTATGAAAAACACAACTGTCTACAAACCTCAGCCCTCACCTCTCCAACAGTTCTGTGAATGGGACCAGGGGCCCGCCGAGGCTGCTCTGTCCTGGGGCTCTGCACAGTGACAATGGGTAGCAGTCTAGATGGCAGAGAGAGCTCCTCAGGGACTCTCCAGGGCAATGTGTCCCCTCTAAGCAATGTGCATAGCCTGTTGGGTGAAGAAGGTCAATGGGCATTGCCCAGTGAGGCATCGGGCACTGGAAAGTAAATTGAAGGAAGAACCCAAAGCCATTCCATCGCCAGAGGAACTGCTGCAGAGCCACATGGCAGACAAGTGTTTCACCTCACCACAGGGCTACTGCAGGCTCCTCAGTCAACAGGGGGTGGTACAAGCCATGGCAGTGGCAACAGAGGAAGCTCAGCCCCGGGGAAATGCGTTGAAGAGGGGCGGGAGCGCTTCCTCCACCAGCGTTGCTGCCGCCACAGCCACCAGCAAATGGTCATCGCAGAACACCTCGCTGGTCACATGCCAGGAGCACCGCTGCAAGGGCTCATCGCACCTGCATGCCACATCGCAACTGCTCTGGAGGAACACTCAATCTCTCCGAGGACAGCGAGCGAGCAGGTAATTCCTCCTGACTATTTTCTGACATGGTTATTTGAGTTCTGCTAGGCACTGCCTTTCCCCATCCACGGTGGGACACCTAAATGGTGGTGGAGAAACTGAAAGAGGGATGGAGCCTGTATATTTTCAAAGGCTCCTTTTGATACTGGCCACAGTAGACGTGTTTTGGATGCTTAAGGGCAGTCTCAACCTTTGCTCAAAACTCATTCCTTGCATCCAAAACACAGAGCTGCTGCAGGTATCAGCTGTAGCACATTCCCTCACCTCTGAAGAGGAGGTCTCACAGCAAGATTACTTGGCAGCATGATTTTCAAAGCCAGTCAAAAGATGCAGCTCTTGTAGATGCTGCAGCACTGCCCTACAGATTGTTTACCCAGGATGTTATCAAGTCCCAGGAATCTGCACACGTGGAGCCGTGTTTCCCTCGCAAGGAAACACCACGGACATCTCAGACTTCCTATGTTTTTTCTGACCATGAAGAGTCACACCTAGAATATATTCCTGCATTAACTCCTCCAAAGCAGGAGGGCAAACAGCAATATTGCCCTTAGGCTTCGGGTGAAGAAATCACCCAGCAGATCAGATACAGCTCACCACATTATTTCACATGGCTGCTAACCACATCTCTTGCCATGTCTTCTTTTTTTTTTTTCCTTGAAATTTGGCAGGTTGTTCTAATACTTCTGAGATTAAGACCAACTTTCACAATCCTTCAGAGGCAGCAAGCACAAGGATTTTCCAATGTTGCCCTCTGCAAGTATTTTGCCCTGCACAAGGTGCAGATGCAGCGAGTCTGCTTTTCTCTCCTCCATGACTGACCAGACTCATGTCCCTCTCCCTCCCTTTCCCACCAGGTACCCTGCAGAGAGTTCTGCTCTGCAGCATCATCTCCACGGGCTCGTTTTCAGTGTTGGTAAAGCTCTCAGGCTCATGAAGTACTACCTAAATTAATCAACAATTTGGTCAAGAGTCTAGGTTCTAAAAGGTTTAATCTGCTTTTCCAGGAACTGTGCCTCTTAATATCCCCAAAATGAACCAGAACAGCTGCAGTATCACAGCCTATGAAAACTTTCCACTTGTCCAACTGTGTGTTTACATCCCAGTTTTGCTTTTGGGCATTTTGCTGAACGTGTTGGCGCTGTGGGTGTTCTGCTGCAAGCTCAGCAAGTGGACAGAAACCAAAGTATACATGGTCAACTTGGCTGTGGCCGACTGCTTGCTGCTCTTTACTTTGCCTTTTAAAACATTATCCAATTTCCAACAGATGAAGGTAGATAGATGGTGTCTGATTCTGGAAGGTGGCTATTTCATAAACCGCTTAATGAGCATTGGTATCGTCACCATTGTAGCAGCCGACCGATACCTCGCAATCAAGTATCCTTTGAAAGCCAAAGTGCTGAGGTCGCCGCTGCAGGCAGCTTTTGCATCTGGATTTCTTTGGATAGTCATCATCTGTGTGATTTCCCTCATTAAAACGTTAGAGGACCGAGGGAAAGATGAACTTTGCTTTGAAAAATCTTCTGTTAAGCCCTCAGTAATCACACTGTGTGCAATTATTGGAGGGTTTTTCATACCATTGATCATTGTGAGTTATTGCTCCATACAAGTCATTGCAGAACTCTTGAGAAAGAAAAATGAAAACTGTCACAAGGAAAAGTTAATCAGGAAGGCTGTCTACATCGTGACTGCAAACATGGCTGTATTCATCATATGCTTTTTGCCTCTTTACCTTGGACATCTCCTTCGCTTTATAATGGACTCCATCAGCTCCAGCTGCCCTGTGATACGGAGGGTTAACAATTTTGTTCACCTTGCCTCAGTCCTCGCAAACACAAACTGCTGCCTGGATGCTATTTGTTACTACTTCGTAAACAAGGAATTTAAGGAAGCATCTCCCAAGCTAGTGAGGTCCAAATATGAACCCAGTGAAACAGCTGAAGTTCAGCTCCCATGCATAACACATTAGTATAAATGTATGCAGCACACATTTTATATTCGGCATCTCCAGATTCAACTGGGACTCAATAGTAGGCTTTAACACTTTCTTTTTGTGTCAATGTGATGGGGGGACTTTCTGCTAGTAGGAAGGATTCAGATACATGAAAATCAGCCCTGATTCAGACAACTGCAGCAGTCCAGGTCCTGATGCAGCAATCTAGATTGCCACTGACAATTCTCTGCCTTACGCAAATTTGAGTAAAATGATAGCTTTCCACTGCAAAAACTCTTTCATTTTCCCTGAAACCCCAAACAAGTACAGCCAGTAGTAAAAGTTTTTTCTGTCCATCCTCCTGCCTTGGGCCTGTTTTTATGCAGCTGTAGTTGTGACAAAGAAACAGAGATTATTTCAAATATCAAAAAAGAAAAAAAACTCAATGTGAAACAGCTGCAGAAAAAGCCGAATGTTTTTACGTCACATACATCTTTTCTTAGTAATAAATGCACAATCACAGTAGCAGAGGCACATTTAGCCTCCTTTGGTCAAGTTTACCGCATAATTCAGACTATATAACAGCTCCAAAATGGTCGTCAATTACAATACGAGGTCAGAAGGAATTGCAATTACTTGTACTGGGGAAAAAGCTTCACACTGAATGCATTTGAGTCAAATGGCATTAAAACTACTATCCAAAGAGTTGGGGTGGCTGGGTGGGAATAAGGATTCTGTAAACGGAGTCTGTTCAACATTATAATGTAAATAATTGTTTAAAGAAAGTAGTAACAAGTTTTTCCAAAGTATCCAATATAAATAAAGTTGTGTTACTGGCACAGAGCACAGTCTCTTAAGAGTTAAATGGAGACAGTGGGGGATTGAGTGGTTATGAGATCTGCTTTGCTGTCTGTCCCCAAGAAGGCAGCTCATTGCCTCTGCTGTCCAAGCAAAGGGCAAGGAGTATGAGCTGCAATGGAGATTGGCATTTTCAAAGGCAGAGCACTGCAGGTCATTCCATGATGCATTTACCCACAAACAGCTAAGAAGGTAAAATGGCTAACCAGGCCCTCTGTAACGATGCTCAGACAGCACACACATGCCCTGGGATGGGATGTACAAAACGGGTGCACACCTCCACCCACATCTCCTGAACACGGGCTGGGCTTCCAGCTGCCTGTGGGCGCTGGGCTGAGCCCTGCTGCCACCACAGCAGCCTCACAGCCCCACACCCAGCTCAGCCTCCACATCTTCTTCTGCTCAAGGCACGTGCCAAAAGGAGGAGACCCCTCAAGGAGAGACCCTGCTGCAGATGACTGCTGAGCAGAGCCATCCATTCACCTGGGCAGTGGCTGCACAGCTGCCCAGCAAAGCCCGNCAGGGATTTGGGCAGAAATGGGGAAATCTGCTCTGTCATCATGAAAATCTGTGAGCAAGATCCAGCCTTTGCTCACAGAACAGTGGGGAGTAGGATTATAAGAGGTTCTGATTACAAAATAGACCTTTTAAGGAAGCTGGTTTCTCCCTTCTTCTACCCCTATGTTTTCTTTACAAAGGTCAAAGCAGCAACGAATGGCACTGTGCATGCACAGATAGGTATCTTCTCCCGTCCCAGCCCGAGGTGCAGCACAGCCCTTGCAGTGATTTCACACTGCTGAGCCTGATGCAGCAGGGCTAGGTTTTTGCTTTGCCTAGATCTGTGTGCTGATGGGTCTCCTGCATCATACGGTGACATATGCATGGAATACCTCTGACTTTAATTTGATGGACTGCTACAAATAAAATTAAACATACCTTCAAGATTTCCACACCCCCTGTACGGGATTCGTGTGCAGAGCGAGCAGTGATATGAAAGATTACCTGATTGCCAGTGTGTCTTTTTCTGCACCTTCAGTCTCACCAACATGAGGTGAAAGCACAGCACAAACCAAACAGCTATTTTAGATGCAGCGTGGAAAAAAATACTTCTCCTCCAGTAACCGCTAATTAAATGGGTGGAGGAGACACAAAGCTGCCTAAAAACAAAGCATTTCCGAGCAGATTCTGCTAACCCGTCTCGCTCCAAGTAACACCCCTTCCTCTAGCAGCCACTCGCACAGAAATGCGTACCATGAACATCTGGTCAAAGATGGCCAAACTTCCTAACCACAGAAACCTCACACCAAAGCCTCCATGCAGCAGCAAGTCCTCAGGTGCTCACTTGGAGGCAGGTGAGGGAGGGAGCCTCAGGGGGCTGTGGAAGAGACGGACGGGTCATGCCGGTGCAGGATGATGCTGAGCAAGGAGCGCAGGGATGGTCCCCACTGCCGCAGCCAGCCTCATGGCAGATCTGGTTGGGACCACTGCCACGTCTAATGACTGCCCAGGAGCAGCTGGTTAATGAGGGCAAAGAGGCAGGAGAGCAGGTTTAGGTCTCAAAAAAAAAGATGTGTAATAAACCGTCCTTTCGAAATGGGACAAAACCTCTGTTCTTCACAATTTGAGCCGGGGCTATCCAAGTGCACTTGTGGGCAGTCAGGGATTTGGTTGTGCTGGTGCTGCAATACATGGCACAGGCACCAAGTGCACGACCAACAATCTACTCTTTCCTGACATTTCTGGTGAGCTCAGCAACCCCCAGGACACAAAGGGGACGTGAGCACTTGCTGACGAGACACCAATTCCTCCACCATCACCCAGAAAGCAGCCAGCCCCCACCTCACACAAAGGTTGACCATAACCATAACCATAAAGGTGGAGCAGGCCTTGATCTCGCTGTAAAAACCTGTCGATTTCACCACATCCACCAAGCTTTCAAATATGTGCAACTTAACCTCCTCAGCATAAGATGTGCTCTGTCCTCCGGTCTTGGCAGATTTCTCCAGTGCCAAGTCTGGACAACACAAACCTCACGCCTTCCAAGTGGTGAGGGTACCGGTGTGAGGTGGGGAGCCTGCACCCCACAGGCTGGCTGAGGCAGACAGCTTGTACCACGCACGACCACATCCTGCTCTTGTGAGGCCGTGGTGTCCTCCTAGCAGCCACAAACGTCTCGCACTGGCATCTCCTATGTGACATCAATTCTGATTCTATGAACTGATGACAGAGCTGGACACAGGCGGTTTGATCCCTTTCACAAGCACTGAATGGACCGGTTACAAAAAACAAATCACTTGAAAGCACGTGTGGAGCTGCTGCAGTGCGCTGGAGGTGGCTGCACAAGCTGGGACACAGACACAGCGTAGGAGCACGTCCAAAACTCCCTCCACTATTCATGCTGTTGCTCACAGAGATCCAGTAATGTCTCACACCAGTTTTCCTGCCTGGGGCTTTCCGTTGCTGTTACACTTAAACTGAACCCTGCTGCCAAGCACAGAGTCGGGGCAGCTGACTGAAAAATGAGAGTTCAGTTGAATGTCAGGTGTGGGGGGAAAGTGTGAAAGCTCTCACCAAAAAGCTGTGACATACTTCAAAGATGCTTTCATCGAAGAAAGAAAGAGGGCACTTCTGGTGAAGTGAAAATCAGGGTGGCTCACAATCGTTAGCTTGAGATAGGAGCATTCCCGTGTGTCCTCAATGATCACCGCGTTACTCCGATGGGATGAGCTGTCCCGTGTGGTCAGCACGCACCGGCCGGAGACAGTGTCTGATTCTTCTTTAACCTATATGGTAAATCAGATAGCTACTACTCCCCATGCCTGTCCTGCCCCAGGGTGCTGCTGCAACAAGAAACTGCCTTTATGCCTTATATTGCTGTTACAGAAGAACGAACTGGTGGTACAAGACCCACAGGAAAATCTAGCCTTAGAAACTGCTGTATTAGCAATTACCCTTTCCGGAGAGCTAACTGTGCTGCACAGCTCTGCTTTCAGTACATCCAGCATTTACTTCTCAGAGGCTTTCCTTTCTCAGGTGACTCTGTCCCCGGCAAAAAACAGCGCTCGGCAGGATCACCCAGAGTCTCTGTCCAACATCGTCACCACACACAGCAGGCTGGGCTGGCCTGCCTGTGTATGGCCACACAGGATCCAACCTCCTGCCAAAACCACACAGCCTCCCCTGCCAAACAAGGTGTTTCCCTTCCCCAGGAAAGGCTGGACACAACCAGGGTGAGGAGACCACACAGGCTACCAGAGCTGGAGGAAGCAGGGAAGGTCCCATGCCTGTGGGGCAGCTTGCCCCAGCCTGTGATCTCCCCCACCCAGCCTAAGGGTGCCCAGCGCAGGTCTCAGTGAGGAAGCTCATGCACCACAGGAATTTCAATGAGTGTGAGGAAAACAAGGTGAAAGGAAGAATGAAAGAAAAAAAAAAAGTGGGAAAAAAAAAACAAAACCAAAAAAAAAAAAACCAGTCCTCCAGCTATAGAAAAGATGATTCATGTGTGACAAGTTCTTGGGCACACAGAGATGCAGCCACCAAATTGGGAGGAAAGAGGCATGCCTTAGAAAACATACCAGCACTTCCACCAACCTTTGGGACCCATCTTTTCTACATCCTGGAGATTTCCTTTTTTTTTTTTTTCAGTTTAAATTTTTGTTGTAAATGACCCCAGAAGCAGCTCAACCTCTCAGTAGCCATTTCAGGGCACATTCTGGTGGCGAGAGCTGGTTGCTGCTACTTGGAGCTATCCTGAGCAGTGCTGAGCATCCAGTACCAGTATGGGCCACTCATTCTTGCCCAGGGCATTTTTGGGAATGCTAGAAACTATGGCAAAAATGAGCTGATAGAAAGCAAAACAAACAAACAAACAAACAAAAAAAACCAAACAAACCAAACCAACCAAACCAAACACACAAAAAACTTTCTGCAAGAAGTACCCAACTCTTATCTGCCTTTGGCACTCTCACATTCCTTTTCTTTCCTAATTTAAAGCCCAGATGCAAGGGTCAGATTATGTTTATTAAGAAAATGAACGCCAAAGCCAGGGATCTTTCCATAAGGCCTGGGTGCCCTGTGAACGTACCACCCCAGCTCTCAAACACATACTGGAGGTGTGAGCACGCTGACAAACTGAATCATCACAGTGAATTTATGCCAGGGCAGAAGTTAAAACCACAGCATGTGGTCATTCGTTTTAAACTGTGAACTTGCCAAGGGCTGAGCTGTGCAAGCCCGTTCCTTTGTGCAGCACCTTTTGCTGCCCAGTCACCGGATGCCCCGCAGACTCTGCGGCTTGTAGCACCGCTGTGAGGCGGAGGTGTAATGAAGGGTAAGCAGCGGGATTGGCAAACAGCAATACTTTGGGGGGAACGCATGCAAGTGAAAACCATTCACTGTCTTTTCAGCAAGGTGAATTCATGGATGAGAGCAGCAGCTGCCAGAGCTTTTCCTCAGGCCTATATTTACCCCTCTGTTGTTAAACATGTTTATTACCCATGCTGACACAGGCAGTACGGAGCCTTGGTTTCATGAAAATCCAGTGCTTTTCACTAAAAGTAGCATTTAGTGCTATTTCTGGTGCAACCTCACCCACCTTTTCCAGTGTCAGCAAAGGCCAGTGTAACCTCTATCAGATGCCAACACAGGACCAATGTGGTTTCATGGGACCATTAATTGCACTTCGCTCAAGCAGGCGCCAGGACAGCTGGGACTCGGAAATCAGACTGTCCCTGGGCTCAGTGAAGTCCCTTCACTGCCAGACCTTAACAAAACAGCCCAGGACTGAAGAGGAAAAAAGTCAGCCAGGAGAGGAAGGCGAGTGGGATAACTGACCCCAACCAGCCATACTTGTTCCCCAGCAGTGCAATGATTATTCCAGGTCTGCTCCTCCAACCCATCCATGATGCACCAACAAGCCCAGCAGGAGAAGCCCTAGCCCTGATGGCCAGGTCATCCTCTCTGCACCAGCACCCCTCACTGCCCCACTTTAGTGCTGAGTTCCATGGTCAGCTCTGCACCAACCTGCAAAATGGAGGAGGAAACGATCTTCCACCTTCCCCATCTGCCCCTTTGCTTCTCCACCTTGTGCCAGAGCAGCCTGTCTCTGACCAACAGAGCCTATACTATTAAATGATTCAACTCAAAAGATGACGAGTACAAGAGCTACAAACACTTGATGTCTATAACTTAGGCAAGGTCAATTGACCACAAAGCTGTCACACAAAAATTAAGAAAA
>VXAA01001306.1:695318-779002 GCA_013399115.1 Anseranas semipalmata
TCGTTTTAAGACAATAGCTAAAGAAAAAGACTCCATGAGTCATCCTGTATTATTTGTAAAAATACTGATTTGAGAAGAAACATTGTGAACATGACCCTCAGTCTCCAGGTGAAAAGTAAATAACATATCAGTCAGCGTATAGAGAAAATACTGCCTTTTTCTGCTTTTTTCCCTGTGCTGGTGACAAAAAGTAGCAGCGTGACATGAAGGATGTAAGGGGAACAGAAAGCAAGCAAGCATCTAGGAGAGACACAGTGATGGAGAAACAGCAGAGGCTGTGGCATGGAAAAGGGGAAGGACAAAAACTTCTGCGTAAATTCAGTTCCTGATGCATAAGATTTGTAAAACTAGAGAAATTAGGACTTCCCCATGACTAATATTTCTGAACAGAGGGCACAGGTAGTTTAATATATGTCTTATTTCATATAAATTGCTTTATTTTCTTGAACTCCTGATGCAAAGATGTTCTGCATGAGCCAGAAGGTCTAGTAAACATTCTCCAGTTGGGACATCTAGTCTTAAAGTAGGCTTTGGGTTTTTATTTTGTTTTTTGTTGTTGTTGTTTTTGTTTTGGGGTGTGGTTTTTTTGTTGTTGTTGTTTGTTGCAATGCAGTGATTAATCTCTGTGCTCAAGCTACCTTTACAAGTCTTTGAAGGACCTGTGTTCCTAGACTTCTCGTGGTTTGGGTCTTTTAAAAACATCTGCTTCAATCACTGATAGTCAGAGCTTTTTCCTTTGGCTCAGATTTAATTCTGCCACACAGTATTGGTGATCTCTGTGAGCATCTGGGCTTCCACAACAGTGGGGAGGTCATGTTCATGGGCACCCAGAGAAAAAGTGCAAGTGCACGAACCCAGCGCCTCTCCTGTGCACTCTGAGGAAGAGGGTCTCACAGGGAAATCAGCTTCTCACAGTACATGCTGCCTACCCACAAGGCTTTTCCAGTTTCTGTACAAATGCTGTTGTATTGAACAGCATCCGAGCCCAGAAAAGGTCAGATTTGCAGGGCCCTGGCACTATAGTGTAAAGCTGGAAGAGAAGGCCATCCTTGCTGTGGTGGGCTGGAAGCCCACCAGATACTTTTCCAGGTTACTGGGGCCTGTGGTTTAGGATCCTCTTAAACCAGAGATTGTGTCTTTGTATATAATGGCCCATCAAGAGCTTTTTTTTGCCTTCAATGAGCTTTTTAGACCCATAAGATTATTTTAAAAATTAGAAAACCAAACACACTATTGGCTTCTAGCTTTCACAGCATGATCAGCACAAACATCCCCATAGCTGCCAGAGCTTGGTGCAACATCACACCAGGCAGAGCAAAAGAGGCCAGCTGCAGCCAGCACTCACCAGGTAAATCCTGCTGAGCTGGATACTGCTCTGAATGGGAAACATCTGCACCCACCTACTGCTGTCTAAAGCTAAAGATCACTCTGAAACCTGAAAGGCCCACGTTACCCAATTATGCTGTGGGGCTGCACAGAAGGTGTCAAACCACTAGAGGGAAACCTGAGCTCTGTCTGCGGCAGTCTCCGGCACAGCCGGGAGAGGAAAGGCAGAAGGTGTCCTTAGAAAGCAGGAAAAGGTGTTTGGGGCCAGACTTCTGCTGGGCTGCCCAAAGGAGACTCCCTGGGAATTTGCACCTTTACTCAGATATCTAAAATGACATTTAGAGGCACTCGTGCAGCCAACACAGTGTGCTCTATCCAAGGGATATATCTAACATCTCTGGAAGAGAAAAAATAACTTTAAAACTTGTTTATTTCCTAAATGTTCTTTTAGCCCTCCCACAGGTGTTTCTGCTGCACTTTTCTCTTTGCAAACACTTGCCCAGCCCTAGGTCTAATTCTGGCCCCCCCACCCTGCAGTGAATTTGTTCAGTAATCTACACCTAGATTAAAATATATATATATANTGTATAATTTATTTAGTATACACCAGGCTTTTGCCTACTGAAATACAACAGGTGGGTAAGCAAAGCAAAAAAGAGACAGTGTAAGAGGAAAGAAAAGCCCTTCCTTCTTTTCTTTCCAAATCACAAACCCTCTCCTAGCTACCTCATGCCATGCCCCCTGCCCACTCACCCACACCCTGCTTGAAGCTGAACACCAGCCGTGGACACCAACGCCCCATTTAGACAAAAGGGCCAGAAAACATCCCATGAAACTTTGCCACCAGATCACTGCCCTGCTTAACCCCACCTTCCCCCCAGCCCCAGGTATTCCCAGGTGCCTACTATTGCCCAGCAGCTAATGTGCAGGTGAAGCCTGTATGCCTTCATGTGAAAATAAGCAAATGAAACTTGGACTCCACTGCTGTCTCCTTCCCAAAGACATCTGTCAAATCAACAAGGTTCGGACAGTTACACCCATCTTCAGCCTAAGCCCGCTTTCCATCCTCTGCTGCCTGCGGTGCATTGTCTCTCTCTACGCGGACTAACCCCGCACTCCTGCTCCACGCAGAGCTGGGCTGTGCCTGGCCAGGTGCTGCCTCCGGGCACCACGAGCACTGACCCTTCCCATGGGAAGAGCTCTGCTGTGAGCACCCTCTTTGCAGATGCTGATTGAGGCCCCGGACTGCACGCACACCTTAGCTTGTCAAAAGCAAACGAGAGCGTTTTTTTGTTGTGTGCTGATGAAGATAGAGCATGCAAGGCAGTAGGGGACAGCATGAGGCCAGCTGGGGTTCTTACATGAGCCAGAGGAGCCAGACCCAGCCTGCAGTGACATAAACCAGTGTGTGCATCAATATTACTAGCAGCAGTGCAACCTCTGGGGCTCTGGGTGGAGTAGTTGCCCCAGACATGATGCAAGAGGCTCAGCTTCAGCACAAGGCCAAAAATGATAACTTCTGCTTTGCCTGTCTGTATCAGGTCACTTTCACATCGTGCCAGCAAAGAGGTGTTGGAAAGGAAACAGTGGGATTAATACAGCTCTGATAAGGTTGGTTGGGCTTGCTCCAGCTGCCACTGCACATTTTTAAACAGATAACATGAAAGATGAACGAATGGCTTTTTGTCTTTAAGTTTCTGTACCACTTTCCTTGTCTTTCTTTTTATGCTTCTTCCATTGTGTTGCTAAATATTTTTTTTTACAGTCACATGTCCACACACACAAACCTTCCTTCCGTCAACTGTCTCTCCCCCCTGCACGTAACAGACTGCTGTATTGCTGCCTCAGCTTCCCCCTATTTGCAAGCATTAACACAGACTTTGCCAGACTCTTTCTAGGCAAGCTATAGCCAAGAAAACCGCCTTCTCCCACAGCAGACAGCTCAATCACACACAGGAGACACATTGAAACCACAGGCAGGTGTCTGACTGTGTCTGGGTTTCTGAGAGGTGACCTGTTTGCAAAGGGGAATTACAAAGTACCCATTTGTCTCAGAGCTCATGCCTACCACACATCCTCATTTAGTCTACATCAGGGAGTATAGTGAAGATGCTGTTCAAATACTAAGGAAACACTAAATGAAGTGACAACAGTTAAAAACAACGCTCTGACCATCATTAATTTACTTGCAGTGCAAGCAGCACAACAAGGTAAGCTCTCATTAAAGTTCAGTACGACAGGGCAGAATCTCAGTGTTTATCCTAAGTGGCTCTCTGAAACAGTAAAAATTAGGCCTTTCTTCTACTGTTAAGCAGATACCTTGCTTGCGACTATTTACTAGATTATTATCCATGCTAGATGAAATGTGGACAAACAAGAGAAGAGTGACTTAGTCAACAATTAACAGCAAGCCTCATGTTTGCCATCTATATCTACTGCAGCTGCATGGTGTTTCTACCCTTATCTTTTACAGCACTAGTGCTTTCGGCAGTAGAATAATATACAGATGTTTAAACAGTAGTCAAATGATACAAAATGATATCAAATGATCTACTTTTTTTTACCAGAAAAAGCTCCATGCAGTGGATATTACCTTTTGTTTTTAACCAGGCAGAATTAACAGTGAAAGTTAGAGCTAATACCCTGTAACCAACTTTTTTAAATTATAACATAAAAATAAGATACAAGCTCCTTTACCTCAATTTCCAGCCAGTAGCGCAGAAAGGACTGCTTCAGTGGAGCATACTCTTATCTACAGATGACACATGGCAAAGATGTATCTGAAGAAAAAGGACATTAATTCATCATCACATCCTCCCCCTACCCCACCCCTTTTTTTTTCTTTTCTTNTCTGCTACTGGGTTTCTTTTTATAAAGTGAGGGTGACTGCTGACTTCCAGTCAGCTGTAGCCAAGGCTGAGATGAGGGAGCAAATCTGTGCTAAATTAGGCACAGTATAAAGCAATCCAGTGACTACATCACCTGGCAAAGGACTATTACCAACTTGCAGAAAATAAGGGGGACTCATACCAAGGGAAGAGTTTATGCCACTCTGGGATTACATGGATTTCTACTCAAAGTGATAAAATCGGTTAGAGTCTTCTCTGCACCCCTCAGTACTAACACACATGCAGATGTCACATTATCCAGGGAAATATCTCTAATTAATCCCAGTCTTTTGTATGTGAAAGCACAGACTTGCAGAAAAAGGTAAGAAGAGACCATCTAAAGAAAGGACAGCTCAAGTATTCCCATGTTATAATGAACAGAAGTTTGTCTAACCTACTTTTAATAACACCTCACAGCAAGGGGTATTTCTAGTGTTCAGCTATCTTCAGCTAGAAGGGTTTATCTTAATTTCTAAGCAGAGCATTTCCAGCTGCAGTATAAAGCCATTATTTCTTTTCTCATCTGCAGTGGATATAGCAAACTATTTGTTCCCTTCATCTTAATAGTTACCATTTATGTATGTGAAGACCTATTTATGCCCTCCACACTTCAACATTTGTGCTCTAAGTACACCCAGCTACTTCTGCATTTCAGAAGTAACTCACTGTATTTGCTCCTGTTTTTCAGACTCTCTCTTGAATTGGGATGCTTTTTTCTTTAATTTTTTTTTTTTAACAGTCACCCAAGACTGAACACAGTTCTCCAAAACCTTTAACAACTGTATATCCCATAATCATGCAGATTTTTTTCTACATAACCTTCTATTTCATTGCCAGTCATACTCCATTTCCAAGCTTCTCTAAGACCCAGGTCCTACATGTAAAACTATGCATACATCTTTTCTGCTCCATTACATTCTTTCTTTCCCAAATTAGTTATCCAACTTAACACCACTTGAAATACTTAGGTTAGGAGGCTGCAAACAGAGAAAGTAACTTTCATAACACATAACAACATAAGAAAATAGTTATAAAACAGTATATTCATACATTCATAAACCACATTCATTTGTTTTGCAGCATTATGGATTATTCTAGCCCCTACTGGTAGACAGACTACACAAAAATATGAAGATACTACTACTTTTTCACACAGTTGTTACATTTGCTCTTTTATGCACCAATTTCTTGACTGTAAGTTGTCAGAGATGCACAAGAGGCAGTGGAAGGGTAAAGCCTCTTCCCACAGGCTGCAAAAGCTCGGCATTTCTACCCGCCACTGTGCGAGATCAGAGAGACACAACAGATGCTGTCCCGCGAGCTGTGCAAACACAAGCAATACTGCTGCCATCTTCAGAATACCAAAACTATGAGGCAACACGGTTTGGTGTTAAATTAACTTCAGTTTAAGACTTTTTTGTTAAACAATGGGGAACGACAATGTTCACACAGAGGTACAGTGTGATGTCACAACCAGGCACCCCAGGACCCCTCAGGTGGCTCCCATTTCACCAGAAAAACTCTGTCAAGGCTGAAGTGATGAGCAAGTTGCGCTTTTATGTTTAATTAGTGACTGATTAACAAGTCCCCCGTGGCAAAACTGCCCTCTGCAGCTTTGTCCCATAGGAGCAGAGGGGCTGGCCCTGAGAAAGCCCCCAGTCAGCCTGGGGTCAGTGAGGAGTCCAAAAGCACAAGACTTCAAGGCAGCAATACAATTAAATTCCTATCTGATGGCCTACCTTCACAAGCTTCTTGGTCACCTCAGAACAATCACTGTACAACCACCCTGGTCTCAGCAATCACTCTATGAGAGAGAACAGCAGGCAAGCTGGATTTCCCTGGGCTTCAGATAATTGCTGGGTTTTTCAGAGACTGCCTGTCAGACCCACTACTGATTGTGTCCATGGAAATTCAAAAGTTGTCATCTCAGGCAAATGTGTCAGTAACCTGGTGAAGTTACTTGCCAAAACTTCTGTCCCCTAAGTTCTTTTTGCTTAGCTTTACTCTCTGTTCAACAAAAGTCTGTGTGGTAGTTTCTGCCATTCTAGCATTGGATAGTTTGAGAGGTTCTTTTCATTTGTTTGGGTTTTTTCACTTTCCTACAAATTGCCTTCTCGATCCCTTTCATGTTATGAAGCTTTTCTATACAGGCTATTTATTGGAATGCAATTGTGCTAAAGGGAACAGACGTTTTCACCATTTCAAATAAATCTCTAGCACTTGGTTTGCAGCAGAAAGCTGGAAGGTTATCGTTGTAAGTGGCATGATTATACTCAAATGAAGTGCAGTTTTACTTCCGAAGCCATTCGTTCACTCTGACTTGGGTGTAAAGATACTTGTCAGTGGCAGGCAGCCAGAACAGAAACAAAAATATCGACTCAGCTATATTAACATTATAAATCAGAAGGAAATAAGTATCTAGCCATTTTTAGGCTCGAACTTCACAACCTCTCAGTGCACAAAGGAGGATAAACTTCCACTCTCAGTGAAACAAGCCGAATGCCTTTCCCCCTCGGGTGCCAGCTGGGGTGGCAGCACATTGCAGTATCCAAAACCCTGAGACCAAGACCCATCAGTTATATTTTAAATACTAATCGTGTGCCTGATAGCAAGGACAGATAGCCAGTTGTATACAGAAAAGAAGAAACAAACTACAGCTGACTGAACTTACCTCCATTACTGTCCTCTTCAGATGCCAGATTCAAGGACAGCCACATCTCTTCAGAGCGAAACTCCTTCTGCACTTGAATAAAGAAAGATTTTTTTCTCAGTTGCCCTTTCCATAGCAGAACAGACAAAGCCATATTTTCCCAAAGAGCCATTTTTTCCAGCAGCATAAACCAGAACTTTCCCTCTCAAAGACTGGCTACCTTATTAAAGACCAGTGGGCTAGGGCAGACTAGGAGATGAGATCAATATAAGGTCCATAAAGTAACTGTGCATGCAACCCGCATGTACAATGTAGTGACTACTGTTACTAAGTCATTACAACCTTGATACACACACAAATATATACACATATATACATATATATGTTTGTGTGTATACATCTGGGGAGAGGAGAACCACAGAAAGGAAAAGTCAAGTCCCACCGTGATGCCTCTGTCCAGCTTATAGACATAAACTACCCCAAGATGGCACTGTTGGGTCGTATTTCCTCTACCAACACAGGCAACCACTCAAAACTAACCGTCTTTGAAGTAAATGCAGGGATCCCTGTAAGCATTTTCTTAAACTTTCTTCTTTATTTCATGTCTGACTAGCTCTTCCTGGACACTTCCTATTTCTCAGCAGCACTCACTGCATCTCCATGTTAAGTAACTCAGTGATTAAAGCTAGGACTTTGGCGCTCTGGGATCTCACAGGCAATGTATCTCTCAGATAGATTATGGCAGCAGCGAGGTTGACATTCTCATTCCCGCAGATCTAAGTGACAAGATGAGGGGACACAGACTGGAGAGTTTGCATTGACAAATGCACCCTGTCAGTGCACTTTGGTTGTGACAGAGAAATTTGTGCAGAAACTTCAAGAAAAGCACCAAGCTAAGCCAACATGTGAGCCATGGGCATGCTAATTGCCATTGTCCAGTTGAGACAATACCAGTATGAAAAACAAGCCCCAGCTCATGTCTCAAACACTCTTGTCCCTATATCAGTAACATTCATTTTAACCATACTGTGAGGTGCCGGAGCAGGTCTCACTCCTCTACAATCCTTTAAGACATGCTCAGTCAGACATCAAAGCACAGTTGAACATACACTGGTCTGAAAACAATAAAAATGTAGTGGGAACTTGGCAACACATAAGCTAAAATGAGAAAGATCCAGAGTACAAAGATGACACATTAATGAAACATTTTGTATCATTTCATTTTACTCTTTTTTCCCCCAGGGACCCAGAATAACCGTCATTTAAGACCCACTGAGATTTTGGAGAAAATCGTTTACCTCTCATTTACTGCCTGCTTCTTTCATAGGCGTTTTTGCTCATCAAGGAAGCAGCAGAGGAGCATGGGAGACGTGCTGCATGGAAAGCCACCTGCTCCAGCTTCTTCTTTCTCTTGGAGCTGAGGAATTTCACATGCCCACAGGGCAGTGCCAAGGTGGGGTGGGAACCCTGTGAGCAAATGTGCTCGAGGGCAATGGGCTTTGATGCTTCCACCTAGCTACACACACGGCATTGCCTTGGAAAATGGGTTTGGAGTTTTGAGATGATAGAGGTTGCAAGCTGTGGCTTCCTGTTTGGACTTGCTCTACATCAGCAGATTTAGACCTTCACAAACCTTCTGATACAGTGACCAAATTGCCTTAAACAGAGTACAACAACAAAGAGATGTTTATAATGTGGAATAATATTTTAAAGTGCAGTGGAGGCAACATATTCTGCAATGATCTAAACACTTTTTGATGCAGATAGTTTGAGTGATGTTTTTCACAGTATACTAATATCTTTTTACTCCAGTGCTCTTTTGCTGAAATCAGCCAACCAGTTTCTTTCAGTGGCACAGGCTCAGAAGGAAAGAGATAAACACTCATTTTCTAGCTACAAGGTATTTTAGACTTCCATAGCACACAGGTACAAGGCAGATGAAAGCTCTCCTATTAAATAGTCTTGCATAAAATTAGTGACAGGTTTCCTGGATTACTGTCAGAAGATTGGTATTTTTGGCTTCCGTTTCCTCTACTTGCTGTTCAGCTTGAAGCCATGAGACTTCTTCAACCAAGTGATAACAAAGAGCAAGACTATTTTTAATGTTCATGGTTTTGAATGCCTGAGATGGGTCCCAATCTGCTGTGTGATCACTACTAAGAGATCCATATCAGATCTATTAGTCACAAACCAGGCTCGATCTCTCATGCTCTCATGCATTCCTTTCACTCTGGACAAGGGAGGTGGCAAATGGTGTGAACGGCACACACACACACTTTGTAGTGCTGCTGAGATAACAGCAAATAGTCATTGCCTTGAGCCATGGCTTTCATTACGTCCCACTCTTCTGCAGCATTGAGCAATTCTAGTGGTCAGTGCTTTTGAAAACACAAGAACCATATCTCCTCAGGTCCTAAAAAGGAGCACTTGACTATCCAGCTCCTCCAGAGTGGAGGTGCACCCAGTGAGAGCAGAGGGGGATCCCAGCCACCTTCAAGCAGCAATGCTCCTGCCCCTTTCATCAAACACTGCAACAACTGATACCACAATTTTAACCCTATCCTTGAGCTGTAGCTTGCTGGCAATAAACGTTTGCCTATTTCTAGGATGACAAAGAGCAAGATGCCCAAGTGGATCCCTTGCAAGAAAGTTCAGAAATGTAAAAATGACAACCTTTACCACACCTGCAATCACCCAGGGCACATCTCAGTTCTGGGAAATGTTACTTTTAGGCCAACCTGTGATTTTCATTTGACTCTAATCCATTGCAGTTTTATGCTTGGATGTGTAGGGCTTCCTGCCCAGAAATGCCAGTCTCTACACTGAGGAGAGATGGTTAAGGTAAGATTACAGAAAACAGAAAAAATGCAGTTTCCATACAAGTCAGCACTCTTTCAGTCCAAGCCATTCAACAGAAATATGTATTTCAGGAAATCATAGTACTGAGAGCTCATAAACACTGCAGACAAGGCAGCTCCTACCCCTGTGTGCGGGGCCCTCTGCATGAAGTTACAGGAATGACTGTGCAAGGCAGGAGTGTGCGGCATGGCTGCCACTGCTTTCCTTCACTGGCGTCCCTCTGTGCCAGACTGTAGCGATGGTTGTTGACTTTCATCAGGTGATGTTCCAGTCAACGGTGCTCAGGTAATACTTTGTATAATGGAAATGCAAAGAAAATAATTTTTGTTATGTGTTTCATTACCAAATGCAATGCAAGGGGTGAGAAGAAAATGGTTCTCTAAGGAAAAAAAAAAAATCTATGCACTATTTACCAGAGTATTATGTTATATGGTATAGACTGTTGAACTCAGCATGACTCTCTGATCTGATCACTCCTTGAGTGAGGAAAAAGAATAACGTGTAATAATGACTACTGCCAGCCAGGAGAAATATCCTATTTCACAGCAATATGACATTGTAACCCACAGGAGCCTGAATGCTCAGAGGCCTGCTAAGAAGCTGTGTGGTCTACCTGCACAGTTCCCAGGTTTGTATCCACACTGCTGCTAACTATTAGTTTTTTTGTTTTTTTTTTTTTTTTTTTTAACTGGATGTTTGTGAAATTAACCATTGGCTTCTTCTGAAACCTCAGTTTTGTGTGCACCTACCATTTCCTCTGGCAGTGCTACTGTTCAGTGAGCGTGGCATCTTCATTAAACAAAAGCTTTTCTCTATTTTAAAAGATCAACACAGCACCCTCACATTTTTCCCTTTCCAGGGAGCTCCTCAAAAGATATAGTCTGTACACATCCCATGGAAGCACCTGTAACAATCACATGCATTTTGGTAGACAGCATCTGCTGTGGGCTTTACCAGTGCCAGCCCAGCTATGCAGAGTAACCACAAACCTCCTCAATTGGCCAACTGACACAGGTGGGTGTGCTGGTGAATGTCGCCGGAGCAGACTGCAAAGCACACTCATGCAGGAAGCTCTGTGTCTATTCTTGCACAGTTTCACTAAAGCTGAGCACGCAGCTTGGCTGGCTACCCTGACTATGAACACCCAAGAAATGTTATAGCGTACTGGTACATCCATGACCAGAAGTGCTCTGGAAAGGTGTAAGCTGCTCTGTCCCTCAGCTGTGGACTGTGGGCCTTTAAAGTTATGAGGAAGATGCCACCCTGTGTGCTTGGTGTCCAGTTGGTGAATTTCTGGATCAGATACAGCTGAAGATATTCTGTACCTCAAAAACATTATTCCCATAGTTCTGCTCAGCCAACCATTCTAGCATGCGACTGACGGCTCACCAGGTTGACCCATTCCTTTCCTCTCAACATGCAATACTTTCTTTGTAAGGTTTCTTAAATGAAGTCAGGAATGAATCTATACTAGTAGCGGGCCAGCTCCAAGAACAACTGCATTTGTTGCCTTTAAAAGTCTCTGTCACATCTTGCAGAGGCTGAACGTGCCTCTTCTCCATAAAAGACAACAGTTGCCAGGCTTCCTGATTTCCAGTTTTGCAGTCTCCTGCGCTTGCTGCAGAAAAGTGGCCACATGAGGAAAACACAGCTTCCATATAAAGTTCCCAACCGTGCAATTAAGATAACTCACTGTGAGCCAGACTTTGAATGATTATAAAGGTCAGAGAAAGAGCACGAGTGTGAAGCAAAAGGCCTCCAGATAAAGAAAACGCTATTTGTATTCCAACCCAAGTACAAAACCCAATTTCTATGTCACTATGGAAAATTGAGCTTGGTCCTTAGTTTACCTGTACTTTAGACAGAAAGAGCATCAAGGTATATCTTTTGGGTAGGAGACAGCATCACTGGCTCTTTGGGTAGTTCTCTTTTCTGTGAATGATGAGCTGGACTTAAAAGACCTCAGCATCTCCCCTCCTAAAAGGAGGAGGCCAATTTTATGGTAACAAGCCATGGTAGCCTGCTCAGAATAAGACAACTTGTTAGCTTAACTTAGTTTGCCCATCCCGTTTTTGAAACCTTTAAAGACACACAAAAATATCAGATACCAGACACAGCACAACACTGAAGATGACTTTGAGGTAGACTCAGACTCAGGTCCAGTCTATTTTCTCACCACCTCCAGAATTTCTCCACAAGGTTGAAGGCAGTTTTCCGCTCACCTCCTAGCTCTTCACTGGGCAACATCTTCTCCCAACTCTTTTTGCTCTGGATGATGAAGTCTATGTTTTATAGAATCTGTCTATAAGTCTGTCTATGTTTAAAGAAAAAATGGGAGAACAGCAGATCACACATACCTTTGGAGTGGCACAGAAATATGTCAGACCCCATCTTTGAAATTTGATTCATTGGCACTTGAGCATCCTGATTCTAGATCTGAAACCCAGCTCATTCCATTGTGACCATTAAATACAAACAAACATATTTTATACATTTGTGAAAGCTGAACTGCAGAAGCTGCTTTGATATATTTTCCACTAAAAAAAGAACAGCAGAATTCAAGCTGCTGTAATGCAAACAAACGTGGTTTTGCAATGTATAAACATATTTCCTCTGAAACAAGCTTTGATTCCTTGAAAATGACAAGTGCTGCCTGCTGCTGCCTGGCTTAGCAACAGGCAACTTGCCTGGCAAGTTGCACTTAGAGAATAAAACATGAAGAAAACTCACCAGTCTCTACAAAAAACACCTTATCTTTGCCATAAGCTTTGTAAGTTGTTTGCTGATATACTTCCTTTTAGTTACTCAGACTTCTTTAGGTTCTTCTTTTCCCACCAACCACTATTTGTCTGCTAGCTGGAATGCAATAATGGCAAAAGGATAAGATTGACAAGACTGTTGTAAGCAGGGCAAACAATATACATCTACTACATTTCTGTGATTAATTAAAAAAAAAAGAAAAAAAAAGAAAAAAAATGAAACAAACAATACCATCCCATCTCCTTTCCATCGAAAACCTCAAAGCAATGCAGCTGTCTGGGTCTCTGGAATTCAGCATTTAGTAAGCAGGAGTGCTGGGTGATAAAGACACTGGGAAGACAAAGGACTTGCAGAAATTCTCCCTGCTGAGTGTGTTCATGTGTAGCACCTGTTGGGAAAAGTTACAAAAGCAGCCACCAAAGAGAGGGGGAAATGGGCTCTAATTTCTCAGCTGATAATCTATCTGCAGGTGTGGGAGTGAGTCATTCATAACTTGCCCTCATTAAACCTGCTCTAGATTAAAGCTGTCCTAATTTAAAACAGTGGAGAGCCAGTCTGCAAAAGAACAACTTATCTGCCTACCAACAAATTAAATGCTTACATACAAGCGATGAACCCACACATATCACGAGCAAACTGCCAACTTAGCAAACATGTGGTTGATCTATGCAGAAACGCTGATTTTGCAGCTCTGCTTCACCAAGTGACACCAAGTGGGAAGTTCACAGAGCCATGAGGAATGAACCCAGACCTGGGAGTGAAAGCAGCACTGAGTATCAAAATGCATTTTTAATATTTAGTTGCACTCCTAGATTCCTTTTCATGCCTTCAGATTCATTACAGTTTGTTGCTGAGACTCGTAGCTACCCCACAGCTCTGAGAAGACAGAAGTTGAAAAGCCCTTGAAACCTCCCAATTCTGTAACCTGTTTCCCAAATGACATGAATCATGCTGGCTTCGTTTCCTCTGCCACGTGATCTTGTTACAAGGTTAACCCAAGCTTTGTTTGGGTTCTGCTTTTTTTTGGCTTCAAATCTCATTTCCAGATGAGACAGGTAGAAAAAAAATGTGTTAAGAAATTCCTTTTTTTTTTTTTCTTTTTTCTCCAATTCCCGTGGTACAAATACTGGTGGTACTTTTTCTGTGGGAAGCACAGAACTTCCCTGTCAAGATTAAATTACCTCCAAAGCCAGGTGGCAATCTGAAAAAAGTCACCTAGGGTTATTTAAAGCTATTTTTTTTCTATATTTGCTGCCTCAACAAAAGATTGCAATATGTAAGGTAAAAGAGCAGCCAGCTTTTACCACAACTCAGAAGAGTGGCTCTCAGCACTAGCAGGTGAGTTTCACACTCCAACCAGAGGAGGTCCAGAGGTAGAATACTTGTGCTCATATATATGAAGTGTCTGTACGACATATATATATATACATATATATATGACTCCATACTTAGGGAGTCAGCTTTACTGCGTGAAGATAAAATCATTACTTAAGAGAATGTCACTTTATCATCAAACAGCAATTAACTTTTCTTTCCAGTAAATTATGTCACTTTATGTAACCGTGAACATCCGTTTGATACCAGTCCCCACCAAACCACAGCTGGCCAGGAACTGAGGAGACCAGCAGCTTCGGGTCCTTTGCAGTGTTCCACCCTTGTCCACTGTCTCCTGAAGACAGCAATGGATTAACACTCCCATATTCCTGCTGTTCGCTCTTTGCAAACACGGTTACCTTTCCAAAAGCTGTATATTGAATGACACCTTCCAAAGCAGAGGAAAATCTTAAGACTCTATTAGGAAACTGCTATTGACGGAAAAGCCCTGAAAGCTCCGTGTGTCCTGTGAGTTCAAGGGGCAGTACATTTCAAGAAAAGCGTGTCCTGTCCACTATCTGACTCACAGATAAGGTACTAGTTTAGTGTTCTGTATACGTCACTCCTCTTGCCAATAAGCATTTGTTTGTCAACTTCCAACTATGAATCAAACAGCAGAACTGGCTAGAACTAGCACAGGCCCTTTAAATAGTTTAACAGCTGCACGCGTGTAAGTAGCTGAATCTTTCAGAAGCATCTGAGTGCAGTACTGATTCCCAGTATGCAAATTGCACAGAAAATGGGGGAAGAAACCCTATTTCTATGACAGTCTCTCCTACAACTTTCCACTCCATCTCTCCTCCAGCACAAGGAATAATCTGCAATTTGGAGGTAGCTACCACAGACCTGTAAAAACTCTCAGCTGCTTCACACCAGGTAAAGACCAGTCCAAAACCAACCCTGGCTTCAGGGACAAACTGTCCCCCGCACACACACACATTGACTACAGACTGGAAACAGTTGAGGAGTCAAACCTTCTTTACACTCTCTCACCTTCACTTGTCTATATAAAGAAACACCGAGCACTGTGTTTTGAAATAGAAAAAAAAAAAATAGAGAGAAGAAAAGAAGGATGTGGTTATGCCATTTAGTAAGAGTACTGGTAGGGTATGATCTGTAAGCAAATGCTCTCATGCTCTGTAGAACAACCTGGACTGAAGCAATGCCGCTGATATCCTTGCTAGGGTTCAGGTAAAATAATTCATATTTTAATTGATAGCTTTTTTTTTCAGTAATTAAATAGTAGCATTGATTGTATAGCACTATTTTTAAGCTAGTCTGATAATTATTTATTATAAAGATCAAAAGTTAAGATCAAACATGGAGTGTTGTTTGTCTTAGAGCAGAAAGACAGACTTTTAGCTTCAGTGATGAGCATAAATATATTCTGTTGCAATCAAAATGCTTAGTATAAAATGGTAATAAATTATCCAGCTACATTTGAAATATATGGCAGATGTGGGACTGACTACTTTTTATTGCGCTAAGCCATCTTACTCTTCTCCCGAGCACCCATAAAAGAATAATTTATATCTAACATGAATAATGATGCAGAAAACAGATATAAACAAAGTCTGCTTCATTGCAGTAACATTATTTGGTTTGTATTGATTAGAAGCATAATTATGGTAAATGCTGTAAAAGTCCCTGCTGAAGCAGTGACCTGAATTTTCCTCATTCCTCTTTTGCATTGTAGCTAGATTAAGAATGATTGGTTTGCTGTGTTCTGTCATCTGATTAACATTTCCTTATTATTAAAGCTACACCTACACTTAGAGTAAGTTATAGCTTTTATGATGAGGATGTTCCTGCCAATGAAGCTTTCATGGATAACCATACCCTTAATCCATCATCCCCAACCCGTACTAACATATAGACTTGTGGGAATCCCAGCTAGAGGCAGACAAACTCAGATCTGAGCTACAAAAAGAAAACTATTCACGCAACCTGCTGTGTTGCAAAAAATTCAGCAAAACTAATCCTGTAAAATCTTGCTATTCCATTTCCTAGGTCAGTACATTTGCTGCTAGCTTAACCACAAGCTTCTGCTCATTGGTAAACCATTAATATTTAACTAGTCCATAGGAAGTGGAAAATCCTCTCTCAATAGGAAGAATCGAGAACAAACGGAGCAGCGACAGCACTGGGTCTGCACCAGCTAACACACGCTCCCTTTAGCAGTGCTAAGTACAGGCTCTGATGTTATCCTTTGACTTCTAGAAGCTGTCTGAAACAATCCTAGAGCTGCAGGCAATTCCTTCTGGAAGCTCTTGGAGGACAGAGGAATTTTCTTCAGAAGACTGGAAAAGAGCAAACCTGCTGCCTGTCTCTTAAGAAGGTGGGAAAGCAGGAGTTGGGAAATGGTAGATCACTAAGCCTGGCTTCAGTATTTGGAAAAATATTGGAATCACCCAGTGAAGAACCTCTTGCAAGCACCCAGAAGACAACTCAGCAGTAAGTATCAACCCACACAGATTTGTCTGAGAATGACTGAAATCAAAGTAATTTGACTTTCTTCTGTCACAGACCGACAGCACGGGGGGACAGGGTGTGGGAGGGGGAAGCAGGCTTCAAACGCTATCTCTAAAAAAATTCTCATAAGCTAACGAAGGAAACATGATCTGTATGAAACTTCTACATAATGAGTGAGCAACATGCCAGTACCCACTGAGATACTACTTATCAGTCTGTCGTACAGGAAAGATGTATTCAGTACAGTGCAGTATCTTTCAGGTTCAGTATTGTTGTTAATAATTTGGACAATGCGATACAGACGATGCTTATTAAATGACTGTGAGTTTATTTGTCAATGAAAATGATTCTTCAGATAACCTTGGGCAAAGATATTACTCCATGCGGATAATTTTCAAACAATTCTCTTGGATTACTCAAAATATTAAATTTAAATTTGAGGTGGGCAAAAGGATCAAAAATATCAAGCTTTTGACAATCAGGCACTCCAGAGGGATACTTGAAATTACCACTTTAAAGGCTGGCTAACATCTTCTTGAAACTAACCATTTTCAAGAGCAATGCTATCTGTAATTTTCTACTAATGAATTCTAAAGAAAAAGTGTTCAGTGAGATAGAAACTTGGTAACAGTAGAATCAAAACTCATACTTTAAGAGACACCACAAGCTATTTTCTGATATATTTATGTAGCACATGAAGTGCTGGATTAACAGGTGCTGTCACTCCCCCAAAATGTTTCACGCCACCAGATTTTTCCCCAGGTAAATGGGTGCTCCAGCTCACAGGACACACATGCTCACACGACAGCACGACACCCCTATTTCTTCTTACCTGTCCTGGCCCCAGGTGACAGCAGCCTCTGTCTATGATACTCCCTGGTACATACGGCACTGATGCATCTCCACCTTTTGCGGAATTATCTCACTTCTCATGTACCACAATCGCACAATTTTCTAAGCAGCTGCCTCACATTGCTGGCTCAAAGGGAGTGACTCAATCTCAGGTTGACTAACAAACCAAGGTTTTCTTTTTGTTCTCATTTCTGACATAAATCCACTGATAACAATCAGATTTCCTTTTGCTATTTCCTAAGATCAGAGGAAAGTTGCTACTTCCTCAGTTCTCTGGAGGTGCCAGCTGGATCTGCCCATGACCAACAGCACCTCCCTGCTTCATCCTGCCCGCAGGTCACACTCCCACATGCAATGGGGTCACCAGGGGAAACACTGCCAAGGACTAGTCTACCTGAATTTGTGCATCTCCCAAGTAACCTCCATGTGCCTGCCTGTAGTCCTCACCAGCCTTCTTGTAACCATTTCCTTACATACTTAACAGCCCTTGTTCAGATCCCCAGCTTTTCTAGTGCCGTTTAGTTGCTTCTAGTGCACTTGACTGTGGTGCGGGTACCCTCAACCTTTCCCTTATCTGAAAAAGCAGACACTTCATCAAAGAAGTTAATGGTCTGGCAAGATCTGTCAAAGCCTTATTTAGTTTACCATGTTTTCAGTTATTTTTTTTTATTTAAAAATCTGCAGGAAGCTTTGACCTAACAGTTATAGAATAGCTTTAATCACATTTGCCCCTATTTCCTTCAACAGATGGGCTAGACTGATCCTTCTCCAGATACACCAATAACATACTTCATAATTCCTGGGTTGGAACTTCAGCTTTATGTGCCAGTTCTTTCAGTAGTTTGAGCTGGAAATAATCTTATTTCCCCAACATGAGCATGTTAAGCTCTGAATACATTCTCTGTTCAGATGCAGAGGTATTTCCAGGTCATCCATTTCAGATATTTCCATTATCACCCATTGATTGCTGCAAGTCATCCCACCTCTGAATGCCAGCACAATATCAGCATCTGTATGAAAAGCAGAGGTATAAGACTTGGCAAAGCCCACGGCCATTTTCTTAGTTATCATTTTAGCCGATCTACTTGATCTCTATTTCTCTCTCTCTATTTCAGCCATGTAAACAAAAGTTCTCTCACCAACTGTTTTTCGGTTTCTTTAGAAAAGTCCAGCTCCATTTGGTAGTGCTTATGAGCTACCTGTTACTTTCTACCCTCCAAAGCAGAGATTCCCCTCCTGATCAAGTGAATCTTAAAAACTCTTCACTTACTCCTAAAATCTTTTTTGAGCTACTTGGTTGGCTGAGCTGGACTGGAAACCTTAACTACCAATTTTCTCTCCTTCATTAGAATTATTTTTGATTCTAATTTAAAGAGGTTATGAAAAGCACATTTAGGGCATAGTTTGTTAAAGCATGTGTATATTTTTAAGAATGATAACACTTATTTCACACAAATTATACTTTTTTAAGAAGTATCATTAAGATGTAATGCCTTCCATTTGCTAATCTTTGCCAGATTATCTGAGGTCTTCAATTACAATTTAAAATACTTGCAAGCCCAAAATTTAACCAAAGCTGAAAGTTAAACACAAGCTAGAAAATGTGCTTACTCAATTCGCACCTAGATAAAAGATGTATCGAGATATACTGAGACATTAACTGGGAAACTTACACATTTCCAACCCATTCTCTCTCATTTAGGGGAAGAAATGACCAACAGCAGCAAGGAATGCGACTTTACAGTCATCGACAGCTTAGCAGAGACCCTCCGGTTTGGGATTTCCATCCCCATCTTCATTCTTGGTTTGGCTCTCAATGCCCTGGCCCTCTCTGTATTCTGCCGCTTTTGGAACAGACAGACCAAAACCTCAGTCTACATGATCAATCTCGCGCTTGCAGATGTCCTGCTGCTTCTCTCACTCCCGCTTAAGCTGCACTACTCTGCCACAGAAGCACCCAGACTCCTGTGTGCATTTATACAGTCTCTGTACTTTGTCAATACGTACGGCAGTATCTTCATCATTGTCTGCATTACTATTGACAGATATATCTGCATAAGGCACCCATTTGAAGGTCGAGCTAACCAATCCCCCAAGTGGGCAATCTTGATTTGCTGCTTCATCTGGGCAGTAACTTGGCTTTGCAGCAGCCCAATGTATGTGTTTCATGAGAAAGACTATTTAAAATGTTTTCACAACATGTCAGAACAGGCCTGGAGCATCCCCCACATTGTTTCTGTGGAGATCTTTGGATTTCTGATCCCTCTTTCAGTGATGGTTTTCTGCTCTGCCCAAAATATCTGGATTCTTCTGAACCACAAGAACAGAACTAAAAAGAAAGCAGAAGACAGTGGCTCCTTACGAGTCATTATTATCAACCTTGTGGTGTTTTTGGTATGTTTCACACCTGTCCATCTTGCGATCTGCCTACAGTGCCTGGTAAGACAGCATGTGATAGTGGACTGCAGCCTGAAACAAACCATCAGCCTCTTCATTCAGGTATCAATGATATTAGCCAACCTGAACTGCTGTCTGGATGCCATCTTCTATTACTTCGCTGCAAAAGAATTTCGTGAGAAAACACACTTGAAAAAAATTATTGAACTATGTCCTGTCTTTAAGCCTTGTGCCACATGATGGGACTTCCTGCAGTGGAAGAATGCCTCTTCCTCAGCTGCCACTTGCTTTGCAAGTGGGATGCTGACAGCATTATTCTCAACATAGCAGTAAGGTCACCTTGGCCATTGCAGGGAGGGTGCAGGAGGGAGAAGGACAATGTTTTTCTCGTGAATGTGAGTATTTTTCTTCACTTTAAAGATGAAAGGGGAAGAATGTTGGAAAAAAGAACCAGCATTAAGTGACAGTGATGCCAAAAGAAGCATTACCCTTGACGCTACCTACTAAATGTAAAAGGTTTGCCAGAGGAAAACTATCCAGATCACTAGAATGCCAGTTAAAATCAGCCTTTGTCTTTGCTGTAACGGTTTTCCTTTTGCCGATGTGATCAGAAACTCGTTGCTAAGGGCCAGTCAAACCCAGAAATAAATGTTTAAATCTTCTTGCTAACTTAGAAGGTAACCAAGAGTTAAAAAGAAAGTATCTGGACAAAAGTCCGGCTCCGCTCTTTTCTTCTGTAAACCTTACAGAAGGTCTCTGTTAGAGCTCATTTGCTTTGGATGTCTTGGCTAGCCTGGGATAATACTAAACCACCCCTCCCATAAGCATTACACACTAGTCGGGGCTGTTACACAGGACAGCAGCCCCTGTTTTTCCACAGAGGACAGGTTGCCCAGTATACAACCCTGTATCTTGGGTAACAGCAATGAGCAACAAACATTTCTGATTATCTTTGCCGAGGAATCAGCGTGGTTCTCCTGCAATTTTAAATTTAAAATTTCTCCTACAATTTTAAAACTGTTTTTGCACATGAAAAACAAAAGAACCCCTTCATATACTGCATTTAGTGAAAGATTGTACATGAACTGTAGGTGATCATCACTGTATTTCTACCAAAGACATAACAAGATACATGTATGAAATTCTTCTGCCTGTCTTCTCATTCTTTCTTGGAGAAGAGGAATTAGGGAAGCAAGCACAGCATCATGGAAATACATTTTGGGAGCACTTGTCTGATATACTCCTGGCTCCCAGATGAAAGACTGGATCAGCTGTATGCATCTTATTCCTCAGAGAAGCCTTCCCTGCTTGTGCTTTATGCTTCACTAAATGTCTCTGGATGTGCCTCAATCATCCTCCATCAACTCTCCTGGTATATCACCACCCTTAGGCCATTCCTAAGTTTGGCTCTGAGTTGAAACTAAAGGTTTCCTTGTTGCAATTTAAGCCTACCATTTTGTACCATTATATTGCCATGGTTCATTGCTCTTACCCAGATGCACTTTCACAACAAGAAACACATTTTTGTGCCTTTTTAAAATGGCTGTAAAAAATGTTTAAAGTTGACTGAAACCAGGTCTTTGTTCTGGGGCAGATGTTCCCTTTATTCAAAATGTGAAAAGAAATCCGCTTCTGTCTCGAGCAAAGAAAAAAGACATGGGGCTAGTTTTGAAAATAAAATTTTCAGTCAATCGATTTCTGAATAAATGACTGATGGTGCAAATGGGCAGCTGTACGCACCTAACACTGGACCTAATGTAGGACTGTTGTAAAACTTGTTAGTACTAAAATGATTACCACAGCTGAGGTATGAAAGGAGCTCAGAGACAAACAAAGGTTTTTATCATCACCTTTGCCATTATCTGCAGATGTGCTAGAGGAAGAGCTTTACAAAACAGTAGGTTTTCAAAACATTATCTGCTACTGCCTCAGTTATTCAGAAACTTGCAACCTTTTCAATATGAGTTAGCCTTTCTTTTTTTGTATCTTTCACATTACTTAGCATATGAAATGTGTGTCAGAAACTACATGTTCTGCTAAGTAAACTGTATATATAAAGTGTATGATTTGAAAATACATTGTAATTCCCCAGTCTGACAGCAGTGTATGATTCTTATCCCTCTATTCCACCCCAGTTTTTTACCATTTTGTCCTTAAAACAGCTCCAAGAGTTAGTTGGAGATTTTCCTTCCCAGGAAGTACTTCAGGTTAATAACTATGCTAACAAAGAACTGAATTACCAGAAATAAACAGAGAAAAAAAAAAAAAAAAAAAGTAAAAACAGGAAAGATGCTCAAATCCAGAAGTTTAGATAACTTAAAAAATTTTCTGAGGAAACCCTCTCCACAAATTCTTGGCAATCCCCTGCCAAATCCCCTACAATAATTCCTCCAAAATGCATCGAGTTCTTTCTTTTATGACTAGCCAATTATCTGAAAATTTGCTTTCCCATTGGTGCAATTTGTTACTCTGCAAAAACACACCACTTTAAGGTACGAAATATAACACTGGTCTTTTCATTTAAAGCTTTCCACACACATGCAATGGGTGATGACAGGGCACATATCCTCCTCGAGCCTGTGGACACTAAATCAGAAATCTCATGAAGTGCAGTAAGGAGAAATTCAAAGTACTGAACCCAGGGCAGGACAATCCCATGGGTCAATACAGGCTGGGAAAGTAGGGCTGACATCGGTGTCCTCCCAGAAGGGCAATGCTGGGCACCAGGCTCAATACAAACCAGTGGTGCCCTCTCTGTAAATACGATAAAAGAGACACCAGGACTCACTAAAAATGCAGCTAATGCAAAAACAAAAAAGAAAGTTATTATCATCCTCAGGCTGGTGAGACTGTACTGGAATAGGATGTCCAGCTCTGGGCTTTCCAATTCAAGAGAGTCAGGAGAAACTGGAGAGGTTCAAGAAGATGTTTTGCAGGATGGCTGGGGTTCTTGGGGCACAGGTCTGCAAGGAGAGGTTAAAGGAGCTGGGCTGGTTTCATGCAGAATGCTGGAAGGTAGTGACGGAGGTGATGGAGCCAAGTGCTGCCCAGTAGTTCCCACCAATATAGCAAGGAGTGATGGCCCTTGGTTCAGGGTCAGTATTTCGAAAAACTTCTTCACTAAGAGGCCAATGCAACACTGGAAGCAGCTACCCTGAGAAGCTGTACGATAACCACCCACAGACGTTTCCAAGATGTAGTCAAAGTTCATAACTGAACTGATTTAATCTAGTGTTGGAGAAACACCTGCTTTGAGAAGGAAGCTGGCTCCAGAGGTCCCTTCCCACCACTCTGACTTTCAGCAAACACAAGTTTATTTTTTTCCCATCCAAGACAAAAAGCTGCCTCTTAGTGTTGCTGATGTTATGGCACTGGTTGCCAATAGCTCTACGGCAAGCACAGCACAAGACTGAGGAAATGCACTAGCTTCCAAAAAACACCAGGCAGCAGCAACTGTGAAACATCACACAAAGTTACGATAATTGACATCAGGACTAATGAAACAGTAACATTGTCTTCTACCCATTTATCACTAAGTACTTGGAAAAGATGATTTTATAATCTTAACAGGGATAAGCCTACAGACCCCACAGACAGAAAGGAAGAGTATGCAGGGACTCCTGAAGATGTGGGTGAAGGAGAAGTTTGAATTGCCAGGGCTAGCAAGATGGCACTCGCTCATGCCAGTGGCCAGTCAGTGGCAGAGTTTTAGCACATGGAGGCAAGGAGAGACTTACATTTACATAAAGACATTAATTTCATTTTCTCAATGAAGGAAACAGAGGTCTGTTTATGAAAATTATCTGTAAGAATGGGGAGTGATGGGACCCGCCACGTACTACTGGTCAACAAACTCAGTCTGCTTATGCCATGCATTGCAGAAAACTCAGAGAACAGAATCTGGAAGTTAAATTGGGCTATTGTCCTCCTTTTTATCACCACCAGTGCCACTTCTTTGTTGGCAAAAAGTGATTTTATATATAACTCCATTTGTCTAAATTTTGCTTGTTATATATGTAAATGAGAACAGCCTAAGTGTACTTGAAACTTCTAAAGGAAGAGAAAGAAGGAAGCGAGCCCAGCTGTGCTGGTTTTACAGGGCTACTACAATAGTCAAATCTTCTAGCACAAAAGAGCAGATCTTTTCAGTAAGAAGGTGTCACTTTCAATTCACTGCTTTTCAAGATGAATTTAAATTTAAATAATACACTTAAACTCTGTCCTTGACCCCCAGCTAATATTACGCTTCTTTTGAAATCAGAATTTTGCATACAGGCTCCTCTACGAAATTTACTGTTAACTCTTGAGAATCTCCAGTTGGTTGTATTTTTACACCAGTGACAACAGCAATCAAAAACACAGTGCCTCTTGAGACAGCACAGAACACTTTTGATGATGAATAAAACTGAAAAACATTTGACATTTTAAAAACAACAACAAAAGCCTTCCTGACTAAATACACAAGTTCACTATTGCAATTTTCAGACTGCAGAAGAGATTTCTTCTCTCTCAATGCTATTTCTAATACACCGAAAAATGATAAGAACCTGAATATGAACCCCCCACATACCCAGCTCTCCTCCCAGGAACTCAGTTGCATTGTAAGGTCAAAGAAGCATTGTCCTAGTGGAAAAAAAAAATAAGCGCTAATCAAAAACGCCCACTAAATGCCTTTGAAAATTACATTTTCAGTTCTGCTCACTTCTGTGAACTGAACAGAAGCTGATGCAATTAATCTTAAAAAGCTGTTTCAGAACACCCAGGTGGGAATATTCACAAGAAGCAATTTTGTTTTTATCCAGTCAAGTGCCCAATGGACGCACTCACAGATATTAGGCAGAAGTAATCAAGATATTACCTATGATGATTTCTCATATAATGCAGGTTAAAAAAGAAAAATAGACCTTACTCCACTCACTCCCCAGTAATCTGAAATGAATTTTGAAAGGTAACCTGTTTAAATTACCAAACTCATCAGAGGACACGTTAGTGGAATTTACTCCTGATATAATGATCACTAGTGAAGAGAATAAGAAAAAAAAAGAAAGAACGAAAGAAAGAAAGAAAGAAAGAAAGAAAGAAAGAAAGAAAGAAAGAAAGAAAAGAAAAAACCCATGCACAGGGTTTTCCCCAGATTTTTCCTGTTCCTTTGCCTGGTGGATTACATCATTTTAAATTTCCCAGGCCTTCTTGAAAGCCAGACTTTAGATCAGTGCCACTCCACTAACTTTGAATGTTATAAAAGTACTTTTAAAAAAGTATTATTGCCCTGGAAGCCCATTTGAAATAACATACCTAAATGATTTTTAACCAAAAAAAAAAATGTTGCTGTAAATTCTACTGGTTTAATAGAAAGTATAAGATCTAATAAGAAAATTTCTTCTTACAGCCTTCAAAAAATTGCCTGCATGATACCACATGATTTGCAAGCTGGAAGGCACCTGAGGGGGGATCCAAGCCTCAAATAAAGCATGGACAGTCTCCTGCCTCCTAGCAGGAGGCAGCGGTGGACACAGGTGGACAGGCACCCTGCAGGGGCAGTCCAGCATCGTTTCATTCTGATCAAATATGTTAGTTAAAAAACATAGACAGAGGTTTTTCCATGTGAGAATAGTCAGCCAC
This sequence comes from Anseranas semipalmata, assembly GCA_013399115.1. NCBI lineage: Eukaryota > Metazoa > Chordata > Aves > Anseriformes > Anseranatidae > Anseranas > Anseranas semipalmata. The sequence continues at coordinate 720,519 of VXAA01001306.1, forward strand.
TATTCTTCTCACAAATAAAATCTAATATTCTTAAATACATGTCACTCTAGCAGTTTATCACATCAAGTAACTTCAAGTGTTCAAAAATCTGCAAAGCGAGAAGAGCAGCCACCCCACTGCCTAAAGCAGCCTGCAGATCACAAACTGAAGTTGAAACTGGTTTGAAGACTGAAACCGATCTTCAGAGAGATATCTTTCCTCAATCTCACATTTTGGTGTGCTGCTCTAAGCAAAACTTCATTTGGTCTCCAGCACCACATCTTAACCTGCCCCAAACACATGCAACACCACAACTTAACCTGTCCAAAATGCATGCAAGTGAGAAACGAGAAACAGATGTCACAGTGTTCTCAAAGGTACACAGCCTCTCTCATCAAAATGGTTTTGAAGGTTCCCCCCGCTCCCCGCATCACTTTCAGAACATTTTCCATTTTAGACAAATTCCTTCCTACAAGGCTTGGGCACGCTCTCCACCCTTCCACCCAAATGCAAGGAGAGGAGCTGCAGAGAGGCAGTGTCCTGTGAGGAACCCATGAGCCCACAGGAGGAAATGCAGAGCAGAGAGCCCACCAGCCCTGCGTACAAACCTCTCGCCTCCCGAGCTGACTCCGGCAGTGCCGTGCTGCCATGAGAGCCCACAGGCACCTGCTCAGCGCCAGAGCCACAAACAGTGGTAGCTTGGGCACGATGGGACCTTGGCCACCGCACACCAAAAGGAACTTCAGTTTTCCGAAGGGGAACTACCATTACAAAGAGGGGCAGAAACATGCTTGCCCTGAGCAAATCGAAGAGAAATGTGCCTGTCTTTGTTACTTACACAACACTAAGAATGGGAAAGCCGGCTTGGTTAAATTTCAAATTAGCGTGCTTGTAAGCATGTAGAGAAACATGGGGACAAGCTACATGCACACGCTTTGCTCTGGCTGCACTCCCAGCGCTGCCAAAATACAGAGCACGGAGACAATAGCTCAAAGGCTCAGTCACCCAAAGGGGAAGCAGCTTCTTCTCATACCCACCCACCAGCTATCTCTGTGAGGGGAAGGAAGGCCCAGAGGAAGAGGAAAAGGGGACGCTGCAATATGCAGTGGAAAGTGGTTATCGCAGTGGGTGAGCTGCGCCTGCCGCAGTTTGCCAGGGGAAGGGACTGCCTGCGGCCACTGTCATGGGGCCGACACTGAGACAGCTGTGCTGGGGCCACGGCTTCCTTCGGCTACAGTGACTGCTTTTGAAAGAGGCTAAAACTATTTCTCTACTGTAAGGGTGTGCAAGAGTATGTTTCCTAAAGTTGGGAAACTTTACAGTCTATGGAGAGTATTAGGTGGGGGATCCTGTGCTGCTTCTAAACACATCATTGAAATTAGCTTCTGCCCGCAAGAGACACAGCTGCATCTAAAATCACTCCTAGGAACCACTTGCCACAAAATACCACTGTGTGATGAGCTTCTGCAGTTCTGTTACTTCAGTGTTAGCTGGAAAGCTCCAGAGAGATAGAACTTGTCCCTACAGCAGGGACATTTCAACTTCACATAAGCAATCTTCTGTCTATCTTTTTAACATCTGGCCAACATGTAGCCTAAAGCAAGTGTGCAGTGAAGCACACATCACCAGACAAAGAACAGTTGCATCTCTACAGCATCTTTCATCTGAGGAAGTCAGAATGTCTGAAGACGAGTGACATTACCCTCCGCTGCACAGACTGCTCTCCGTTTAGCATCAGAACCATGGGAAGCAACATGGTGAAGCAGAGGGGCAGTAGCTGAGCAGCCAGCATAGCGCAGGTCCTGTGAGGCAACTCTGTGCTGGAGCAGCACGATTCATTGCCTTTGGCGCTGGTCGAAATTTTGCTCTCGTGCATTTTACTTTCAAATACCTATAAAATAAAATGACATGCTGGCAGCACTCACTGCAGCATACTGCATGACAGAGAGATCACCAGAGACAAATTCATGCAGTAGCCAAAGATTTTTAGTTTAACATTGTTTTTAAATCACTGCCGTCTTCTGCCTTGCTAACAGACCGTAGGTGTCGCTGCTTTCTCCAGCACCCGTTGCTCCAGGGTCAAGACTCGCCTGCCCAGGAGTGAATTCAGCCACCGCACGACTGCACACAGCCTGGCTGACCAGAGCTGCAGTAAATCTGCTCCTGGGCACTGGGATGCCATCTACATTGCCGGAGCTATGCTCTCTGATACACTTTATTGCAAAAAAAAAAAAAAGTCTCACACAGTATATGTCTCCTCCACCACACATGACCAGTTGCTTTTATACACTCTGCCTATACTGAAGGCTGCAGTGCTTACTCAAACTTTGGTGGCTGCGCTGTGGGGAGGCAGGGCATGTCTGCAGACCTTGTGGCGAGTCTCAAAGCTCGCCTGAGAAGCAGGTGTTTGGAAGCAACCACGTCCTGCTATTCACTTCCTCCTCGCCCCAGCTCACCACTTCTGTAAGCCCTCTGTGAGCCACCATTTCGAGCCCCAGCCCTGGACCCCCTCGCAGCAGCCAGCCCCTGTGGGGTGAGGAGCATCCCATGGGCATGAGAGCTCCCATCTTGGCCGACAGACGCTGCCCCCATGGCATCCTCTTGCCTCCTGCCCCGTGGCACCCACCTTGTGCCCAGAGGCACTGCAAAGGCAGGCTGCTGCTTGTGAGCCAGTAGGTTTGGGGGAGGTTTGAAAAAGCAGTTGTTTTTTGCCTCCACTTGGTGAAGTACAACAGCCTCAAGGACAAACAGATTTCCATACTAAAAAAATATAAAGGAAAAACTGCTCGTTTCTGTTCAGTTTTGAGGCTCTATTCTAGTGCTTCTTTTGTGATATTTCCTGAAACCTGGCAAACTACACGTATGCAAGTGAGGGACATTGTTCCACAACTAATCTTCATTCAGACCAAGGGTGCAATTTACCTTGTTTAGTGCATGAGTAAAACCCTGTTGCTGTTCTAGAAACAGCGAACAACCGCACTGATGCGTATGATTGCCACATCAAGATCACAGACCAAAGACACAAAATTAAAAAAATGCAGCTTCGAAGAAAACACATGAGGTATTCCAGCTGAAGACAGGAGAGAGAGCAGAGAAAGGCTGTAGGTTGTCCAGTCATATGTCATATATAAATATATATATAAAAAAACCATATATTTTATCTTTTGTACAATGTGCTAAAATAAAACTAAGGTTTAATTTTGGCCTCCCACAGCACCGCCAGGGCTCAGCATCACTCTTCAGTTTCCCAGGGGTCCTCTCAGCAGCTGTTCCTAACTGCATTTTACCACACTGTAAATATGCCAGTGTCCCCAGAGCAAAGCAACTGCTCCCACCCCAAGCGAAGCACCTGACTGAAGTGCCAAGGAACTGCTGAAGCTCCCTCAACAGTCAATGAAGAGCTTCTGGCATCTCAAGAGAGCAATTCAAATTTTTAACATCTGGATTTCCTTCTACAAGCACCAATCCCTCCTCCCTGAGGACAGAGGGCTGCTAGGACATCTGGGCTCTTGAATCACGTATCTGAGCTTCTTCGCCTCTGTTAGGTACTTGCATATCTGTATCCTGCAGATGAAACCATACAGCTGCTTATTAAGCATCTCTGCTGCCTCAATCAACTCATTACTGAAAGAGGTGCAGCCAATAATTCTGGCAGAAGCTATCTGAGCCCTAGAAAGAAGACCGTGTGCAACCGCCCTTGTAGGCTGATAAGAGTTCAAACACACAGTCATTAGTATCTGCATTAAATCTACTAATTGCCTGGCCTGGTGTTGTTGGAGAAAGTGAAGATTCTGGTGTTTTTCCTCAAACCTTTGATTTGTTTATTTACAAATAACTAACAGAACTTTATGCTACAGTTAGTTTCCCCCTTGCTCAAGTTTACATTGGCAGGGGAATTTTCTTCAGTATTTCTTTGAATCCTATAAATGCATGTGGAACATGCCATTTCTTTTACAAGATCCTGACACCTCAGGTTATCTCTGCACTTTGAACCTTTTACAGAATACAGGCTTTTCTCTGCTCTTACACCAAGTCTTTTCCAAAGGCAAATAGCTCCTATCCCGTGAAAGCAAGACTCACTCCCAGTTCCTATGGCAGTTGAAAAGAAATGCTGAAATAGTGTAAAGCTATGAAAATAAGTGCACTGATTCCTTCCAAATCTATTTCCCATTTGCCACTGCAACGCATCTCCTTAAGCATGCCCAGCACATTACAGTTCCAGTAAAATCAGAGAACTGCGCGTTATCTCCAGCTCTCTGCTTCTGACTTACTGAGCTAGATCACACTGCAAGCCGAGCACCTGCGACACGATTGCCTTGAAACTGTAGGAGGTTAAGTACAGGCTAAAATGCCAAAAAATGAACTATGGCAAATGTGGTTTGTTGTGTATTGTTGTTTTTTTTTTTTACATACTAAGCTCAATAAAGACAGTACAATTATTACATGAAGTAATAACACCTTCAGAACCTGTTTCTCTTCAGGTTTTTGTAGTAGAAACACAAAGATATCCTGAGAACTAAATCTTTTTTTCTGAAAAGTAGACAGCATGACTCGTTTTGAGTCACAGACTTCTCTAAATGAATCTAAATCACATTTGCCTGATTTACATAGCAAAATCTTCTGTTCTTTCTCCCTTTTTGACTTCCAGTGCTGGAAATTCAGCTTGGGGAATTCTGCTGGATCATTTCTTATTTATACAGCCCTGTCAAACAAATTCTGTGCTGGCTGAACTTTGTAAAAGCCTGTTTGACTGCTGTTTTCTGGGACAACACAAACATTAAGTAGGGACCAAAGCCAGTGCCACGGTCAGACATTAGCACAGATGCCAACATCATGTGAGAACCAGCACACACTCCCTTTCCACGCTCATGCTGCAAAGTGAATGTCTGCTATGTCTTACACCATTATTCATTTAGAGCACAGACGAATGCTTCAAGTGTCATCACTCACAGATTTCAGTCTAACTCAGTGGGAATTGCCCTTGTGTCTGCTTAATACTGCAGATAGGAGAAAAAGAAAAGCAAAAAGCTCTGCCACAAAATAAAAATATTCCAGTATCTCCTATCTGCCCCAAGTACCAAGTTGATTATGTAAAATGTTGAGGCTGATCTTTAGGACAGAATTAGCTATCACCACCTTTGGCCAGACTGCAGCAAAGAAATGGGCGAGAATTCTCCCCTATGAGAAGCTGACAAGACTTAATATACAATTTTTTAAAAGAGAACATACATCATGCTCTGTCTCCCAGCACCGAGCAGGAAGGAAATAGCAAGGAGCCATTTCCTTACTTTCAGCCCTTAGTCAGATCTTCCCTCCAGCTTTTTGCCCTTGGAACACTCCTGGTCATGCAGCCATGGTTAATTTTGTCTCCTGCTTTTAAGCTGCTGTCTCTCAACTTTCTGCTGCATTCTGCCTCCTGTTTGATCCCTGTATAAATCAAGAGCTGTGACCAGATAAATCTTTCATCCTGTTTGCACCCAATCCACCCACAGATGGAGACCCTTCTCAATTCCAATACCAGAAGTATTTTAAGAGGAATTAGAGCTCAGTGTGGCTGATGCCATCCCAATCTCAATCAATGCCAGAATTCGCATCCACAACAGGGACTCATCATCATTAGTCTTGGTTTTTTCAGTCATCACTAAAAAAGGAGCAGTCAGCTGTTCCCTCAGTTTGTTTGGCTGGAAGACGGAGAGCATGCCCATGAACTTCAGTGAGGTCTGCAACTGCCCAAAGATCTGATACACAGTGGCAGGAAGCACCCAGGCTTCAAAATAATTTCTGATTACTGTCATTTCTAACATCTTATAAAAATAACTGATTTTTTTTAAAGAGTGGGTGTCTACAAGGTTGGGCTTTTTTTTTTTTTTTTTTTTTTTCCCCTTAACTAGAATTCAGAAACCAAAAGACTAGCCCAAAGTATAAGTACAGACATCACCTACCAGGCTCAGCGCCGTTTGGAGGAAAGGAAGAAGCTGCAGAGCCACTTGGTGCAGGCTGGGCCATGACACCCACCTGAGCTGGGGTCCTTCTAAACATGCCTGCTTGTGCATCATATACAGACGATGTTGTCCATGACTCCCTTCTGTGGCCAGAAACCTCTTTAAGAGCAGGCCGCCAGGAATCATAAGGCATTGAAATTTTTCAAAATTACTAAAGATAGCAACTCCTGCCATTTTCTGTGATGTGGTTGCATACAGCTTTAGCACAAGCACAGCCTGGAGAGCAGCACTGAATTTGGGACATTTGGAAGCTGGTCCCTAAAGGACCAAGTGCACAACACTCCCTGCATTGGCAAGAGCTGATGCACAGTTTCAAACCTAGCCTTCTGTAAAAATCAGTAAGTCATAAAAAAAAAAAAAAAAAACGGAAAGTCAAAAAAAAGAAAAAGAAAAAGAAAAAGAAAAAAGAAAAACCACACATATTTTAAAATGATCTAAATAAAACATTGTTGGTTGCCCATCACCACAGGCAGCTGAGCTACCCACACACACAGGCAGAGTGATCCCAGGATCACTTGCAGTCTCTCAGTGAGTGCACGGTTTCCTATGAGACAAATGCTGGCCTAGTTATGCTTTTTAAATTGAAATTTCTTTTATTTTTTAAGTGGCTGTACCATCTAGAGTACCAAATACATCACAATCCTCCTCCAGTTACTATGAGTTTTAACATGCTGCATGACATGTTCCTGTCCCTGAGCACAGTCTCGGCTAAAACGCAGGCTCTGTTCCATTCCTGAGCCTCGTAACTAAGATGTGGCTCCTTAACCTTACGTTTCAGTTCTCGAAACTAGTTTGTGGCTCAGTTGCTTAAACTGAATAAAGTTTGTTAACAAACTATCCCACCTGGTGTGTCCTGTAGCCCCCACCCAAGGTAGGAAGTTAACCCGAAACCAGGGTAAGGAGAGCCGTTCCTCCAGCACCTGCGGCAGTCACCCTGAGCAGCTGTCCCCCTCATCCCAGCTCAGGGGGTGCCCCACAGCCATCCTCTGCCTTTTTCCATCTGGTGTTGCCCATTCGGGGGGTTGCCTGTCCATGGGGCTCTTTCCCTGGGCTTGACGTTTGCTAGAAAGCCACAGATGGGACTCTTCATAGAACCTGCCCCAGATTTCCTTCAGCATTGAGAAAAGGCTGCTTTTTCCTGTATATGGGAAGGTATGGGACTGAGTCACCTTTCTTCTTGTTTCTGTGAGCCGGGAGACCTGAAGGTCTGTGTATGTCTGGGGGTGGAGAACATGGTGCTCAGTAAAAAGTAAAGAACTGGGGGTAATGAAATGACTGGTGTGCGACATGAAAACAACATGAAAAATCTGTCTGGGTTTCCTTCTTGCCAGGAGGTTTACCATGCAGGGCCTAGACCCCTCTCAATTGCTCGCCCAAGAGTGCCTTCAGCAGCACGACGCAGCCTGGGTGCCTCCTGCGCCTTGGTGCAGTGTGAGCAGGAGAACAGACAGACCTATCTGGCATGAAAACACCTTAAAACACAGCCCTTCACCACACACAGATTTCCAAAGAGGAGCTCGCCCGTCTCCAAGCATGGCCCACCAGAAGGAAGGCACATGGTGGCAATATTTGGGCTCATGCAGGGGCCTGCCTGCTTTCCCTGCCCTTCCCTTGGGGCAGCGCTGGGTGCCAGGAGCTGCTGCAAGCTGGAGGGGGGCTGAAGACGCTGCATTGCCTGCGTGCCTGCACGCCGCTGCAGCGGGAGAGGTTTGGCTGCACAAGCCAGCTGTGAAAATTTAGCTGAATGCAAAACACAACCCAGCTCTCAGTGCTTTGCAGTTCCAATATTTACAAAAAGAAGTGTCATGGTAATAACTAGCACCAAGTTAACAAATACAAATAGGTTTACAACAGCATCACGTATCTTTTTTTTTTTCCTAGCCTATTGCTTACGTGCTGTTAGGAGCAGGCTGTAAATTTCTGTCCTCCTGAGCAGCAGCTCCCTTTGCCAGCAGTCCCCTTGGACGTTGATGTGGAAGGTGCTATTGAGCAGAACAGTGGTAACCCACAGTTATATAGTGTATCCATTTGTTTCTAGGGGAATTATACACTTAAATTAACATGCATGGGTTCTCTTCCAAATGTGCATCTTCTCCTCAATTCAGAATCATAAGCAGGAGTTCTCCCACACAGAAGCGGTCAATATTTCTTAGTTTGATAAACAGGTTAAAAGAAGAGGAAAGCAAGTACAACAAGTAATTGCTTTAGGATCATTATTCTATATTCTGCTGGAGGGGGACAAATTTTTAACTTGGCTGGTATGTCACAGGCTATATATACACTATTAAACTTCAGTTTTAGAAGCTTGGACCCATCTCGATTTCAAATTTGATCTAATGTACTTTTCACAACTTTGTGAGAACGGAATGGAAGAAACAATATTTTGGATGCTGGAACAATTTACTTAGAAGAACCAGGAGTCAACACTGCAGAAGCTGAACCAGGGTAAGATGATTAAAATAATTTTTAAAAATCCTGTATTTAAAAATATATATATATATTCTAACACTTTTTCCCCCACTCCATTAATTCAGATCACACGCCTGACTGCTAACTAATCATCAAAGCTATAGTCCTAGTTACTTTTGCTTTGGTGGTTGTGGTTATTTACAAAGAAATGTTCAATACCAGAGAAATTTTATGCTAAAATGTTTAAATACTTGTCTTAAAACTGCTTACCAGGAAAATAACAGGAAAAGGATGTGGCCTGATAAATGTTTGTAGCAACTTCATCAGGGTTGTATTTATTCATATGAAATCGATTTCACTAAGAATTAATGAGTATGAGAAGTCTTAAGAGTACCGATATAATGGCATAATATTAGCAATTAAACAAACCCCACTTTCAGGCAGGAAGACTATAAATTAGAATAGTTCAGTTGGAAGGGACCTGCAAAGAGGTCTTTTAGAGGTCTTTTCCGACCTAAATGATTCTATGATTCTATGAGTCCAATTTCCTCAACAGACCTTTTTAAACTCATGGCAAATGCTCTTCAGTGAAAGCCCTTTAAACCTTTCACTGAAGGCACAGGAAAAACATAACAGAAAAAAGGCACGGAGATGTGCAGGCTCTGTCCAACTCCCCAGCCCTATGAAGAAAGCAAGAGATGATCTGCGGAAAGAAGAGTGGGGAGATGCTCTGAGGGAGGGAGCAAGAACAGATGCTCTCCCTTCCTTTGGTTGAAACTCAAGTTGTGGTGCCTTGTAGGTCCCCTTCCATAGGGACTACATACCTAACTATGCATACATACAATAACGTATAGTTACAGAGAGGTATACAGGCTAACTCAAAGTACAGGTGACACGAGCCTCTCCCTGCCACCTCCAGGACAGATGGAAACACATAGAAAGGGACATAAGGACAGAAAATCCCCCACAAGTTCAGCTGACTCCCTGTGAAGTTCTACTGATAATGAAAATTCCTAAATTCAGACTTTTTTTTTTTTTCCATCTTTGGATGCCTACTGACATTAGCAAATGAACCATGAACAACAGAAAAGGCAGATCCAAGCTGAACCAAAAGGGCAACATTTGGGTGATGAGACACCCATTCAGCTTGCCTAGGGCTCATGAGACCCAGGCCAGCAATGTGGATGCTCAGCTGTGCCAGCATGTCCCACCCTTACAATCTGGTTTATGTGCCGCACTAGGAAGTGTGAAGAGGTGAAAAGGCCATCAAACCTCTTATTTCTCTCTTTCCTCTCCCTCCCATTGTGTCCTGTCATTCTCTACAAGCACGCACAGACAGACAGCAAGAAGCTCCATCACTTCTGTCTGCTTCAGTCTCCGGCAGTCCTAAGGGGTCTGTCTTAGAGAGAAGAAATAGTCAAAAATAGCTCTAAATTTTGCCTTACTGAATAATTAGCGGTGCAAAAAAGCAGAACAAATATCAGCCTAAGCAACCACAGGGAAAGCCTTTACTTACAAACATGATAGAAAACCACCACTTCCACAGTGTAAAAATTAAAAATTTGTTAAATTGCATTGTTTCATGTCTCAAAGCCAAGAACTTACTAGGATTCAATGGAATAATACAAAATGGTGAAACAATGGGTATTGGGAAGAACTGCTTCCCTTAAAACTGGTTATGTTACAGGTTATTTCTTGAGACCCTACTCTCCCCTCCAGTACAAGGGGCTTAGACAATTAAACACACCACTTGCTGAATGTTTTACTGAACATATTTTTAAGTCTGTCAGTTACATCCTGAATGCAGTTCAAGAAATGTTTTTCTAAGGACAATATGACAGTAGAACAGTTCTGTCTGTATTGCCTCACAAACATTAAACCTCACAAGTTCCTCATTTTATATGTAAACCAACATCGAAGGGATTACTCACACTGCCAAACCATGGTGCCACTGGTTGGCCAGCTGCTTTTTCAGGCACTTTGGTCCCCTGCTTTGGTTTACCACACAGCAGTACAAGCACTTGTACCAGACAGCAAGACGGGAACAAGCCAGCAACCACTGCTCAAAGTGCCTCGCAAAGTCCTGGCCAACAGATGCCACCAGGATCTCAGCTCCTGTCCCTGATGTCCTGCGAAAGAGCACCTCTCTGCCCCGTCCCCAGAGGAGCTCTCCTCCCATCAGTCTCTATGCAGGCTACAGGAAGATGCCCATGAGGTCACCAGTCAATGGCTTTTAAAGGCTTTGGTGTTAAAAATAGGGCTGGAACTTCAGAGTTCCCTTTCTGAGCCCAAATGTTACTGCACAGTAGCTGGTTGGAGAAGAGAGAGCAGCTCAGAAGGTAGCTCTTGCAAAGGTACCTGCATCCTAATGCAAAACAGTGCCAATGACAAGAAGGGACACAAAACCAATTACAAGAAGGGACACAAAGCTATCAGAAGTCTTCCTCTTCCTCTGCTTTTCATCTGTACATGACTGGAATGAGGGAATGGACTTCCCTCCGCATAACCTTCTCACTGCTAGCAACCAAAGCTATATATATATATATATAAAAAAAAAAAAACAGCTATCGTGCAGCACATAAAAAAAATACCACTTAAGAATTATTGCATCAAAGGTAAGAAAATTATAAATGTGTGAAAAGGAAACAAAAATGTGCAGACTATTTCAGACAATTTTCTGTGATTCAGAAACATGTGGGATGCCACACACGTTTCACATAGGGGAAAGCAAATGTTTAACACCACGCTTAACCGTAGTCTAAAAACCATCGGCAGCACTGCAATAGGCATTAGCATAACCAGAGTGGTGTTTTGATGCCTGCGCTTGTCATGAGAAATTCTGCCGGTAAAGCAAGGCACAAAAAGAAAAAAAAAAAGAAACAAAACCTTCTGCTAAATGCACAAGAGATTCTTGGTCAAAGAAAGCAAATATTTCAAAGTACAGATTCTCCAAGCTGGATCATTTTCAAAGGAGTAATAACGGAAAAACGAATGATGAATTATGAGTGTTCAGCAAATTTCCATAACGTATCAGGTAACTAAACAGTAAGTGTTTCTGCACAAATGCCATACCATCAACACTCCTACAACAGCGCAGGATCTGCTTGAAGGACATCGGTTCCTGAGTTCAACTACGGAAAAAAAGGGAGCGAGAGAAAGATATTCTTCTCTTAATCCTTGCTGAAATCTGCATGGAATGTAACTGCAGAGACTTTGTGCTTTTGTCACACATACACAGTCTCACCCTAAATAAAATGTTCTTGAAATTAAATAGATTGAAAAATTCACATGAATTAAGAGAACACGTATATAAGGAAAATGACATGAAATACACGTCGCCTCTTCTTCATTAATTCTTTTGCATGTTACTCACAGCTTCAACACACTTAAGAAATGCACTTACCAACTGAGAATAGTTAACTCTCCATATGAAAGGGCAGATGCACCAATCATTTCTGAAGATTGCAGGACTTCTCGAAGGACTGTGAACACCCAGACATGGTTGAGGCAGTACTGTCTCTCTTGGGCTGCAGACAGGGAGCTGGTCCCTGGGAAGGAACTGCCTAAAAATAGTGTTGGCCTCAGGAAGAATGTATCTGGATCTGGGAAACTGCACTCCACTGCAGGTGTTTTGTATCACCTTTGGAAAGTCCTTTTGCCTATCTCTGCTTTGATTTCCCATGCGTAAAACCAAAAAGATAACAGACCCTACCTCTGTCACCAGGATGACACCAGCACAGTCACTTTGAGGAGAAGATGGAAAACCCCAGACTTGAGTGCCTGACCACGTAAGCCTGCCATGGTGCACTGCGCTGTCCTGTGCAGATACCCAAATCACCCTAAAAGTGGCTTGGTTAGACACAGCAAACACCTCATCAGCACAGTGCTTGGCAGAGGTAATATTTGATCAAAAGGTTATAAGGTTAGCAAAGCACCAAACTGACACGTCCAGACTACACATACAACTAGAAGAGAGGGAATTTCATTAACAGCCAAATCCTCTGTGTACTGTAACCCTGGTGGTAGCGGAGAAGTTAAATCCAACTAGTACATCAAGATAGAATAAACATGTGCCTTGATGCTGGCCTGTTAAGCTCGCAGTATACCATGACTTGACATTTAGCACAATAGCAGTACACACAGCTTGGGTAATGAAATAATAGAGCAAGACACAGAGAAAACAAAATGAATTTAAAAAAAAAAAAAAAAAAGGAACAAAACACAAACAGTTTCCTTTTTTTTTTTTTCCCAAATAAGTCTTTTAGAAACTGTATCATTTTGTTGTAAAAATATTTTCCTTGGGGAATATGTTTTCAATATAAATTCAGGAAAAAGTATTGTTGCCAAATTCTGACTGCTGTGACTGCATTTCTAATTCATCTTTTCATGTGAATTATCCAACACAATCCACTTGGAGATTTGCTGTCCTTCAATTTCTGCCACCTTAGGAAGACCAGAAACCATGATTCAGCTGGGCAACCCACCTACTTTTTCTGTCAGTTCTAACATACAAACTAACTCTACTGAATGCTGGAAATTTGAAGGTGTAGTATCAAGTGCTGCTTTTCATTTGGTTGTGTTTGTTTTTAAGAAATGTTCGTGGTCTTAGGTAATACAATTCATAGTTATCCAACTGGTTTCCTAAAATACTAAATAAATGGTTATATATGTATTTTCAATGTTAAAATGCTAGATTTGTCTGCTAAATAGACACAGGTTAAATGCATAGCGTATATCTGTAAGACTTCAGCAGAAAAACACTATGGGAAATGGGAAGAAGAAAGTCTTTAGCGGAACCTAACTGAGGGAGGCTTTATGACCACCCTTTCCGTATTTTTTAAGCTGCTTACTGCTGGAAGTACTGGATCAGCAACAGTATCCCAATTTCTTACAGTCTTGTCCTAAACATCCACTACCAGCTTCAGTCAAAGACAGGATGCCCTATTAGAAGGGCTTTTTCTCTTGACTTATGTTCTTGCTCAGTTAATTATCTTCTCATAATGACTTTCAACAACCTTCGGGCTGCAGTAACAATTTCTCACACACAGTGCTATTTTACAGGCCCCAGAAATGAGGCATGGAAAAGAGAACATTGAGAACAAATGTCACGTGGGGACTGACAAAGATTCTCCTGGTCACCACAAGCTGTAGGCTGGTGGGACGCAGTTCCTTGGCCATACAAGCAGCCCAACCGGCTCAAAATGCATACGAGTGCCTTTTGGAAAAGAGGCCCAGTGATGCAGCTACCTTCCTAGAGCTGTAAGCGCACTTCGGCTCTGTGAAAAAACAAAATGAAACTTGATCACCTTCAGTAACAAATTTTTTCCCACCTTGCAAAATTACAGCTGAAGTGCCTGCCTTGTCAGGCAAGGGGCGGGAGTCTTACGGTTTGGAGGTTTGTATGATCTGCTGGGAAATAGTTGAGTTACCAAAAAAATGCTGTTTCAGGACTTTCAAAGGTAAGTATGACTTGAAGACAAATGTAGCTAATGGTTTGAGTAGGAAAAATATAGAAAATTACCTTTGAAGTGTCAAAATGACTCAGTCATTAGGCTGGAAGGAGGTGTAGCCCGCACTGTGGTGTGTGGGGCCCCCAGCTGGGGCGCACCAGCGCTGCCTGAATGCCTGCTCTGCCGAGCTGGACAGCAACCACAGCTGCATCACGACGGACAGACCTCCACCACACTGGCACCAGCTGGTGCTGCGGCTTGACAGCCAGCAGAACAAGCACATAGCGGAATGCCTGAACTGCCTGGGAGCTAGATCAGGATGTAGGAGGAGACTGAGGAAAAAAAGTTTATTTTCCTTTCAGTTTACTCAAACTCCACCGGTTTCAAACTTCACCAGTCTCAGAGCACTGACACAGAAAACACCCCTCCTGCTGACACATCCTCAAGAGTCCCACAGGAGCATTCCCAGCTGATATCTCTGTTGAAACTGAGTCGTCCATCTCAACAAATACCAGACCACCTCAAAACTGAACATGCCAGGGCTCAAAGAGAGAGATCAGCTCACCTACTCTCCCAGGCAGCAGATTTAGCTCCTCCACCATTGAAAGGACCCTTCTCCACTGAGACTCTCATGGTCCTGCTGCACAGCCAAGATTTGCAGGTTCCTCCTTCAGGCTGTTAAAAGCTGGTGAGAAGGCCACCACCTGGGGTCTGACCTCTGTACTAGCACAGCAGCTTTCTGGCCTCACCAGCGACCAGTGGGCAACACTTATGGCCACTTCCTCTACGAGAAAGTTCCATTTCAGCTGCTTCTGTGCTTCTGCCCTCTCTGCTCATCACCAAGGGCAGAGCATTTGGCTCTCCCTTTGCTCTTCACTCTTGGGCCATCCACGGTGCGGACAGTGGAGCAAATGCAAAGGCCAGTGAACGCAGGGAGCCCAGTGCTTGGCTGGTGGAGGTAGTTACGAGATAAGCTGTTCCTCCTTGTGATCAAACACAGATAGAGGCTGAGACAGCACAGAGCTGAAGCCGTGTTGCTCATTTCCCCTGCAACCACGAGATGGAGCAACTCAGTAACAAATGGATGGCTCTGCAGAGCCACCGGGTGTAGATAACGGGATATTTCATCCCAGTTCTGGCTCACCCGGAGGCTGCAGGCAGTCCTGGTGGGATGTTATGACAGCCCAAGGTCAGGATCTGGCCCGTATCTCAGGCTGGGGAGGAACAAGCTCCAAAAGCCTCCTGGTCCCAGGTGGGATGCAGGGAGAGGTTGTTGTTCCTGGGTGCCACCCAATGAGGACTTGTAGCAGGACCAAGGAGCTCAGGCATGCTCTCAGCCCCTCATGGCAATCCTAGCTAAGCAATCTCTAGCAGTAAAAGCTTCCCCAGGACCGTCCCAAGGCTCTGCATGTTGCTCTGTTGTGGCCTCAGTCTACCAGCCTGCTGCTGTTCCCTTCTGGCTGGCTCCTGGAGCTGCCTCCCCAGCATAGAACTACAACGGCACTTCCAAAAAGAGAAAATCCGGGGGCCTGGGGACATAGGAGGGCAGGGGGGAGGTGAAAGAAATTGAAAATTGGAGAAGATGTTGAAGGACATCTGAGGGAAATCAAGGAAGAAAGCAGGGGGACCACAGCAGTGGATGCTCTCTCTTCTCAAGCAGAACAATTATTTTTCTCACTGATTAGACTGATTTAGATCAACAGAAAAACACCATGTCTCCACTGCACAATCCTGTGTTGTGCAACTGTTACTGATTTGGCTCCCAAACTGGAAGCACATCAGCAGCCCCAGCACCAAACTGATGTCCCTCCTAACAGCCAGGAACACTAGCTGAAGACCCAGGACCATGGCAGTGCTGCCTGTGGTGCCATCCGGTGTGTGAGCACAGCAACCGACCAGCAGCACCTTGGGACGGCTGGCACAGCTCGACACTGCAAGAGGAAGGTCAGCCCCAAAGATGAGCACAGGGAATCAGCAGAGCTTCACCAGTTGCCATCCAGGGCTGCCTGCATGGCCTGAAGGGGAGGTATGTGTGGCGCTGTGGAGATACAGCAAAGTCCTCAAGACGAGTCAAAAATGCATGTGAAACAGTTCCTTCTTCAGAAAAAAGGAACAAGGTGGCACATTCAGCATCAGGTGATGCTCTGCTCACTGGTGGTGTCATCAGTGACATGCAAAGAGGTGCAAGAACAGAGCAGAGTTTGCAGGGTGCAGCCCTCTTCTCCCCACCATGCAACAAATCAATCTGCAAGAAAAGGGACAGCACACTCGGTCTTGAGGTCTTACTGAAGATTCACAGCCCATTAGCACAGAGGAGGGCTTCTGGTGAGAAAAGAAAGGTACCTTGCCTGCCCACAGCTTCTTCACCCCTGCATCACAAGTTACGCTATTAATCACCAGTCTGAGAGTCCTTCATGGACTATCCCAACCTTTCTATATGTTACTCACACTGTTTCATTTCCCCCTTACCATCAGCCCTCAGCATCACTTTTTTCCACTCTCAATTTTGAAGGGAGAGGAACCTTCAGACCTTGTCCAAGTGCACTTGTACCACCTGCATGCTGTCCTGGCCATTCTTTCTCAGAACCTCCCTAGAAAGCTTGCCACGATGTCTGCTGGAGAGAAAACAAAAAAAGCAGCAGCACAACCCTTGGTACTGGCTAGACTATGGTGTGCCGAGAACAACCCTGGCATTGCTGCTTCCTCATCCTCCCCCTTCCAAAGCATCTTCCTCCAGACGTGTAGCCACATAAGGCTTTTGGCACAGCATGCGTGCTTCTGGGCAGCTGCTGGCAAGGCGAGCAGTGCTTAGATAGCATGAGAATATATGTATCAAAGGGAAAATGAGAGAGAAGAGAAAACCCCAAGTAAGTGAGGGGAAACCCGTGCACAGGGGGAAGAGAGAACATCCCCTAGGAGCATTGGTGCCTGCATCAGGACTGGCATTTGCAAACCCAGGACGAGGGCAAGAGCACAAAGAGATCTGCAGTGGCTGGGCTCCCATCCCATGCTCACGGCAGCCTCAGTTCCTACCACTCAGGCTGCCTCGGGCCCCGGATGCCTCCTCAAGGTAGTGGTGTCTGCCTGTGGGTTATTTTCAAACATCCAAAATGCAGTGTCACAAGACTACCACTGGATACACAGGAGTGAAACCTACCTGAGGATGAGAGGAAGTATTGTTCACTTGGACCATGTTTTTTTTCCCTTGGTGTAGTTTCTTTTTCCTTTTTTTTCTTTTTTTAAACCTTGAGTCACATCAACTAAAATACCATGCAGAAACACAAAGTACCGTTTTTTTTTGTCCCTCTTCCCCCATCCCCCACCTCTTTCACAGATGCACAGTTTTTATTCAGCCAAGGCAATCTTCAGTTTTGATATTTAAGGGATAGGCAGAGGACCAAGCAAAATTACCCCTTTAGCCCTTCTTTCCCTCTTTGGTAAGAAGATTACAAAAATGTATACAACGGGAAAAAAAAATCTTTTTCTTGTTTCCCCCCTGAACAAAATTAGCACCTGACACTCTCCATAGGTACATTCCCTGCTAGTAGTATACAGATTAAAGAGTAACTGTGGTTTTTTTTTTTCCTTGAACACCAACTCAAAATGAACATATCTAATCACCACTGAAAATTGACAATCTCTTTTTTCCTTTCTGGTATCATGAAAAGTAAGAGAAATTGACAGTGATAGCTCAGGGTTTAGCTTAAAGCACATTTACCAGCTAACATTCTACCCACAGATGTTACATACAACCCATAAAATCTTGTTTGTAGAAAAAAATCACAAAGGTCTGCAGGGCCAGAATTTCTTTCTCTGTTACCAGAAACCGTTTTGAATGGGTGACTCACAGAGACGCAAACACACAAAGCAATCTATTTACATCCTTAAATGAGCGTTGTGTGACATACTACGTACATAGTGCATGTGTGCAGACACAGCATGGGGAGAAAATTGCTGTAATGGAAATACGTGATGAAATAAAAAGCAGCAGCACTTTGTGCTTTCTAACATCCACACTGACTGTTACTCTGCATGCAGCTCACTCCACAGACTTCAAAGAAAACACAAGACTCAAGAATTCTACAAGCCAGAAGGGAGAAAAAGTCAATGAACAGTGCTAGAGACAGCCCAAAGGTAAGATGACAACAGTTCACTGTAGTGAAACCTTACCTTAAAAAGCTTTCTTCTTGCTACAAGATCTGAAAACTAAATATGTTCTACATAATTTAGTTTTCTTATAGCATATTGACTTTTTTTTTCTTTTTTTAAAGAATGAACAGATCTATCATTTGGCATTTTCTTCTTTTGTTTAGAAATCTACATGACAGACTAGTCTAAAATGCCTTTTTATCATAATTAGATTTTTGTCAAGTAAAAATCTTGGTAAGAAGCTGAAACTTTATTTCCTTATTTTATTTCTCTAGAAAGAATTTCCTTAGACACACTATTATACCAAGAAAAAAAAAAAAAAAGAATGAAGAAAATTAAAGGACTAACGAAATCTTGTACAGAGGCAATGAAGTAAAGGACTTTGTTGATGCTTACAACTTTTCAGGAATTCCTTAATTAACTTTTCATCCCTTTGGCTCTCAGTAGTGGGTTCCCTCCCAGCATTAAAAGGACTCACAATGCTTCACGTGAGGAATGGGACCTCCACAGGGAGAGCAGTATACTGCGTTGGCAAGCCTAGGCCACCCTTTTGTACAGTGCAGCAGAGGCTGTCAGCGTAACCCCTCATCTGGTGTAACCCCACCTGAATCTGGAGGCTCAGGGACCCAACATAGCCCCCCAGCAAAATCCCAAGCCCCATGGCTGCAGGGGGGCTGAACTCCCAGGCACTGAACAACCTGCAGCATCACTGGAGATGCTTCTCCCTTTCAGCCATTCAGATCCCCAAGCGCTTCCCAAACTCAGGCTTTCCTGTCCTTTTTTATTTGGGTGAGGGATTTTCTTCATTTCCCCTTAAACTCCCCTCAGTCCCTCGCAGACGGTGGCAGAGCAGGTGCTGCTGACAGGGCTGCTGCCCCACTGAGCCACGTCCCCCCATGCATCACGGGCAGCGGTGCTCTGCAGTGAAGGAGGCCGTTAAGTGCTTTACACAGCCAGCAGCACTGCCAGCCACAGGGACACGCGCACCTGGGCAGGCAGCCTGAATAAAACCTGTACCTGCTACAGCAGCACACAGGCTGCAGACCCCTGCATCTGACCCCAGCAGAGGTATGCTTTCCTGCACCTGCGACCCTGCCAGCAGCCTGTTCTCCTCATCAGGCTGAGTTTCTGGGGCTGTTTTTCTCATTTCTGTAGTGTAAACTAGTAAACTTACAGATTCATTTACTTGACATCAATGTGTCCTTAAGGAGCAAACTGCCAACCTGCTCTTGCTTTCTAATTGCTAGTTTTTATGTAAGAATTACATTTCCTTTATGCTAATCTTTCTCTCAAAGCACGGCGCAGGAGAGCTTACCTCTGAAATACCAGGGAAGTGACTTGATCTGCAGAACAGGAGCTTTTACTGCACAGTTGATGACAGGTTGCCAAATCTGAAACGAAACAGCATCAAGATCGGTAACTCATGTAGGAAAGGCACCAGGTCAAAGTAATAACAGTTACAGAGCAGCAGAGGAAGGTGATTGCTGGGCACTAACAGAAAGATCTTTAAAAGGTTTTATTTACAGGTTACACTTGCTGTGAAAGAATTGGCTGAAAGAAAGAGCCAGGTATTCCCATGTATTTGCATTTGTAAGTGATTCTGGCTGAGACCAGGACTGCAGAAACCAATGAGAGCCTTCCTGGTCCTTATCAGGAGAGTCTGAGGGCAGGATCAAACCAGCACCCTTCCTCTAAAGAAGAGGATTACTTCGTGACCCGTGTCTACCTCGGCATTTTTAGTCCCCTCTTTGCAGAAGATGGGAAACCGCTGCACATTTGCTGCCACCTCTGTTTCAGCAGACAGCAGTTTATCAGCTGTGGTAAATCTGGCTTATTTAAGCAAATGCTTGGGTTCTTAAGTCTCGTTTTTATTCTGAAGACTTAACCTCTGCAGGTTGGCAACAACTGTTTCGGTTCTTCACATTAATCCATGCGAGGGACCCTTGTGCTCTTGGCTCCCCAAGGTTTCTTGTGATAGCTTGATCCCAGAAACCTGATTTGATTTATTACCTCCATCCCCGCAGTCCAAGTAATCCTAAAACGAGGGGCTGGTGCCCTGGGTTTGCACAGGAATAGCACCATCCCATGGGGATGGTGCAGTCACATCTACTCTCTGCCTAGCCCAAATTACAGGGCAGCACAGTTTAGGGTAAGAGGTAGTAGTGCAAGCAAGGCTTGGACCCCAGAAAGGCTTGCTCCGCCTTGAGGTACAACCTTGCTCCAACATCCATGGGGCACTGGGAAACTCCACGTTACTGGGAGCTGCAATTCAGCACGCACCAGCCCGAGAAGGGAAAGCATCTCCAGGTCTGTGGACACCTACAGATCTCAGTGGCCTTTGTACCAGGTCTTAAATGTGATCTTCATTCTTCCTTGTGGTGAAGGTAATTTTCTTTTCTTCCAGTATACCTGGAGATATGAATGACACCTGTGCCAACAGCAGTATCAGCCCCACAGTAGAACTGTTCCAGCTGATCATGTACACTCCCACATTTATCCTGGGATTGCTGTTCAATGTGATGGCCTTGTCGTTCATGTTTTTTAAGGCTAAAAAGCTGTCAGAATCTACAGTCTACATGATAGCCCTCATTTTCCTGGATACTTTGCTGCTGTTCACTCTTCCATTTAAAATCATTTCCTATCACCTTCAGAACATGTGGAACTTGGGGTCTGTGTTTTGCTCCATCTTGGAGAGTCTTTACTTTGTAAACATGTACGGCAGCATCCTCATCTCCCTCTGCATCTGCATAGACCGCTACATTGCTATTGTGCACCCTTTTATGGCTTCTGCCCTGCGATCCACCAAGAAAGCTGCCACGGTCTGTGCTGTCATCTGCCTGGGCATCTCAGCCGGGACTGCTTCTACTTTCCAGCTTCACGGAGAGGGCCACAACATCTCATCCTGCTTTCATAACTTCTCCAAAAGCACATGGGAAAACACAGGCCTGTTCAGCGCCTTGGAAATTACCTTCTTTGGCAGCATGGCAGCCATGACCTTCTGCACCGTTCAGATTGTCAGATGTCTGAGAAAGCGCAGAAAACCAGACAACCCCCAGACACATGCCACCAGAGCAGAGAAGATAGTGGTGACAAACTTCATCACATTTTTGGTCTGTTTCACACCTTACCATGTGACATTCTTCCTGTACTTTTTGGTGAAGAATAGCATCGTGCATATCACTTGTCGCCACATGCTACGAGACATCCTTCAAGTCACCCTTTGCTGGGCAAACCTGAACTGCTGTCTGGATGGAGTCTGTTATTATTTTGTTTTAAAGGAGTCCTTGGAAGGCCCATTACAAAAAACAGCCAGACAAAAGCTTGATCCACATGCTGCATGTTAGTTACTTAGGATGACATGCGGAGATGCTTTCCTGAAAACCGCAGGATCCTGAACTACTTATCTAAACTATTTAATTTAAGTATTCAAATCTGAATATATTTAATAAAAAAACAGAA
This sequence comes from Anseranas semipalmata, assembly GCA_013399115.1. Taxonomy (NCBI): domain Eukaryota; kingdom Metazoa; phylum Chordata; class Aves; order Anseriformes; family Anseranatidae; genus Anseranas; species Anseranas semipalmata. Next base: position 741,967 of record VXAA01001306.1, read on the forward strand.
CTAAGTCCATTCCCAGGAGACTGCTCCTAACTTATTTCCTTCCCTTCCATAATGTTTCGTGTTGGCATTTATGGATAAAAAGAAATGGAATTATTTCCCATAAATGGTGATGCATATCTCTTTGGGTGTGATTCCTCTTTACTACAGAAAAAAAAAAAAGTGTTCACTTACACATGGTAGTATCTTGCACCCTCCCTGTCTTCACTGCACCTGCAACCCCTGCAAGCCTTCAGTCACTACAGACTTGGGCTGCAAAGAAACAGAGACTTGGAGTTTATGGCAAAAAGCTTCAGACTAAATTCTGTTGCCTCTCTTGCCCTGATTACATATGCTTACATTCACACACATGTACACCTTTCAGTTTTACCTTTGCATGTGCTATTTCCAAAAATGGGATTGTAACTCTAAATCCAAAGGCAGCTTTAGGTTAACATGTATATAGCAAGACCTCCGTGCCATTCTTCCACTGGCTGACTTGCTGCGCAAAGTGCAGCCCTTTTTTTAGTGACAGATCCTGCCTCTACCACTTTGCACTTCTAACTAATATTGTAACTAGCTCAAGTCCCCAGATAGCTCAGATTTATAGACTATCCCAGTTCCAGATTTCCTCACCAGCTCCTCTCCTTGCAGACTTTTCACATATTTGTTCCTTCCTGCTTGGCTACAAAACTAGTTTAATGAACAGAGCCAAACCAAACAAGAGCATGCAATAAAAAGCCTGAGCCCAATGTAGCGGCAAACACACAAATCTGAAGAAACAACCCCCACTTTACTGGGGAGTAAGATAAGAGTAGCCCTGATCCTCAAAGCAGCAGCCAGCACCATAGCACCCCAGGGGAAAGCAACTTTTCAGACCTCAAAGGAAGCTGAGCACTACCACTTCCCAAACAAACAAGGCAATAAAAAATAATCCACTGACAGGAGCCTCACACACCAGTCAGTTACTTCTTATCAGTGCTCACAGGCATCCAGATAAACCGAATGACAACGTGCTCCCAGCCTGAGAGAGACAGCTCACTGCCCTGGGGTCCCCCGCTGCTGCCCCTAGCGCTACTCCAGCAGCCAAATGCCCCTTTCCCAAGAGATGAGGTTGATGACAACCAAAGTAATTAGTTTTCATACTCACGTTGAGCTGGATCCTTGCAATATATCTTCTAGGCAGGGATATTAATCCCAGCCTTTGAGCTGTCTTTTCTCTGTACACTTGTGAGAAGGATTATGCACAAACCAGGTATTGATTTCTTCCCTGAGCTGGCGACTTTGCGTGTGGAGACCCCAGTCTGCAGAAGTGAAATTTTTTGAAGTTGCTACATCTATGTATGAGATTGCATCAAAGAAGCCCAGTTGCTGAGCAAGCAAACATGAACCTGACATAGACATAAGTGTGAGCATCTTTTGATGTTCAGCATATAAGCTGTGCTTCTGAGGATACATGTCCTGGTTACATCCAAGTGCATGAAAATAAAACCCACCAGGATATTGCAGCAAGAAGTCCATCTCCATATCATTTGTTGTTTCCCCCCAGTAAATTCAGAAAACCTGACTAGGTTCCCTGCCAGCAGACACTGAATCCTCATCACCTCCATGTTCATAACTCACCCCTTAACAAACTGCACTTCAGTAGACACAAAGGTTTTACTACTGAAATTTCAGGCTCCTTTTAGAAGCAGAGTTAACAAATAATAGAAGAAAATAGTGCTGATGTAGATTTATTTTACATTTCAAAGGAGTGGACCATGCCAAGAGGTCCTCCACTTGTACTGATAATGCCTGAACATAGGAACAGGGATTTTGTCAGTACCTCACAAGGCAGAAAATGCCAAAGTATAGGAGAAAACTTGCATTTCTATGGCCTGAGGCTGCTTCATTAGTTTTACTGACATTACTGTGGGCTTACACTGCTATAAATTGAGACTAGAAACTCATTTGTAGTTTTATGCTTCCTCTGTTCATCCGCCTTTTTTTTTTTTTCCCTCCATTTTCTGGTATGCCTGCTCGTATTCATTGGTTATCCAGAAGTCCTTTGTCCCACAGATCATGAAGTAACTTTAACAGTAATTTCAATTAAAGTGCTGGTAGACAGCACAGGTTAATATTGAATTTAGAAATTTTTGGCTTCTTGGCTATCTCTCTCAGCAATAACACACTGCATAGGAGAGACAGGGATGTTGACCAAATTAAGCATAGTTAAAACTGTATGAAGGACAAGTTAAAAGTGCTTGAGGCATTTCTTCTTCTCCCAAGCCCCATCCCATAGGCTTCTGTATAGATTTTTTTATTTTTCCTAAAATAAACAGGAGGAATGGAAAAGCTGCTTCCCCCCCATAGACAGTGTACAGCCAGCCACTGTCTCTCTGAGCTCCCTGCCCCTGCACATGGCTCTCAGTGCCTCCACCAGCTCTTAAGAAAGCACTGACTATCAGGGCAGGGGGACAAGTTCCATTCTAGATTTCTGGGGGAAAATGATAATTTTGCAAAGGCAACATTTTCCACTCTGAAGTTCTCAACTGGATCTTCCAGGCCTTTGAACAATCCCTTTCCAGCTCAAATCTGGTATGCTCTGATCCTTTCCCTTTGCTCTGGTGGGTAGCTGTAACAGCTTATTCATCTGTAGAGTTTTATATGCAAATCATGACACTGGGTATTCAGTGAGAGATCTGCAGATTTCCATTCACACCAGCAGAATATTGAAGATATACAGTGCTAAGAAGTAAAAGGAAAAAAATCTGAAAACCTGCAATCTAAAGCCATCACAGGCTTTCCAGAATACTGCTCATGATTTATCTGAGGAAAAAAGAGAGCAAAATCCAGGACTTGTTTGGAAATGATTCAACCCTAAGAACTGAGGATTTATTCCTAACATATACAGTTCTTCGCCAAAAATCAAGTTAGTTTATTTTGAAAGAATGAGAGTGGGGGAGGGAGAGCTGTTTTAGAGCTTTTTTTTCCCCACTTGTACTTGGTTTTGCATTTGGATAGTGAAAGAGGAAGGGCTTAAGCCAGCACTGAAAGCATAGCAGGTCATTGGATAAGAGGGTGAAGCTGCTCTGCTGAGGGGCTTTGCCCAAATCCCTGGAATTCAAGCTAGAAGGAGGCACCTGGTAAGCCAGGGCAAATCCTGCTGCTGCAAGGAAGCCCCTCAGGCAGTTGTTCTCAGCACCCACCTGCAGCCCTCCTGAGCACTTGGTATGTTAAGGGCACACCTCACCCAGTGGGCTGCCTCATGCCTCTTCCACATGGACACGGAGATTTATCCAGGGACAGCTCCCACCCATCTTCTCTTATTTCAGTATTTATCTTAATCAAAATAATTGCTTCCCTTTCCTAATATTATCACCCAGATGTATCTACAGAGGTCAGTACAATTCCTGCTCACACATAATTTTGCTGGCCAACCATTTGGTTTGAGAGGCCTTTCACAAAACAGTCCTTGAGGCTGCCAGATTTCTTGCTGAGACACATATCTTGCAGACATTCACACACAGAGTTTATTCACATGAATAACTTTCCTACTCACTCATTTGCATGTTTCACTAAGAGACTGGACATTGTGTTTCAGCAGCTTTGATATTTCACACTTAAATGAGCCAAATGTCCTATTTCCTGCAGCCTCACTCACCTGGGAAAGCAGTGAAGCTCTAACTTAGGTATCTACCAACTCTGAGCAACTGTCCTTTGCTTTCCAGATTTCTTCCCCTCTAGTACAGCTATTAGCTTGTGCTTCAGGCTCAGGAAGTAACTGTTTGGGTTAGGAAAGAAAAAGGTTTATTAGAAAAACACTGATGATATTTGCATGTAACGAAGAAAATCCCAACCAAAGATTTTCTCTCTCAAATAGAAAGTATCAGCCTAGATTCCAGGCATGCAGTATCCTCTACAGATTTCCCTATTGCCTTTTGTGTTTTATGAAAGACATCCACATACAATGAAAGGAACAAAATATTTGCCGTGAGCAACGACACATCTGTGGTCAGAAAGTTTTGCATGCATACACTCCTCTCAAAGTGGTTTTAACATTTCTGTTGACACTAGAGAGGGTTAAAATTATCCTCTGTTTTCTCTGCAGAAAGAACTTACCATGAGACAAAGATGTATTTAGAGCACACTAGATGCTAGGGAGAAGCTGTCTGAGAAAACTCACAGAGAAGAAGTGTGAAATAGCTCATTTTGCTTTAAGAGCGGAATACTACAAATGGGCACAGGCAGAAAACACACCCCAGCTCACTTCACAGTTATTTCCCCACATAGCAAAGGTGTTTGTGTGCTCTCTTCATCAACCACATTTACTGGTGGTAATGATGGTATGAGATAGAAGTCCCATGAAGATACAGAAATGTCCTAAGTGACATGATACAGTGACAAAAGCATTCCCATTGCTGACCTTGCCGTGATGGAGACGGAGACATGCAGAGTCCTGGACGTGCCTGGTTTCAGTGGAAGGATGCTCTGCCTCTCAAACCTTGTTGCTTGTTCCTGGATTTGCAACTGTCCAGTGTGCAAAACTACAATTCAATTAGTGCAGCAGCCTGCCTTACTCAGCCTTGTCTTCATCCTTCCTTCCCTTTCACATGCCTCTGTCTTCATCTCCAGAATTTAGTTGCACTGAATTCTCTAGAAAGTCAAAGACTTTTCCCTCCATTGAGTTTCTTGCTCACTGAGAAACCTCCGGCAACAAACTTCAATGAATCGGTGTCTTTTAGCTACTAAGATACGCAAAGCACTCCTACAACTTCTCTGTTTATCCTTCATTTCATCTCATTTATTATTCTTATTCCAATCTTTATACATTGTCACTCCATAAGAATGACATTTACCACATTTTCTAATGTGATAAAACAGCTGCTCTGGGATATCAATACAACCAAAACTCTATGAAGAATCACAAATGTTTCCTAGGAAGAAAAGCTGAATCAGTGCCATTAACAGACACCAAAGGATGTAAAACCTCACATCTGCTATATGCCACAAATTCCTATTAATCCTTCTCTCTATTCCAAGACAAAAAAGGCATTAAGCTGGGATTATACCTGAGAGCAAATATCAGCAGTTTAGAGTTATAAACACGGGCAGTCAATTGTTAATCCAAAACTAAGCATTACAAACCCAGGAAATCCAGTTTAGATTGCACTTCAGAGTACATCAATGTAAACCCGACGAATCCCTGTTAAGTATTAACTTTGTGACTACAAGTAAAGCCATCTCCCAGAGAGTGGCATCTAACCTGGTCCCACTCAGCCAGCCATAGTAGCTGAGACAATGAAGGACAATTTTTGAAATAGCTTTATGCAGTTTAAAGAGGAGCTTAGGAAAGCACAAGAAGTTGCAGACAGCAAAGACCAGTCTGACTTTATTCATGCTAACAGGAAGTGCAGTGGCTCAAAAACGTCACAGCTGGAAGGGGGGCAGAAATAATTGAATAGGACTTTCAACAGACCAAGGTTAGCAAGGCTATAAAACCCTGCAGATAGATTTGTTTCCCTCATGCAGACTGAAATAACTTGGTATTAATAATGAATATGTTTATGTGGTCCATTTTATATGAGCAGTGAGAAGACAAAAGAAAGGCTGATCTCTGAAACACTTTTTCTCTCTGAGCTCTGGCTCTTGCAGCCACTCCTGCCTGCAGCTGCCCAGCAGGCACAGACCTACTGGGGAAACCAAACAGTCTCCCCTCCTTGAGCAACAGCCAGCGTGCATTGTGCATGCACATCCTACAGCAGACATCCCAGCTGCTCTGTGCCCTTGCTCGCACCATTGCCATTTAGAAAGGGTTGAGTCTGCCCCCACCATGACTGCACAGAAGCTATGGACAGTCTCTTATTTCATCAGTGGGACCGTCCAGATCATTGACAAAAAATAATGCAAAAATCATAAGAAAGGAGCCAGGTCATACAATTTAAATCACAGTCTGACACATTTTGCCTTGTGATTCCTCAGGAAAAACAAACAAACAAAAAAAAAACACATTTAGGCTAGCAGGAGTAGGTGGAGGTAAAACAATGGGCTGGACACATTACCATTTGCATTTGTAATAATGCAGTAACTGCAAGACAAGACTTAGCTCTATACTCAGTAACAACAGTGAGACCTGTAATGCTCCCACCTTTGCAACACAAAATACAGAGACTGAAATAATATGTTAGGTTGTTTTGGAAAAACAGGGCAGAAATCAAGCAGTAGCACTGAGTCTTGTCCTAGACTTCATTCCTGGACATAATCACATCATTCACACTGTTATTATACTCCATGCTATTATGTGTTATTGCTCTCTTAAATCAGCCTGGGTCACTTGCCTTGTGTACTGGGTCTGGCCGGGATAGAGTTAACTTTCCCAGCAGCAGCCCTTGTAGCTAGAACAGCGCTGGTATCACACCACTGTTTGGCTACTGCCGAGCAGTGCTGGCACAGCACCAGGACTCTCTCCAGACCCCCCCCCAAAGCCAGTAGGTGGGGGGGGGCAAGAAGTGGGGAGGGGACATCCCCAGGGCAGCTGACCTAAACCAAGCAAAGGGATAGTCCATGCCATATGATGTCACACTCAGCAATAAAAGCCGGGAAAGGGAAGGAGAAGGGGGGGGCTCTCGTTGCGAAGACGTCTGTCCTTCCGATCAACCACTGCGGGTACTGAGGCTCTGCGTCCCAGGACGTGGCTGGACATCGCTCGTTGGTGGGGGAATAACTTGTTTTCTCTTTTCCTCTGTGCCACCACACCTTGGGATCCCCACATAAGCCTATTACAAAACATCTTCAAAAGTTGTCCCAAATCTCACTCCTGCTTTTTGAGAATCAAAAATCTGATTCTGTGGGTAAATATACCAATCCGGACATCTAGTTTACCAGGTTGCACAACAAGGCAGCCAGACTCCCATACTAAACAAAAACTATTTTGTTTGCATCAGATGAAGTGGTTGTTTTTCCAGAACTCAGCTGCATATATACAGGAACCTTATTTTCAACATTCTTCAACATTCTTACAAGTCACATTAGGTCTACACTCCAGCTCCCACCCAGTGTTTACATGTCCTTTAAACACAGATGCAAACAGAACCATGTAGGTCACATTCTCTTACCCAAGTTTTGGCAAAACTATTGAGGGTACAAATTATTTTGTCAGATAAATAAAAAATGTCAAATCAGCAAAACTTGAAGGTCATCCTGAAGGAACTGGGAGGATGGAAGACTGTTGCAGATCAGTTCAAGGGCACCTAGAAAAGTCTGGTGACATTTTGAATATTAATGAAGTCAGAACAAAGCATCATTAGGCAAGTTCCCCAAATTCAATGAGATGAAGAAGAGGCACCACAAGCCTGCAGAATGTGACAAACATTCTCCAGTGGGCAGCCTGCTGGAGCAAACTGGCAGCAGATCCGGCACCCGTGGTTCCACGATTCACAGCTTCCTGGGAAGAAGCAGAGTTACAAACATGGCTGCAAACGGCACCTGCAAATTTTAGTTCTTAAACAGCTAAATTTACCCCCTTGGAGAGCAAGATTGACCAAACATCTCTGTTAGGTAATTCACTAATGAAACTTACATTTTCTGTATTAGTGTACTCCACTCTCATTACAACCACATTCCCTCAACTTCTGCTGCATACTTAATCCACCTGAAGTTAGAACCCCTTTTCGATATCACAATCAGTAGCTGTGGAAATGAAACCAGTGTCCCAGAGGATTAGAGTCTGGAGGGTCTGACTGAATACCCAATTGCACTCCATGGATAGACTCAGACTCCAATGGTCAACGTCCAAATGAGGAATAAGTAATAGGGATGGATCAACTCTTGAGAAACAAAAGGTCCTGTTTTCATGCAAATAGCATTCATTAGGAACAACAATGAAGGAGAAATAAAGGAAAGTTAGAGATAAAGCAGCAGAATCCTTCTGGGCTGAAGGTTTTTCAAGAGACATCAGCTGCTCTTTAAACCATAAACAAAATTTCAGAGCATTTTGGGATTTGCTTTTGCAGCCCTAGGTAGGAGTTGGTAGATGCAACCAAAAGCAAGTGTCAGATTTGCTTTAACTTTCTTTTTGTCACTAAACTCCTATTCATACCCTCAGACGGGGACAATTTTCAACATCTGTTACCAAACTGTTAAAGGAGAAAGAGATTTTAAGAAAGAATAAAAGAAAGAAGGAAAGAGAAATGAAGTAGAAAGCAGAGCAGTAGTAAATAACAGCAGCTCTCCTCGGCGGGTGCCCAGCTCTGAAAAGCTGCTTTGGGAGATCTTGGCAGCAGCACCCTCACCCCAGTGCAGGCGAGTGCTGGTTGAGGGAAACCACGGAGGACTAAGGCAGCGTCCCATGACAGCTGCAGCGGCTGACGAGAGCAAGCTGATGAGCAGCCACACAGCGGGTGGTACAGCCTGCCACAGAGGCTGAGAGCATTCAAGGCCTTTTTCAAAGCACCTGTAAATCGGTGGGGAAAACTCCTGCCCTTGAACTGCGACAGAGAGAAAATGTCAAGAAAAGGTAAACGCAATGACAGTGCTTTGAATAAACCATGCATTTTGCACATATTTCACTTCCTGGCTTTGCAGGTTTTTTCCATGTTAAGCCCTGGTGACATAAGACAGCTTTTCCCCTACAAACTGCACATTACTGACATCAGAGCACAGCAAGTCACACCCAGAGCCCACTGCCACCCAGTGTTTGACTCCAACTGGGGCAAGCTGCTGCTTTGACCACGTTTTTGAAAATGACAGAGCAGTTGCAAGTGACAAAGCAGTGACAAATGACAAAGTAATGCCACCCTGCATGGTGCTGTGCACCCCCTGAAAGCACACTGCAGCATCAGCCCTTCCTCCTTGTGCTGCCCTCTGCCATAGCTGGTTTGTTCAGAAACAAAACAAACCAAAAAATCCATGAAAACCAACAACACTATCACCCACCCTTCCCCCCAGAAAGAACAATTCTGAAATACTTTCCCAAATACAACACCACATTTGTGATCTTGCCTCCACAAGGTGTCCCAGGTGCCTGTTTTTGTGACGGTCCCTGACGAGGGAAAGGCCATGGGCAGACCACACCTCAAAATGGCGGACAGAGGGTTTCTTTTAAATATGGACAGCAAAAGCTTTCTCTTCCTTCTCCTCAAAGCTATGTGCAAAATTCAAGAATAGTTTCAGTCAAAAAAAAACAGCATTACTTTAAACAATTTCCTTTACCAAGGGCAGATTTTGCACAGAAACACTTAAAACAACTCCTGTGACAAAACACACTCCACAGAGCTGTGTTTCTGTGAGGAAAAGAGGCGGCTTTCGACACCCAATCGCTTGTTTTAACTTCCCCACTTACTTCATGCTTGGGCGAGCACCAGGACATTTACACAAGCAGATTCCAAACCACACGGGAGGAGGATCAGAGTGCAGGGACACTGGTCACACCTCTGATTCCTGCCTTCCCTCAGCACCGCCGCCATGGCCGGGCTGCAGGGCGGCCAGGAAACCTGCCGAGTGCTGGCGCTGTTTGGGACGCTAATGACATGCCAATTTATGTAAGAGGTCCCACACATTATAGTACAGGTGCTGAGCGGCCCTCAGCCCGGCTTGTTGGCTCTTCTAGTGGTCATAACGCAAAAATAGCTGAGCACTTGATGTTAATGAAAAATTTGGGGCAAAAAATGAACTGAAGGTTTAAAAACCCACTGATTTCCTGTGGGCAAGCACAAAGTCCTGCTGTGGTGAGAGGCAGCAATGCAGAAACAGATACGCTCCGTGCTGAATGAGTTCAAATTGTCAAGGAGATTAATGCCAAATATTTACCCTTTAGTGCAATTAAACAACTTCATCCGAAGCACTGAACAAAATCAAAGTGCATTTCCTTTGTAAACCTCATTAACAAAGCGACATGCCTTCCACTCCCCACTCAACATCTCAGCCTGCAGATTTGTTATTTGGTACCTGCTGTTGTAAAGGCAGCAAGGTTTTGTTTTGTTTGCTGTTTGCTCGTCCATTTCATGGGCTAACACTGAAATACTGTAGTGGGGAGGAAGAGAGAGTATTTATATCCATGACATCTTAATTGAATCTTTTTTTTAAAGCCGTTAAAAAGCCCAGAGAGGGATGGTCTGAAATGCTTACTGCAAACCTGCCTCGTGTTTCAAAGGGGCCCGCACTTTGGTAGTGCTCGTTTTCCTCAGAGAGGCGGATGGGCATCGGTTTTAAACACCCCCTTTCCAAACAGTGGAAAGTGTTCCTCAAAGCACTGTTACCAGGCGATTTAACCCCGTCACCCTGCATCCCTGTGCACACCCTGGGGGGAAGCAAGAGGCAGCCATGAGCCATGTCCTCACTTACACAGAAGAAAGTGACCAAAACGGGGAGGGAGGCATAATATGCTTAATGGGCCCCCATGTCCTTCATGGGTCCTGAGCTCAGGCAGAGTACACAGAGGTATGCTGCAGTGACCTCCAATGTTTATCTGTAACATGTGTAACAACACAGCAGTCTACTAGACTGCTCGCAGATATCCGACCTAAGTTTCTCTTTCTGGGAGTGTCTACGATCACTGAAGTCTGGGCAGGGGTGAGGAATCTGAGAATAGTTCATTCATGTTTAAGAATCCTGCCTGAGGTTTTCTCCTAGTTATCTTACCTACTGGGCTTTGCCCGGTGAGCATTCTCTAGATGCACATTCTGATTTGACCTAGAAAACAATCAGTCCATTTGGAGACCACACTGAACTCAGCCAAGCCACACAGAACACTGCCTGAAGCTGCTGCTTTCAGCACTCAAAACCCAAACCAGAGCCACATGTGAGGCAAAGGTGTTGCGAGAAGGCAGCCCCATGCATTCACGGTGCCAAAGCATGTCAGCTCATGGCAGCTTCTTTAAGTTTTAACATGCACCAGTTTATGGAGAAGGGAGAATAGCCCATGTGTAGTGACTTTTGTTCTAGCAGGGCCAATCACAATATCACCATCTGAAAACAATGAGAAGTAGTTGGGGCCTGATCCAAAGCCTTTATTTACTGTTACCTCCTTAAAAGGAGAACAAAAACTGCAGAACAGCAAGATTAAAAACTAGTTGTTCCATGAAAAAAAGATAGGGGAACAGAGTGACATCCTAGAGAAATCTCTTTAAAAGACAATGAATTTTAATTTGAGAGGTTTTCTTCAACATGCTCCAATCAGCTGTCCTCTTTTTTGAAGCTTCTTTCCCTGGTCAGACCATGAGATTATTCAATCATTGCATGATGTGATTTCAGTTGAACTCAAATATAGATCTAAAAGCTCAAGTATGAAATTACATACTTGGCCTTTTAGATTAATTAATCCAAATGAATAGAACAACATCCTGGCTTCCATTGGAGAACATCTTTGTGCTAGCAAGAATGGTTCATTAGAGCTGGCACAAACACATCCCACATTCACTATGAATAATAATACTCCCAGAGCAAATATTCTCAGCAAACTTAAGGAAACAGCTGATTATTGATTGTTCAACCCACCCATTTTAAGGTGTTAACGAGACTGAAGGAGTTAAAGTGTTGATAATTGCAGAGTCCATACACCACATGTTCTTCCTGCTTGACTAACACACCTAGCTCCAGACTGTCCTCTGACATGACCTGCCTACAACAGAGGCATATAAGCATATATAATCAGTCCCGGTTGCAGCGCTACCTTGCATGTTATATCATCTCTGCAGCATCCTCCCATTTCCTCCCAGTGTCGACCAGTTGTGGGGCTGAGGCTCTGGGCTGAACTGCACCACTCCAGTCTGCAGGCATTTCAACAAGAGACACCTCTTGGGGACCATGCCCTTCAGTAGGCATGGAGTGTCACCCCTTGGGAAGAGGTGCTATAAAAAAGGAGACTTAGGAGGATAGGGAAGGCCACTTAATAATCATCTGGAACTGCTGAGGAGGTAGCTCCAGCCTAAAACAAGATTTTCCATTAATACAGAGACAATGAAAGCAGCAGCCCCAAGCCAGCAGGTAGGGACACACAACTGCTCAGCACTTATCCTTACCTGCAGGCGCAGCAAGTCAGACCCCGCTGCATGTCAGAGCGACCAGGTCCAGTCCTCTTGCAGAGAAGCAGAAGTGTTCTACATACATGGGGCTGTTACACAGCCGCCAGGAAAAGCAACGGACAGTATCACCCGGTCTTGAAGTCAATCTTGTTTTATAAAATACCAGTCATTAAAAATACTTCATACACAAGGGCGTTCACATTGTCTAACTTAGGAGGTTAAGGTATGCATGAACTCCTAATCTGAGCACTCAGAAATCACCATCTAGAAATACCCTTACCCTCTAGAAGCAAAGGTTCCTAATTTCAGTAGGACAAGTTGGATGAGCCAAACATCGCTTCAAGCTCCAGATCCCTTTCTAGTCTCATTTGGCCCTGCTGGGAGGAAGGCTGGATACTAGGTAGAAAATAATGGACTTTTCCTTTTCAGCAGAAAGTATTCAACCAATATTTGTGAGGGCGTCTCTCCACTGGAACTCCGCTTTCTGTTTATGTAACCCAGAAAACATTTCCTCTGATAGAGATGCAGCACCTCATCGGTTTCACTGGGACTTGAAAGCCACCACCACAAATTTTACTTACCAAAAGGTCAAGAAATGGGCATTTACCTGAGACATTAACTTGGGAATCTACTTTCGGTAGATTATACAGCTGTCCAAACACACCTATGTATCTTTTTTCTCTGGGAACCTGTGACAGTGTCCACAATACTTACTTCTATAATGTCCTGGCTGGAATTCAGAACAGCAGCAAAATGCTCAGGAACAACTTGGACATCCTAAGGCACATATGTAAGTATGTGCAAGAGTGAGAACAGGCTTTTGTTAGCTTGGTGTCACCATAATGTATCAGCTCTTCACGTCGAGGTGAATGGGCTGGGTAAAAACACTGAAGCAAGCTTTGCAGGACTTCACCCACAGACCCAGCTAACTGCCCCAGCCTGCAGTGGGGACATAGCACTGATCCACAGGACACATGCACCCAAATGTACTTCCAAGGAATGCACTCAAGGGTGTTAGGATGGGCTGCTCATGCTCCATGACAGGGAGACTGGCCAAAATTATAGTTTAGACGAAGTTAGCCTGTAATCTTGTAGTCGCACGTGGTCAAAGCAAATTAATTTAAAATTCACAGTAAGGGCAGATCTTGCATAACTATCTCTGTTATCCTTCAAATGTCTAGCTAGATGCAAAATAAAGAAACTAGTACCAATGATGAAGAATATTCCAGGCGCTGGTCATCAACAGCCAGAACATGCCCATTTCTTGTTCTAATATTGCGACAGATGGTCCTAATAGGTACATACTGAAATCATCTCCTCTGCATTTATTTCTTAGGACAACACATTTTGATTTTCACAGTAAACAACCTCATGGCAGTACACAATCCAGATCACAGCTTTCTCCTCATTGCACTCTCCTCTGGAAGAGCCACAGGAATTTCCTTAGGCACAGACACAGAGGAACAGTGTATTTGCCAGATACAACTCAAAAAAACACCTTTGCAAGCTACGGCATTTCCATCTTTACATCAGGCCAAATTACTAGCTTTAGTTGCAGAACAGGCTTTGGCAAACACAATTACTGTAGAATGCAAAGCTCTTCTACAGAACCTCAAGAATGGAAAAAGCATCCAGGTACTGAAGAGGTAAATGTGAAGACTGCAACAAGCAAAATGCATTAGGTTAACTTCCTCACTGATTGACCAAAGACTGATTTTGGAAAGAGCTCCAGTGTTCCAGCTCAGGAACACCATTCAGACACCTCCCCACCAGAAGGATGGAAGGGAGGCAGACAGCTCAGAAGAGCCCTGTGGGCCCCACCTGGCTGCCTGCTGCTTGCAAGGAGGGAAGCTCTCAAAAGCCTGCAGGCATGGGCAGGCTCTGGCAGCTGGTGGCTCAGCCGCGTCCCCACGCAGCTCTCCCTTTGCCCGGGGAAGAGTGTCCACACCTCAGGGCAAGGGCGATAGCTTCACAGAGGGGATGTGCTTTCATTCCGAACAAACACACACTTTACATATCAGAGGTAAAAGATTTTATTATCCCATGGATGTTTCCTAGGAGGTAAGAGTCCTACCAGACAAAATATACAAAGCATTTTGTGTTTTCTTTCTAGACAACTGCATTCTCACCCTATGAAACAGCAAACACATTAGTTCATCTTAAAGAACCAGGGCTTGTCCTTACAGCTGCGGGGTTGCACAGAGTTAGCATATTCAATGACCAGTTAATTCATGCAGAATCAGAAGGAAGGGGGAAAAGGTCTGTGCGCTCACCTGAGTGCAGGCTTAAGTGCCTAGAAACAACGAGAAACACAGGGCTTAAATTTACCATTTTGCGGTACTTCCACCAGGCAAACCAATTCCCTAACTCGCTTGTCATCCACTTCAAAATGAAAGGTTAGAGCTAATACAGCAAGTTATATTTGGAAAAAGACAGCTGTACTATCGAAAAGCAAACACCCCTCTGGCAGTGGGAAACTTTTCTTGCCAACCTGCACGAAGTGCATGCAATTCTTCATTTTACATCAAGTTTAAAGCAAGAGACCAACGCCTCCTCCTCTACCTGTTAAAATTTAATATTTATGGTTGACTCTACATTTATATGAAAAAATAAATTCTCAACCTCTAAGGACATAATAATTCCTATTGTATTGGGTGACTATTTTGAGATACTTTTTTGTTCTCGTGTAATTAGCTCACAGTATTACTATTAAAAGTTTTACTCTAAAATATATTCACTTTTTTTGGTCCTGCTGAATTAATGATTGTACTTGCATTTACTTTATCCTTCCTCTTTCTAAAACAACAAGCTCATTTCAACAGATGAACAAGTCCAGATTTGCTGGAAACCAATTAACAAGAATGTGCCAAGCTGAACCTCACCCTGTTCTTTCAAGCCAAAAAACTGCCTGCATTTTAAAAACCTAATTAGTTTTAACTATATTTATGGATCAGAGGGAAGAATATTTACTCGGCAATTCTTCTCTCCAATGATCAATAGAAATGCAATTTTGTTCACACAATTTCTCTGCAGTATATTGATGCACTGAATCTTGCCTTGTATTGATATCTGTACTACAATGGTGCCTTCAGATGATGTGATGTACGGCTAGGCTACAGGAATTACTATCAAAACAGCTTTCATCAGAGGAGTTATACAAGAATACTCTTTCTCAAAACCAAAAAAAAGATCTGCTTCTGTACTTGCCAGTAACTACCGATTCTGCTGCTGACACCACTTTCCACACAGGCATGGCACCCATCCGCGCATAGATGGGATCTCGACAACTCAGAAGAAAGACCCACATGAATATAACTAATCTTCCCAGGCAAGAGGAACTGGCCAGGAGAGACATGGGCTGGAATAAACCACCCAGCTCCATCAGCAACCATGGCCTATAGACGGGACATCGGCAGAGCTTTGGCAGCATGCATCAAAGACTCACCTCTTTATTTATTCAGGCAAAGTGACAGCAGATCTGCTCAGGATCCACAGCAGATGTGACTTGCATGTTATAGTGAAGCCTGAAGGAGTGTATCCTGGTTGGCTTCAGGTATGCCACCCCAAATCAGCCACGATTTGAGTTTCTCTACAGAGAAGAGGCAGGAAAAGGCTACGCAGCCTTGTGCTTCACCCCCTGTTCTGTGACCCCAGAGCAGTGCTGTGATCACCATGTCGTTCCCACCCCACGTTACCCCGCTCTGCCCACCCTTCCAGCATCCTATTTCTTGGCCATCCTTTCTACCCCAAACCTGCTCCCAAAAGAAATTCCTGTCCTGTGGCACGGAAGAGGCTGCATTCACTCCAAGGCTATCTCTGACCACTGCATAAATTTAAGCCCAGCAAAATGTCTCAGGTAGGCAGTAGGGAGAAAAGATAAGAGAATCAACTGTGAGGCCACGACAGACCCAGAAGGTTAGAGCTTCACAAGCAGGGGAGGGAGTAAAAAAAGTAAGACAGATTACCATGTCTAAAAAGAGGGCTGAGAGCATGTGTGTGCAAGCAAAGCCAAGGAAGGTTACAACTAGGTAGTGGCCTCATGATTTTTTGCAGATAACAGTTTCAACCACAAAAGTGTTTTCAAAGTGACGAATACGATGGCAGTTCCCAGCCTCACGTCGACTGATACCTAGAAGGGATTAAAAGAGAGAGAGACAGGGGGAGAAAACTCAACAAATGTTCATTTACAAGAGCTGCATTAAGTGAGGGAAGGAAAGCAGATGGGATGCAACCGCTGAACACTGAAATGCGGGAACAACACAGCCTGTATGAAAAGCAGCATAATCTCTTCTTTGGAAGAATAGCCACATTATCTAGGCCTTAGTCCTGCAGTAAGAGCTGCCATGAGCTGGGGGAGCCACATAGAAACAGCTGGTTTCAGCTGACAGCATCTCACTGTTATCTCAGAGACCAGAAAGCCTCACAAAACCAGCAGAAGTCACAGGCTGGTACAGAGCACAGCCCTGAATGCAGCCAAGGCAGGCTTAAAATTGTCACCCTCTGGCCTGTTTGAACCATCATACGCACTAATCCTGCCACGGCCTCAGCCTCTCTGGAAAACAAGGAATGCTCCCCATGTCCTTAAGCTGTTTCAGGTTAGGCTTTAAATGTACCAGTATCTAAACCAGTATCTGAAACCAAGTAACTACAGATACTGAAACTAAGGAGTTTTTTGCAGGACATTAGCATTTGTATATAAGATATATACTGCTGATTTTCATGAAATCATTTTAAAGTAGTCTAATGTTCCCTCCTCACAACTTTTTCCATATTATTGGGAACTTAATTAATTAAAGGCAATTAGCAGATCTAATCCGCTCTGAATAGCTGCCACTGAAGCAGGTATCTACATTAGGGAAATTTTCCAAACAGTTCCCAACAGTACTGCTATTAGTTCAGCCCCAGGAGTCCACATGTAAATGAACTCTTGGCTCCTGCAAGCATTTTTATTAATGATTCTGTTAGGCCGATAGACACAGCAACAGAAACACTTAAAGCAGCCAGCACCCATTTGCAGCATCATCATCACAGGGCGGGGGTCAGCTGAATTAGATGGGGAACACCTCAAAAGATCTGTGTGCTTACAGCCACAGGGAAACCTCCCCTCTCGCCATGAGGAGGCCAGCATGGCTGTTACAGCAGCAATAACGACTGGGATGCAGGGCCAAAGCGAGTTAGGGCAACTGAAAGCTGCAAGGCTCTTACGTCTCCTCGCGCTCCTCCGCTTCAGCCTGTAGGTCTCCTTGCCGCTGCAGAGGCGGTAGATGAAGGAGCCGAGCTGCTCCATGTCACTGACGTGCTCCGTTGCGATCATCTCCTCCTGGATGATGTATGTCTGAGGCAGGTATGTCCCTTTCTGAAATGACACAGTTTCCACCAAAAGCATGACCAGTGCCATGATCTATTAAAAAAGACCTGGCTCACACAGAGTGCCAAAGACAGCCAAACCTGGGGGAACTCACTGTCTGAAGGCTCAGGCTGCACTTACTGAGGCTGGTTAATGTGCTTGCCTGTCCTTGCATTGAACTGTCCCATGCTACTAGCACAGGGCACACAAAACAGGTTAGTTTCAAAAACTGAAACTCGGATAGGGGGTGAAGCCAGTGTAGGATCAACCCTGTTAGAAACTAAACCCAGTTTCGCAGGAGGGTGTGCAAAGCTGTAACTCTGAGAGCACGACAAACCCATCTGGAGAGGGATCAAGGCTCAAGTGAAATGCCAGAAGCTCCATCGAAAATGTGCATTTTACTTTTACCTCAACAGGCAAAAGCCCCAAACCCCAGCCCTGCTAAGATTCCAACAGATTCCCAGCCTTTCCACATTTCCCCCTTCTCTGTGACACATTCAGCACAACCCCAGTGACCTCCTGCCCTTACAGCCTGCAGTAATGGGAAGTAGAAATGGGTCATGAGCACACGTGAGCTCCCTGCTGCTGAGGTGGCTATGAAGACCAGGGTGGTGAGTGGGGTGCTTGGGGGGCAAGACTTAGGAGAGAGCCACCAGGGGCTGGAAAAAATGGGAGAGAGAAAATGGAGGAGCTGGGAGCATCCCAGGGATGGAGGCCACCTCCTTCGCTGCAGGAAAGATCTCAGCAGCGAGGGCTCTGCAAGCTGTGCCCGACCTCGTAGAGGCAGTGGGCTGGAGGTGCCCAGGTGCTCAGGGCACCACGGGGGCAATAAGCAGCCGTGCTACAAGTACAGCTTGGGGTGGGGGCCACTTCTGAGCACACTAGATGCTAACCAGGCCATGAAGCAAAGACTCATTTATGGTCCCTTTTAAGAAGAGAAAAAGAAATAAAAGAATCAGCAGATCCTGAAGAAGGGGCCAATATAAATATAAGTAGGGGGAAAAGCAAGCAACAGCAGCACAATTTCAAACTTCATCTCTTCAATTTCTACCACAGGGCTGGTTACCTCCACAGAGACGTACCTGGAAACACACTGCCTTAAGTTTGCGCCGTGCTGTTAGGCTGGCATAGCCTTCTGGATCGATAAAGCTCTCCGCTAGTGCTGGAGCAGCAGACTATTAGTGGAAGTCTGTATTACACTAACACAACAGTTCTACAAGAAATTCAATTATTGATTCTTGGTGGGAGAGTGCAGGAGAGGGCACACAATACGTGCAGTTACTGGCACAAGCTGTCATGTTAACATATGGGGTTGGGGCTCAGGATTTGCCATATCTTCGACATGGCAAGAGGTCTTAGTAACAGACGCGCGCAATTTAGTTTTTTCATTGTTTTAGATTTAGATAGCCATGGGAGCTGAAATAGTCAGGAATTGTTGCTCCTCCATCACAGGACTGCACAAAAAGCATGACACCTTCAATTCTCTGCTAGCAGTTTCAAGAAAACTAGAGCTCTAAGCATTTCCATTGGGAAATTAATCTTGGGTTCTACAAAAGATGTGGATCATCCATCACTTAACTGGGTCATCTCCAGCTTCCTGCTGCTGCACAGTGGGAGCATCCCTCCGTCCTTTTCTCTCAGATACTCATGCAGCCCTGTTCACTGAACCATTACACCTATCCAGACACAAGTCTGCAAGAAGCAGCACAGCTGCCACTTGCAGGCAAAAAGCTCAGATATGAGAGGCCTGGTAAGGCATACACGGTGACAGCAGGGCTGAGACCTGAGCACAGCCAGCACACGGCACCAGGCTGAGCAAAGGGCAAAGGGGTTCACTGAGTCCCTCTGCTGCCACAGTCTGCCGGAGCAAACAGCTAACATTATTTGCTGGACTGAGGTTTGGTCCTAGAGATATGGTTGAAGCCTCCAAACATCTTCAAAACTAAACTTCCAGCTGGAAATTAGTCTCATTCACTGGGGACTTGGCTGGATTCAGAGGAGCAGAGAAAGCAAAAGGAGGACCAAGAGGAGAAAGGACCAACACAGCTCATCCAGCATCGAAACAGGAGCACTTCAGAGAAGGGGACCACATCATCAGGCAGTGAAGGTCCCTGCAGCAGGGACCTGCCCTCTCTGCCTGACACAGGCCACTGGCATGGCTGCACCTGTGGACATGTGGGCCACAGGCTTACAGGATAATTCAGCTGGGAAGGGAGTGCAGGAGGTCTCTGGTCCAACCTCCTGCTCAAAGCAGGGCAGCTGTGAGATCAGACCAGGTTCCTCGGGGCTTTATCCAATCTGGTCTTGAAAATCTCTGGTGATGGAGGCGGCACAACCTCTCTGGGCAACCTGTTCCACTGCTTCACTGACAAGTGAAGTGCTTCACTGCTTCCTCATGACAGGAAACTTTTTGTGAGCTCAAGACCAAGCTAAGCACTTGAAAACAGCATCTCTAAAGTGCATGTTAAAACGTGCATAGACGGATTGGACACTTGCCCATCCCAATAATCAGGAAGTTATTTAAACCCACGTCTGCTTTTATACTTTTTAAAGAATTAAGTTCATAATGGTCTAAGACCACCTTAACTGTATTTTTATCCTCCTTTTTAATTCAATTTCTGATAAAAGACAAAGCATCATTTTCAATGCCTGTAATTTTAAACCTGTTATTTTAGGATGTGATGGGCATTTGCAGTCTCCCAGTTCTTTTCTCAGGCTCTACTATCAGCCTGCACAATTCTCTCTTTTCCATTTCCCTGTGCCCCAGAGACTGGTCACCTGCCATGGTGGCTGGTTTGGAGTGCGTTGTAAATAAATGTGTGTTGTACCCCAGTGGTGTTCGCAGCACATTTAACAGATGGTCAGAATGGATGAAATTGGGAGGACTGCTGGGAAACAAGCTGAGAGTTTGACAAGGACCGGAGATCAGGCATCTCCCAAGGCACAAGCTTTCACCTGTCAGCTTAACCCTATGAAGTTCATCACACTGCATGCAGCAGCAAGTGACTGCAGGGAATTAGAGAAAGAGTTAGACTGTTTTTTTCTTCTAAACAGACCCTCTTGGAAGGGAGTAAGAGAGCCAGACTCAGTGCTTTGCTTTACCTTCTGCAGCCTTAAAAATCCTGGGTTTTTCTTCCTGCTGTTAAGATTAAATAGTGCTCTATTTTAAGACTGTTTTCAGTCACTGCAATACACCAGCATGGGCTTCTGAACTGAACAAAACTGCTGGTACTAGACCCAATTAATGCCTGCTGAGAGCAAAGCTGCATTAGACCAAATGCTGTGTTTCAGCCCTCTGCAAAGCAAGGGAAGCAGCACAGATTCCAACCCCAAAGGGGTAAAAGCAGAAGGCCTGGTGCTCCCCATGCGGTACTGCAAATGGCAAAATGCAGCGGCAGAGTGAAAAGAAGGCAATTCCCCCCCCCAGCTTGATTCAGTAAACACCAGGGGAAAGGAATCTGCTGTTTCTCTGAGCTACCCTGGTCAGGTTCATCCATCATGCCTGTGTTACTGTGCTGTCAGCAAAATTAATATTTCAGCTACAACCCCCGAAGCCTTCACTCTACATGAAGACTCAGCTCTGTCAGAGCCAAGGCTTACTTCCACAGACACTGTTTTCTGTTTCCCAAGAGATTCTAACTGGCACCCAGGAGCCAACTCAAGAAAAGCACACAAAATAAAGCAGGACTGCAGCTGTACCTTCACATTAACCAGCAGCTCCCACAGGTTACGTGGAGGCATCACGATAGTGGTGTTCAGCTCGATGACGTAGCATTTATCCAGCGTTATGTCATGATAAGCTGTCAGACCCTGTGTTCCAAGCAGAGAAATTAAGGAATTGAGACCTTCTCAATGAAATATGGCTATGAAGATGGGTGAAAAGAGGCTAAGGTGAGGAGCACAGCAGGAAGGAGTTGTTCACCAAATCAGAAGCACTCCAGTCTGAAGCACCCCCAACCTGCCCTAGTGAAGCCCTCGGTTCCATTCACTGTGGGAAACACTCTTGGTGAACAAGAGTTTGCATTTCTCTTCTGCATTTTCCCTCCCCTCTCCATGCACCTCCCCACTCCTCCTCACACAGCCGCAGGCACCCAGCTCGCCCCCTGAAGGCTGTGCCAGTGGCTCTCCCGTATCCCACCATAAACGTCCTTCAACCACCCACTCCATGCCCAACGTTCAGTAACACAGGCACATCCAACCCGATCACAGGGGAGGCCCTCCTGCTGCCTCCTGACTTCAGCAAGCATTAACCTCACACCGATGTTAAATAGCCAAAAGGAAAATTCAGGGAAGATGGGAAATTGCTTTAAGCAATTAAAGTCCAAGGACTTCCCTACCAAGGCCTAACACGCAAGATGAGCAGGTTGGAAAAGCTCAGACAAGGTCCTGAGAAGGAGGACAGCTCAAAAACAGGATCATCATACAGATATGTGACAACAGCAATACAGTGCACAACCATGGTACACCATGCTGGTGCACCCCAGCTCAGCTCCATGCTATGCCCAGAAAGACTCCAAGAATTTCTTACTCGCTGGAAGTCATGGATGATATCTGCAGGATCGCTCCCTCCAAACTGCGGCACTGGGACATTGATTTGCTCATAGTTCTCCTCAATGTAAATCTTGACGTCTTCATGCAGCTCCAGCTGCCCCTTGAATGGTGAATACAGCGAGTCTTCATAAAGGACACCGCAGTGAAACACACTCTCACGGGGAAGCTGTGGGAATGAAATCCAATTGGAGATAAAACACATAGACACCCCACGCCCCATTAACAACTACAGCCAACACAGGAAGAAATGTCCCCTAACTGGTAAAAATACTTTTCAAACAGGCACTTGAGAATATTTCAAGATCTGTCTGTTGGCCAGAAAATGTTCTTGATGAAGGTAGTGCAAAACACCCTTGTGAAATGACCACATCTCCCTTTCTGCTAGCCAGGTCCAAAGGGAGGAAAGGATTCCTTGTGGAATTTCACATGGGGTAATTCAGAAAGGTAAAATGTCTGTCAGTAGGCTCTTAAATTTCATGACTGGGCTTTTCAGATCCTTCCATAGATACAGCTTCCAGCAATTGCATTTTTATGCATAAGGCATGTAAGCTTGAAGCAAGTAAAGCATCACTTCTAACGGCACTTGTAGCTCGTCTGTGGCAAATGCACAAGACAAAATCAGGAGCTGCTGCCCTCCAGCACTCCAGAAGCACAAGCTACAGGCAAGAGAGCTACCACAGGGCTAGCGATGAAGTCTGAGCGCTAAGGTCCCCAAACCATCCCTAACTATGTTGAACGGGCTTTGACATGTAATTGCACATAAGCTGTCATTTGGGATCACAGGCAGGCAGTGGAGGTGACAGCAGGCGGCCCCAAATTGACCTGCTGACATTTCCCAGCACTGTTCAGCATGCATTGAGGGTAGGTTATTGACTGGTTGATGGACCAAACGCTGTTCATCACCTGGTCGATAACCTACACTTGATACCAGGGGCTGCCACCCAGTCATAAACAAGTGCCTGCACCAAAATCCCCACATGTAGGTCTGTCATATTAATACTGGTGCATGGGAGGGTTGAGCAGCCCTACGGTTATCACGGGGTTTCCAGATCAGATATAAATGAGCACAGGTAATAAAGAATTGATGCCTCTGAAAACAAGGATTGCAAATTAATTTGACAGCACGAACATGTATGGAGCAAGGAAGTGTATAAAAAGACTATATCGCTGAGTGGCTAAGTGCTGGCTGCAGAGCGGAATGCTGCCAGCGGTCCTGGGAGAGCTCATTCACTAATAGCTGCTCCACAGCAGAATGAGGTCTTCAGTGCAAATCGATGCTCTGGGGTTTCTTGGCTAAACACTCAGCAAGCCATGGAGCTCAGCAGTTTCCTACTTAAAAAGCAGCTCTACTGTGTCTCATTCCCCATGCTCTGACCCACCGCTGCTTAAATCCACAATGCAGCAGGCCCAGTGCCTCTGCCAGGCCAGGCTTTGCAAGGCCTACATGCAAGAAAAGGTGCTGAACTTAACAGAGGTTGTAGGTCCACCTGCCATACCATCTCCAGCTTACTTTTCTATTCTCTACTTGCTTTATTAATAGCAGCACCTATTTTTGTTATGCCTACAGAGTTTCTCTGTGCTAGAGCCTAAAAAAAACATTGCAAAAAGCTGTTTTGTCTTGCCTGTACCCTGCTGCTCTCTCCAGCACTTGCTCCACCCTCACAACCAGACACGCTTTAAAACTAGTTGACCATGTAACGTTGGGTTTACAAAGCAGAACTTGCAGGATATTTTTAAAGAGTTGAAAACCAAAACACAACAGAGGAGAAGAGGAGGATTTCTAGGAGGCCCTTCCTGACAGTTGGGATGGAGGTGATCTTGAACCCACTGCTTCAGACATGCCCATCTGCGGTGCCCAGAAGTACTGGTTCCTGAATCACTGCCATGAAAAGCAAGAAACAGCGGCACCAAATCAAAGGTTGAAGCAGCTTCTCTGGCTGCTCCGGGTCAAGGAGACAGCAGTCCTTCCTGACACTCCCATACCTGGGTGATGAAGAAGTATCTGTAGACATACATCGATGCAAAGACCAAGCCGAGGAGCAGTACGAGGAGACCCATGGTCAAGTAGCACACCCCGCTGAGCGATGACCTCCGGCCCTGCACCGCGGGAGCCTGCTCCTCCTGCAAGGCAAAAATGAGAGCATCAGTCAGCTGCTGCTGCAAGGGACCAAAAATCAACAATATTTCATTTAAAGGTGGCACATGAGCTTGTGGCATGCAACTGAAGAACGCAGGCACGGTCCTGCAACTTGACTTCACATCTGGAAGCATTCTGGCTAAAGTAGAACACTTTGTATGCATTTTCCTCTCTCACTGCCCCATATATATTTATATATGGATGTGTGTGAACATACAAATATACATGTATGTTCTGCTTCCTACCAGAACAAAATCAGGCTTTGTTTCAGTGGTGATAAGGATCAATCAAAAAAAGGAAATCAGGAAGAAGGATCAGGGATACAGAAGTAACAATTAACTGGCTGCTGAATAAAACTGCATTTCTTTTGTATTTATACTCAGTTTTTCTGGTTGAAATGCTGCCACTGTTGCAGCATTCTTCAGGGGAAATTTTCAAGGTGGAAATGACTGGTCTGAGAGAGGTACCTACTGGTACCTGACTGGTGGGGTGAGCCTACCCAAACAGCTGTGCTGATCACCTCACCTTCATTGTCAAGCAGATTCCTGCACACCTCCCAGGAACATGCAGGGTGGTCAGAGTATCAAAAGATATCTGCTTTTTTCAGCGTGCTGTCTGACCTATATAGGCAGGAGTCAGCTCACCCTGTTACACCCGTCAAAAAGGAGGGCAGTGCAACAGCAGGGCTACCTCTTGGGGACCATGCATCCCAGCCCATGATGCTCTTGCTTTTCTTGCCAAAATAACCCTCCCAAACCTTAAGCGGAGGATGTAAGGTATTTCAGAAGCAGATGAAAGAAATCCTTTCACAGATGCCCCAGTTTCCACCCAGAAAATTGCAAAGCTACCCTCAGATGAGCAGGCAGACAGAGGAATGACACCAGGGAGGGCTCCTGCAGATCATCTCCCTCTCCTGTGAGGGAGTCTGTGATCTGAGGTATTTGATTAGAAAAACACTCTCTCCGTGGCTAGGCAGAGATTGATACAAGCTGGAGGAGCAGACGTAAAAGAAAACAACAGCCTCTCATTTCTAAGATACATCACTTTTATACCCATGATATCAGCAAAGGAGGAGGTGCTTCTCCAGAGCAGCATGGCCAAAACTCGCAGGGTGGTACAGGTGCTGAAGCCCCAAGGCCCCTGACCAAAGAGCTTTGGTAGAGCTGCAGTTCTAGCACACGTCCAGGAGAAATTAATCTATATTTATTTCCCCTTCATCCCAGCTTTGGAAAGACCTGCAGCACCCCGACTCACTGCCAGCTCCCTACACTGAAGGATCAGTGTTTAATCAGGTTGTGGCCACTCCTCCAGCAAACAAAGGGATGAGCAAACTGAAAAATAAAGCATCTGAAGTTCAGCTTCTCTCTTTCCCTTCCCCTCCTCCTACAGATGAGGGGTGGCAACTGTGACAAGCCACAAAGAAGAAAAATAAAATTACAATTCTGTTTAAAGGTTCTCTGACATGAACTGCTCAGATGGGAAAGTCATGCTGTATGTCAAGTGTTTCACGAAAACAGATTTCCCCAGATACTTGTCATCAGAGAAACAGCGCAGACAGTGGGGGTGAAAAGGAAAGAAAAGCTCTCCTGCTACTAACCACTGAAGCACAGCAGAGAAAATGCTTAACGCTCCGCAAGAGAATCACATCCAAAAGGCGTCAAGTTCCCATGATGGATAACGCACTGCTCGCTGCCTCGAGGAGCTGCAAGTGCTACCTCCCTACCTCCCCGGCGAGCCTGGGGAGAGGGTTCAGAAGAAGCCTCTGAAAAGAAAAACTTTGTCTGAAGAATGGCAGGGAGGGACAAATAAGCCCTTGCTGGTTTGCTGTTTGCTAAGCAGGTCTGTGCTCTTTGCACAGCCAAGGCCACAGCGAGACATCCCACCCCTCGCTGCAAAAGGAGATAGGTTCGGCTCTTTACAAAGCCTGCCTGGCTTAGGGAGAAACACCTGAGCTTTGCATTTCGGGAGAAGGTGGGGGAAACTACTCAGAGTTTTGCCCTGGGAGAAGCTATGAAACACCAGGAAAAAGAAAACTCACAATCTAAGGGAGGAAAGAAAAACTCAACAGCCACTTTTCTGATGGAGCAGCAATGAGGGCAGTGAGGTTAAAAATGGTGTCATGCAGGCCAAGGGAAACAGTTAACCACCACCTTGCAATATATGGTGTAAAAATCACTGACACAAACCTTCCCTGAAATGTACATCTTCTCCTTCCAGATCTAGAGGCCACTAGCCTTTGTCACTACGAATGAACCATAATTTAAAAGCAACTAACCACATGTCAGTCAGCAGCTGAGCTTTGGGCTGGAGGCATTTTAGTGCGGACAGACGGCGGAAGGAGCCGTGCCCAACCTGCTCTAGCAGCATTTCAACGGGGATCAGAAAGCTCCACCGGCCTGGAAGAATCCAGGAGGCTTCTTCCACAGGCTGCTCCCTGCCCGTGGCACAGCACACGTCCTTCACACAGGACAGCCTCTCCCTGCAGCAGAAATGGGAATATTTTAAAAACAGAAAATCCATCACAGTTGATTTCCACCCATTCTTGCCATAGGAATGCCTGGATCCCCAGCACAGGAGCAGTTTTCCCTTAAGCTAACCTTATTATAAACGGAACCAGGCTGTCCCAGCAGTGAGATGCAGGAACGGCATCGCTGCTGGGAAGACCCAGGCCACCAAAGGCAAACAAAACGTCACACTGCGCTCGTGCGGCACTGCGGATTTGCGGATTTTGCAGATCAAGCAGCATTGCCGACCCTCATGAATTTCTGTGGTGGGGACATGAAACAAGATTCAGCAGCATGGTTCTCCTGGAGAGCAGATCACGCCTTTGAGACGCGTGTTTTCACCGAGGGCAAAAATCAAAATATTAACACACAAAAGCGCTAACAGTGTTCACCAGATGTTTAACAATATTTTGTAAGAATTCATTAACCAGATGCTCTTCTTGCAACAAGCCACCCTACCAATTTTCTGCCTCAAGCACACATGGTTTTTTGGTCATGAGAATTGGAAAGGCTGGGGTCAAAAACATCCCAGAGGCAGGGACAGGTATTTCAGTGCAGCCAGAAGAGGCCACGGTCACCGGCCTGCGTGTGGGAGCTGGCAGAGCTCCTTCCCCCGCGCAACCCACGGGGAAGGCACAGCTTGCTCTTCCTCCATATGGGGAAAGCATCCATCTCTCAAGGAGAGCGCCTGCGTGTCTTGGTTTTCTGCCAGGCATTGTCCTGCTAATACTTCATCCCACCGGGCGAGAGACAGAGGCAGCTCCAGCATGCGAGCCTGAATACCCAGATGTGCTGAGTCGGCTCCAGCGTGCAGGCATGATTGCTTCGCAGACGCTCAGCCCAGCACTTGGCAGCAGGCAGGATATTGGAATATAAAAAGGGATTCCTTTTCTTGGATAAAACAGGATATTCAATACGCTTCAGCACCCTGCCTGCTCGCAGGGACGGTGCAGGAACAGAGCGCAGGCAGCAGATACCCAAATGGGAGAAGATGAGGTTATGCTACAGACCGTTTGGTAAAGGAAGCTTGAAATTAGTCTGGAAAAGAAAAAAAAAAACTCCTAATTCGGTCTTTCAGGATTTTGTTCAGACTTTCAGGGCTTGCTGAGGACACGATGCAGGGAAACCATCACGCCTGCAGGGCACTGCTGAGGGCTCCTGCTGCTGAGCAAAACCCCTCTGGCTTCCCAGCACTGCAGAGATGGGGTCGAGAAGAGTCTGCAGCCTCCCAAGCCACCAGGTCAGCAGCAGCTCCAGCCCCCTGTGGCCAGGGAAGGCGAGAGCCCGCAAGCATTTGCACCGGGCTGGAAACTGCTCACCGCCTTTCACTCCCAAGTGCCTGTGACTGGGCTTCAGCAGCACCTTGCTCGCTCTCTGCATCCTTCCCCAGCCCATGCACAGCACTAACGTCCACATGAGAGATTTTCTTAAAGGAAGGTCTGTGCAGATTCCCAGTGGGACGGCTGTGGCCCAGTGTCCTCCATCTTTTTGAAGAACTTACCCTTTTAAAAAAATATACAGAAGTCCTTGGAGGTCCTGGGCCATTGGAAACACAACCCTAGTGCAAGCTGCCAGCAAGAACTTGATGAGGTGTCACCTTTGATGTCTTAGGAACACAGTACAGGCTTATGAAAAATAGGTATTTGATCCAATCTCTCTTCCTCACCATCTTGCTGAAGATGACAAAGTGCGGAAATTAAAGGTGTCATGTCTTGCCTTGCTCCCTCCTGACTCGCATCCCGCCTCAGCAGAGATGGGCTCAACTCATGCCCTTTTCCTGTTTCTTCTGCTTTTGAAACAGCTCTGTCTGCCTCCCTTTGTCAGCTGCTGCCAGGAGATCAAAACAGTATAGCAGCTTCTCCAGGAAAAGAGTTAAGGGCGTTCAGCTTTTCAGAGCTTATCAGTTTTCTCTACTCCATTTCCTCCAGAATGACATCTAATTACATAGAGAAACATCGCAGCCATCACTTCTCTCAAAGTCTTCCCCCCTCTGGTTGCTCTGAGATTTGAGACATTCTCCCCCCATTTTCATGTAACTTGCCATGAGTGTAAAATAAGCACATATATTCTTATCAATAACATAATATCCAAATAAGCCTAGAGCCAGATTTGCTTGTACACATCTTGTTGATTAAAGGATGCATTTGTTGAGTTCTCCATGAACCATTTTCCCCTGCATTTATGAATCACGCAGATTTCATATCTTTCATTTTAGACGTAGCAGGGCCTGATGAGCAGGGGACACAGCTTGGCAAGTGTCTAAATATACACCCCCAACAGGCAAAGAAGCTTGGGGCAACTAAAAATAGTAGATGTGATTTTGATGACTGACAAGTGAGGAGAGAAGTATGATGCAAAGTAAATATTCAAAGGGATGCAGTTTTGAGAGGAGCTCTATCTGAAAGGCAGTAAAACATGCCAGCCACCTCTAGGAGGCCGCTTGTTTTAAGGAAGCCGCCTGACGTGGAAGATGTGCTAACATAATTATAGCCACTGCCACAGGCAGCCATGGCTTCCTCAAAGGAAGCAGGCTCAAAACCTAAGAAACCCACATCAGAAAATCTAACTGATCTTGCTGTTTACTACTTTTTGGCAACTAAAGGCCAGTACGGACTGTGGGAAAATGAAAAATAGGTTGAAGGTCTCTACCTACAGCATACGAAGTCCGATATTTATGATACTGCTTTACAGAATGTAAGGACCTGCAGTTACAATACCTCTGATGACTTCAGATGGAAAAAAGGCAGAGCTGACTGCTGGTAAAATGTGATGGGATGACCAGAGCAAGCAGGGGCAGTTGGCCAGGGCTCGGGACTGGAGTGATGACCAAGCTAGAGCTCTGGAAAAGGATAAGGAGAGACCATGTGCGGGGAAAGGCAGATGAAGGAAGACAAGAAGCAGGAGAGGGACAGAGAGGTAAACCATCACAGCAAAGGCAGTTATGCTTGGAGGTAGGACAGGGAGTGAAATGAGGAGAAATACCAGGTGATACAGGTGGGGAACGGTGCCCTGGGAGAGAACCACAGGGGTCAGTGCTCAGCACCGGCAGTGACAGCTCTGAACGAGCCTGTGACCTGGAACAGAACAGAACAGGATGGCCTTTCCAGACTGATGGGCACTTCTAAGACTTTAGATCAGAAAATAGTATCTGTATGCATGCATACACACACACACACATATATATATATGGCACACAGTTTCCAAGGCAACTGAACTTCTGCATGCCGTACTCGAGCAGTGCTTGTGCAGGGCCACACAGCAGCACTTCCATGGAGAACACAGTTGATGGCTTTCGGACTCAAAGATGCCTGAAAGCCACAAAAAAAAAAAAAAAAAAAAAAAAACCCTGTAATTAAGAGACTATCACAGCTGAAGGCAAAAAGGTTGCAATAAATGAATCTAATCACATCTTTAAACGACACCACTGCACGTGACTAGCAACAAAGCCACCTGCCTCAGGAGTCACTTTGCAGCACTGGAAATTAGAATATCAAAAACAACCACTGGCTAATTAAAAACCACAGTGTTGTTGCTATACGACGAAGCCAGCAGGATGTTAAAAACGCAGCCTAGCATGTGAGAGCTCCTAAGCACTCAGTGATCACATTTTCCTTCTCCCCCGTCAGCAAGAGAGACATAAACCTCTTTTCTCCCTTTTCCATCTGATTTTTGAAGTTAGGGGCTGTTTCTTCTCCCTCTTTGTACAGGGGTGAGGAATTCATTTCTATATATTTTATTTTATTTTTTGGCAGAGGCGCAGCAACTTCCAGCTGGAGGTTTTCCAGCGTCCCTCTTCTATTTCCTGGGAGTAAAACCACTCAGGGCATTAGCAAAGCCAACAAAGCCTGTTGTAAAAATAAGGCTGTTCTTACAAGACACAGAGCTAGAGATCCGAGCGTCACACTGAACAGACAGGCAGACAGAGCAAAAATAAACAGCTGTGACAAAGAGGCAAAAAATGTCCCAACCTGGATGTTTAACAGTCTGACTGCCAAAATATGGATTTTGATAAACACGGCCTGATTTCCAGAAACCAACAGGAGCTGCAGCTGCTCACTGTGATGCTGGGGAGAATCAGCCCCGCGTCACCAAACCAGCTGCAGCGTCCCCAGCAGCCCCACCGCTGCAGCTAACAGGCTCTGGGGCACCTGAGCAGACCTCACCTGGGAGCAGGAAGAAGCAAACACAGCCAAGAGAAAGCCAGCGTTTCTTGCAAACCTAAAGTGGGGAGTTAAAAGAAAAGGGATTTTCCTCAGGAGCAGACAAAACACAAAGCTTTGGCACTGGGTCTAAAACCTAACCAGAGTAATTAAAGACAAAAGGCAGCTCAAGCAAGAGGGGAGCAGAGGGCTGCTCTGGGAGTACAGAAAGCTCTTAAACCAAGAGGCTGGCAGAGTTAAAGACAGAGACTTGATTCAAAGGTAAAGATGCATGCAGGTGGGCCAACACCTGACTCATTAAAAGACCTTTGACTGATGCCAAAAACATTCAAGTACATTGAGAAACTGAGGCAAGGAAATGGCGATAGCTTTCAGCTTGTTCTCAGCGTAGCGGGGTCTTCCTCCTCCTCCCAGGCGAGGCGAAGAGGGCTGCCCCCCGCTCCAGCCAGCTTTATTTCACTTACACGCGCAGCTCAGGAAGGAGCACGCCTCAGGCCTGGCGGCCCGCCATGTTGGTTCTGCTCCCCTCACAGCTCCAGTCACCCACGCATCGGGGGAGGAAGCTCTGGTCCTTGGGGTCTCATTGCCCTCAGAAACAGCTCTTGGGAAAAAATTATTCGTTATTCATGTGCTCAGGTTGGTGCCAAGCTAGGAAAAAGTCCAAGCCTCCACAGTAAGACACCTCCTAACGTGCCGCCAAAGTGAGGAGCCCTCACACAGCAGGACAGCAGGACCACGCACTCACATGCACAGACTTCCATCCTGACGGCCACATACTCACCATTTCCTACGTTCAAGTTGTACAGTTGCTGCAATATAAAACAAAACACACCTATGAATCTGTGCAAGAGGCCCAGTCGGTCGTGGGCATGAGCTATGAGGGCTAGTGACTGATTTTGCAAAAGGAGTAAAGGATCAGGTGCTGTCTCAGCACGTTTGAGATCAGAAAGTGCGACAGGGGAAAGACCTGCGCGCATCAAAAGGTTTTGCACAATTCCATGTGAAGTCATTCACCTCTAGCGAAGGCTCTGGATGAAGCACGGAGCAGGGTGGTGGAGCTCACCTGAACACTGTGGCTGGGCTCTGACCACTGCTTCCCCCAGCGAGCTCCACGTCCTGGCAGTTCTGGGGTCCAAACAGATGTGCAATTTAAAATTACAGCACCCACCTCTGAGCTTCTGCAGTCAGTCAGGCAGAGACAATCAAGAGCAAATTAGCCATTTTGGATGCCCCCAAGGGCAAGCCAAACACCGCTATCTGGTTGGGGCAAATTAAGATGTCTCTGTCCCTGATTATCCACCTCACTCTTCCGCTGGAGGTGGCTGATTCCCATGAAAGGCTGGCAGAAAGGTAGGCGCGGATGTGCCCAAGATGCTTAATAGCTGGACCAGCTGAAGCACCTTAGCAAGGAACTTGATCTCAGGTTACAACACTTGCCGTTCCCTAAAAATCAGTCTCACACTGTAAAACGAAATCACTGCTCCCTTTCAGAAATGTTGACAGTGCTTACCTCTTCTCCTCCCTACAGCAGCATGGGAAAACCCTGACAGAGTCAGTCCTACACTTGAAAATTCACCACAAAGAAATGGTGTCTAGTTTAACAATAGCAAGAGAGAGGAGACAAATTTGCACTTCTCAGCTTTATTGTTCAATCTGACTTCAGCGAGTGGCCACAGCAGCAAGGAAGACAACTCTGCAAAGTAAATCCAGAGGGACGGATTAAACAAACAACAGCAAACAAGCAAAAAAGCAAAAAAACACATCCTACCACACTGTCCTCCCTCAAACGGTAACATTGGTATTAAATATAAATGCTTATGTTCCCCCACATCAACTGGGAAGAAAACACCAGCTCAGAAGTGAAAATGCATTTTCCATCTCCTGTAAACCCATTAACGAGCAAAGACTTGGTAGCACAGAAGCAGGAATTGCAAAAACACGCACAAGAACAACCCCTTCTTTAGAAGTTTGGTCTCTCCAGCTGCACACTGGGTGCTCGCTGCTGTACAGGAGTTTCCCTCGTCAGAGCAGCGATAATGACAACTACCAGGGACCTATAGCATTACAGTATTTTTGCATGCGGCTTATACAGAGCAGCTGCCGCTTGCTTACATTTGGTTCATTTGTTCCTTTTAAAACTGCTTCTTTTTAAAGACGTTTCTTAGTTTTCTGTGTTTTACCAAAGACCTCACTGTGCCCAAAGCAGGTAAGAGCAACAGCTTCCTTCCACGTAAAGAACACCTACGTGCAAAGCTGCACTAGCTTAGGCTCTCCTCCAGCTCTGGGAGAATATACATCTCTAGACGGAGATTTCATGTTTCTCTATCTGCAGCTCTGCAGTCTACATCTCTTTGGTGAAAGAGAGCTCCGTGTTTCCAAATTCAGTCCCATTTATAATGTTTCTGCCAGAAATAGTCATTCCCTCTCTTAATCTCCCCTTCCAGTTTTAGCCAGATCCTTTGTCATGCTCAGCTGGAATATCAAATATCAATGCCTGGAGTCCAGTAAGATACTCAAGTCTCGCTTTTCACTAGAGCAGATCCTGTAAGGGTCCAGAGATGTTTTTCCAATTCCGTCCTTTTTCTCCCCTCCCAAGCACCCCCAAACCACGGCGAACCCACGACAGTGCTCCTTTCAGCCCACATGGACATGGGAAGGTTGGGGAAAGGCCAGGAATAACCCGAGACACCAAAGCACAGGCTGGGGCAGCTCCGCAGCAAGGGGGCTGGGAAAGCCCACCAGATAGCTGGGCTGATGTGCAGCCTGCAGAGGGACCACACAGACAGACCTGCTCTGGGCAGCAAACGAGCCCTTGTGAGCAGCGTTTTCTGCCTCCCAGACTAACAGGAAGGGCGTGATCCCGAGCCCACCAAGAGGAAGAGTCTCAGGGAATGTGGATGAGATGAAAGGCGTGAAACCACAGCCTTTATGACTGAAACCGACAGTGAAACATCAATCGCACCCACAGGGCATCACTGCGTGCATCCTGGAAAGCCCCTCAAGCTCTTGTGCTTTGACCCGCTGCCAAGGTGTTCCCGCGGGCTTGCCAGTATCTGCAGGCAGGGAGAGCTCCTTCCAGCCCTTCTGCTTCGGTCACAGAGCCCTCCACTCCCACCAGCCAAAGCTAGCAGTCAGGGCGTGAGCAGATACCGTCCTCCCCTCCACGTTCATCTTCCCAGCAAGCAGAAGATGAACACAATCGTGTGCACTGTCTCAGCACAGCCTTTTCCATACACACAACAACAGGTTTGGCTTTCTGCTTCCTCTCCCCAAAGGCTTCTGCAAAAGCATCCCCTGACGCACACAGACTTCTCATCCTCAACAAACTGTCCTGGTCCCCACAGGCCCCTGGTCTGTGGCGCGGCGTTTGCTGTCAGAGATGCTGCACCTTGGGTCGGCAGGGAGGAGCGTTCAGCAGGGATCTTGGCACGGAGAGCTGAGCAGCCGGTCTCTGTTACGTATGGAACGAGGGGGGTGAGAGAAGTCTCTCCCTCCGGTTCTTATCATTTACCCCTCGTGGAGCAGAAGACTTTAATGAAACCCAATGAATCACAAACGCATGGAGCGTATATCCCAAAGCCTTTAATGATACAGCAGATATATGTATTTCCGTTCCAGACTCTAAATCTGGAGTTCAATTAAAATTCACTGAATGCTATGTTGCATCCGAGAAAATATTTTCCAATAAATACAACAAATTATTTTACTGACTGCATAACCTCAAACTGCCTTCTGCTTGAGGCTGATACATCCTCCCAGCTTCTGCTAATGACAACAAGATTGTTTCTTTTATAAGCCCTTAAAATGTTATAGTTGTCTCAAAATTACACGGATTTTCTGACTGAGTTCAAATTGCATGTTCTTTCCAATTCAAACCGAGCTGCACAGCAGAGAAACACAAGGCCCATCACATGCAAGCTTGCTGTCAGGGCTCCTCACCTACTACTTTTCAGGACACGTTAGTACCACAGACATCTTCCTGCCTGCCACATCTTTGCATTTACCAAGCACCTGCCAAAATTCACAGGCTGCGGAAGCCGCTGCTGAATCATTTCCCAGCTCTTGCTCCTATCATTGGGATTGAAGCTGTGAGATCAAAGAGGAAAGGAATGCAGAGCATCTTGTTTGCATGTCACCAATGCCATTTTGCTGCAAGGCAGCTCGAGCAAGACACACACAGACAGGAATTATTGGCAGCAGGAGAGAGCATGGCAAGAAGGCCCGACGCCTGAGAGATCGGCCTCGCAGGTCGGATGTTTTACAGAGCAGCACGCCCCCTCGGTCCAGCTATGTACAAACTACACCCAAACGACCATTACCGAAGAATCCAGTGACATAAATATCCTGAAAAATAACATCAGGAACAGGCCACCTTGTCAGTGGATGTGCTCACTGAACATCCTCCTGTTACACCAACTCACCGCAACCTGCTCCTGCTCTTCTGCCACGATCTGACGCTGATTTCCTCACATGCCCATCTGCTGGAATTAAGAAACTGTTGAAGAATCTTTGTTTTAAATTCACATTTTTAAGTTCCTCTGTAGATCTTGTGGGCTTAAAAGAACAACACAGTGCTCCCCAGGAGGCAGAGAAACACCCAAGGCAATGAAAAGAACCCAAAATATATTATTTGCTACTTAAGCCAATTTCATTCGTCTGGCAGGACCTGAATCAGGATAATTTTGATTGCTGGGATCTGGCAGCACTCATGATGGAAATATGCTTCTGCTACTTTTATTTTTTATTTTGTTATTCTTAAACTGCTGTTCTCACACTGCTCGTGAGAAGAAGCCAGGTCCTGCCTGAGCTTGTGCAGCATCAGCAGAAAGACCGACTTCCCAGCTACAGAGAGCTGGTCTGATGGCAGCGCGAGCTGGAAGTCCAGCGTCACATTCAGCTTTCAGGCTGCCTTTTCAGAGCTTGACATCAAAGGTGGGAAGAAACCTACCACCTTCTTTTGTTCCTAAGGAGAAAAGATGAAGTCTGGGAATCACTAAGAGAACACAGCTGGCCACATTCCCCATTACAGGTTTCTATAGAGCTTCTAGGAGCTAGATGAATAGGTGCACCATTGACAGACAGAGCACATTCAGACCCTGACAGCACATTTAAGAGAGCTGCAAACACAGCAGCGTGTGATGGGAGAGATCATTAGGATGTAAGTGACTCCTTGAACTCTGTCTAAAGCTGAGCAACCTGCTGGAGCACCTCCTGCTGAGCAGCTCTCTGGGGCAGGTAACTCCCACTCCCTCAGCAAGGCACGTGAGGAGGGATGCTCTGCAGCGCTGCAGCAACGGAGCAAAACCACAGCCCCCCCACAGGTTCTTTGGTCAGGGAGATGTTAGGGTTCAGTAAACGATCCAACTGCATGCACAGGCTGAGGTATTTAAGAAGAAAACAGAAGTGACATTTAAATCTCATCCTCTGATATCGAAGCACTGTAACAAGATGGACTTGGGCCGAGCCCTCTCACTACCCAAAGCATTATTTACCCCAGCGGGCCTACCCTCACAGAGGAGCTTGTAAGCCGGCGGTTACTGGCACAAGAGACTTTTCAGAACTGCTCAGCCCCTGGACAGACACGACAGCACCCATCTTATTTTCCAGCAGCACTGCTCCCTCCTCGAGCGGGGCACCACCACGCCAGGTACCCAGCACTGCCTGTGCTGTGGCTGGGACCGGAGGGGCCATGGCCGCTCTCTGCATCTGCCAGGGCTGCCCCAACGCCTCCTCGCACCGGGCAGGGTCCCAGCCTCTGCGTGGGCATCAGCGCGCGGTCCTCTCTGACACCCCTCACCTGAAGGTGGCAAAGCCAACTTCTACGCGTCAGTTCCCATCTTGGAAACTGCAAAGCATCTAAAGAGGGCTGCCTGTGCTCTTATCCCTTGCTTCTCGTCTCGCTCCAGCACCAGCCGTTTCGTTCCTCTCGCCTCCTCTCCACACCAACCCTACACCTTCAGAGATGTTACAGTTTGAAATCCAGCCATGACTGATAAATCCCAAATCACATTCCCCCAAGCAAAAGCCCAGACCAAAGGGACGCGTTCTGATGCCGCTCGTCCATGCTGGCCATTTACTTCAGCGCCCGAGCATCGCAGCTCCACGTAAGGGTGCAACCACCCTGCCCCGTCCCCTCCCCACCTCTCAGAACTCCAAACGCGCGTCCACCCTTTAGGACACCAGCTAACATCCGCGCATTCAGAGGCTTTCATCTATTTCAGGGCGCCCCTTCGAGCGAAAACAAGCTCCGACCGGGGCTGCCTCAGCAGACCGGGCAGGAAAAGCAGCGCCGAGAGCGCAAAGCGCCCGAGGTTCGCACGGTGCAGCCGGGGCACGGCACGGCCCGCCCGCAGCCCCGCAGC